>JAJFZO010000263.1:1117500-1142500 GCA_021397835.1 Moringa oleifera
GCTGCTTTCCCAGCGTGCGGCAGCTGTGGTTGCACCAGCCAGGCTACGGGGGCCCATCGCGAGCCAGCCGCCTCGTCCCTCCCCCTCCACTTACTGCCCAGCAAGCGAGGCAGGGCAGCCGCGTCACACGGATGCTGGGCATGAGAGTCATGCCATGGCAGCCCCCAGCAGGTACAGCATGGGCTGCTTTCCCAGCGTGCGGCAGCGGTGAGAGTGCCAGCCAAGCCACGGGTGCCCATTGTGAGCCAGCCCCCTCGTCCCTGCCCATCGACTTACTGCCCAGTGAGCAAGCCAGGGGAGCCACCTCAAATGGATCTTGGGCTCGGGAGGCATGCCTCAGCAGCCTCCAGAAGGCACCACATGGACTGCCAGCCCAGCGTGTGGCTGAGGTGGGCGCACCAGCCAGGCCACGGGCGCCCATCGCGTGCCAGGCCCCTTGTCCCTGCCCCTCGACATGGTGCCCAGCGAGCGAGCCAGGGGAGCTGCATCGCACGGACCCTGGGCATGGGAGGAATGCCTCAGCAGCGCCCAGCAGGCACGGTATGGGCTGCTTCCCTAGTGTGCGGCAGCAGTGGGCACACCAGCAAGGCCATGGGTGCCCATCGCGTGCCAGCCCCCTCGTCCCTCCCCCTCAACGTGGTGCCCAGCGAGTGAGCCAGGGGAGCCACATCGCATGGACCCTGAGCATGGGAGGCATGCCTCAGCAGCTCCCAGCAGGCACGACATGGGCTAAGTGCCCAGAGTGTGGCAGCTGTGGGCATGCCAGCCAGGCCAGTGGCGCCCATCGTGAGCCAGCCCCCTCGTCCCCGACCCACGACGTAGTGCCCAGTGAGCGAGCCAGGGGAGCCATGTCACATGGGCCCTGGGCACGGGAGGCACACGTCAGCAGCCACCAGCAGGCACGGCATAGGCCAAGTGCCCAGCATGCGGCAGCGGTGGGCACGCCAGCCAGGCCACTTGTGCCCAACGGGAGCCAGCCCCATCATTCCTTTCCCTCGACGTAGTGCCATTGAACGAACCATGGGAGCTGCGTAGCATGGACCCTGGGCACGGGAGGCATGCCTTGGCAGCCCCCAGTAGGCGCAGCATGGGCCAAGTGCCCAGTGTGCAGCAGTGGTGCGTGGGCAAGCCAGGCCAGTGGCGCCCATCGTGAGCCAGGCCCCTCATCCCCGACCCACGACGTAGTGCCCAGCGAGTGAGCCAGGGGAGCCATGTCGCATGGGGCCTGGGCATGGGAGGCTCACGTCAGCAGCCCCCAGCAGGCACGGCATAGGCCAAGTGCCCAGCATGCAGCAGTGGTGGGCGCACCAGCCAGGCCACTTGTGCCCAACGGGAGCCAGCCCCATCATCCCTGTCCCTCGACGTAGTGCCCAGCGAACGAACCATGGGAGCCGCGTAGCAAGGACCCTGGGCATGGGAGGCATGCCTCGGCAGCCCTCAGTAGGCACAGCATGGGCCAAGTACCCAGCGTACAGCAGCGGTGCATGGGCCAGCCAGGCCAGTGGCGCCCATCGCGAGCCAGCCCCCTCATCCCTGACCCTAAACGTAGTGCCCAGCGAGCGAGCCATGGGAGCCGCGTCTGGAGGACACTGGGCACAGAAGACATGCCTCGGCAGCCCCCAGCAGGCATGGCATGGGCTGCTTGCCCATTGTGCAGCAGCTGTGGGCGTGCCTGCCAGGCCACGGGCGCCCATCGCGAGCCAGCCCCCTCGTCCCTGCCCCTCCACTTACTGCCCAGCTAGAGAGCCAGGGGAGCTACGTCGCACGAACACTTGGCACAGGAGGCATGCCTCGGCATCCCCCAGCAGGCACGGCATGGGCTGCTTCCCTAGCGTGCAGCAGCAGTGGGCACACCAGCAAGGCCACAGGTGCCCATCGCGTGCCAGCCCCCTCGTCCCTGCCGCTCAACATGGTGCCCAGCGAGCGAGCCAGGGGAGCCGCAACTCATGGACCCTGGGCATGGGAGGAATGCCTCGGCAGCCCCCAGCAGGCATGGCATGGGCTGCTTGCCCAGCATGCGGCAGCGGTGGGCGCGCCAGCAAGGCTACAGGCGCCCATCGCGAGCTGCCCCCTCGTCCCTGCCCCTCGACATGGTGCCCAGCGAGCGAGCCTGGGGAGCCGCATCGCATGGACCGTGGGCATGGCAGGAATGCCTCAGCAGCGCCCAGAAGGCATGGCATGGGCAGCTTCGCTAGTGTGCGGCAGGGGTGGGCACACCAGCCAGGCCATGGATGCCCATCGCGAACCAGCCCACTCGTCCCTCTCCCTCGACGTAGTGCCCAGCGAGCGAGCAATGGGAGCCGCATCGCACGGACACTGGGCACGGGAGGCATGTCTCAGCAGCCCCCAGCAGGCATGGCCTGGGCTGCTTGCCAAGCATGCGGCAGTGGTGCGTGCCAGCCAGGATACAGGCGCCCATCGCGAGCCGGCCCCTCGATATGGTGCGCAGCCAGCGAGCCAGGGGAGCCACATTGCATGGACCCTGGGAAGGAGAGGCACGCATTGGAAGCCCCCACCTGGCACGGCATGGGCTGCTTCCCTAGCGTGTGGCAGCGGTGGGCACGCCAGCCAGGCCACGGATGCCCATTGTGAGCCAGCCCCATCGTCCCTGTCCCTCGACGTAGTGCCCAGCAAGCGACCAAGGGGAGCTGGTCGCCCGGACCCTGGGCACAGGAGGCATGCCTCGGAAGCTCCCAGCAGGCATGGCATGGGCTGCTTGCCCAGCGTGTGGCAGCGGTGGGTGCGCGAGCCTGGCCACGGATGCCCATTGCGAGCCAGTCCCCTCGTCCCTGTCCCTCGATGTAGTGCCCAGCGAGTGACCAAGGGGTGCTGGTCACATGGACCCTGGGCACGGGAGGCATGCCTCGGTAGCCCCCAGCAGGCACGGCATGGGCTGCTCACCTAACGTGCAGCAGCGGTGGGCCCGCCAGCAAGGCCACAGGCACCTATCGCGAGCCAGCCCCTTGACATTGTCACCAGTGAGCGAGCCAGGGGAGCTGCGTCGCATGGACCCTGGGCACGGGAGGCACTCCTCCGCAGCCCCCAGCAGGCATGGTATGGGTTGCTTGCCTAGTGTATGGCAGTGGCGGGCACGCCAGCCAGGCTACAGTAACTCATCGCAAGCCGACCCCTCGACATAGTGCGCAGCGAATGAGCCAGGGGAGCTGCGTTGCATGGACCCTGGGAAGGAGAGGCACGCATCAGCAGCCCCCAGCAGGCATGGCATGTGATGCTTGCCCGGTGTGCGGCAGCGTTGGGCGTGCCAACCATGCCACAGGCGCCCATCGCGAGTGAACCCCCTTGTCCCTCCCACTTGACATAGTGCCCAGCAAGCGAGCCAGGGGAGCTGTGTCGCATGGACCCTGGGCAAGGGAGGCATGCCTAGGCTGCCCCCACCAGGCACGGCTTGGGCTGCTTGCTCAGCGTGCGGCAGCGGTGGGCATGCCAGCGAGGCCACGAATGCCCATCGCGAGCCAGGCCCCTTGTCCCTGTCCCTAGATGTAGTGTCCAGCGAGTGAGCCAAAGGAGCCGCGTCGCATGGACCCTGGGAAAGGGAGGCATGCCTCGGCAGCCCCCAGCAGGCACGGCATGGGCTGTTTGCCCAGTGTACGGCAGCGGTGGATGCGCCTGCGAGGCCATGGGCGCCCATCGCGAGCCTGGCCCTCGACATAGAGCCCAGCGAGCGAGCCAGGGGAGCTGCATCACATTGACACTAGGCATGGGAGGCACACCTCAGCAGCCCCCAGCAGGCACGGCAAGGGCTGCTTGCCCAGCGTAGGGCAGCAGTGGGCGCGCCAGCCAGGTCACGGGCGCCCATCACGAGCTAGCTCCCTCGTCCTTGTCCCTCCACTCACTGCTCAGCAAGTGAGGCAGAGAAGTTGCATCGCATGGACCCTGGGCACGGGTGGCTTGCCTTGCCAGCCCCCAGCAGGCACAGCATGGGATGCTTTCCCAGCGTGCTGCATCGGTGGGCGCGCCAGCCAGGCCACGGGCGCCCATCGCGAGCCAGCCCCTGGACATAGTGCCCGGCGAATGAGCCAGGGGAGTGGCGTCGCACAGACACTGGGTACGGGAGGCATGCCTTGGCAGCCTCCAGCAGGCACGGCATGGGCTGCTTGCCCAGCGTGTGGCAGCGGTAGGCGCGCCAGTCAGGCCACGGGCGCCCATCACGAGCCAGCCCCTGGACATAATGCCCAGCCAGCGAGCCAGGACAGCCGCATCGCATGGACCCTGGGCACGGGTGGCATGCCTCGGCAGCCCAGTGAAGGCATGGGATAGGCTTCTTGCCCAGCGTGCGGCAGTGGTGGGCGCGCCAGCCACGCCACAGGCGCCCATCATGAGCCAGCCCCTCAGCATAGTGCGCAGCGAGCAAGCCATGGGAGCCGCGTCGCACGGACCCTGGGTACGGGACGCACGCCTTAGCAGCGCCCAGTAGGCATGGTATGGGCTGCTTGCCCAGCGTGCGCCAGCGGTGGGAGCACCAGCGCCCATCGCGAGCGAGCCCCTGGACATAATTCGCAGTGAGCGAGCCATGGGAGCTGCGTCGCACGGACCCTGGGCACGTGAGGCATGCCTCGGTAGCCCCCTGCAGACATGGCGTGGGCTGCTTGCCCAGCGTGCGACAATGGTGGGCACGGCAGCCAGGCCACGGGCGCCCATCGTGAGCCAGCCCCCTCGTCCCTGTCCCTCGACGTAATGCCCAGCGAGTGAGCCAAGGCAGCCGCGTTGCATGGACCCTGGGCACAGGAGGCATGCCTCGGCACCCACCAGGCGGCACAACATGGGCTGCTTGCCCATCGTGCAGTAGCAGTGCGCGCGTCAGCCAAGCCACGGGTGCCCATCGTGAGCCAGCCCCTCGACATAGTGTGCAGCGAGGGGGCCATGGGAGCCGCGTCGCACGGACCCTGGGCTCATGAGGCACGCCTCCGCAGCCCCCTGCAGACATGGCATGGGCTGCTTGCCCAGCGTGTGGTAGTGGCGGGTCCGCCAGCCAGGCCAGTGGCGCCCATCACGAGCCTACCCCCTCGTCCCTGCCCCTCGACATAGTGCCCAGCGAGCGAGCCAGGGGAGCTACGTTGCACAGACCCTGGGCACAAGAGGCACGCTTTGGCAGCCCCTAGCAGGCACGGCATGGGCTGTTTGCCCAGTGTCCCGCAGCGGTGGGTTCGCCAGCGAGGCCACGGGCACCCATCACGAGCCAGCCCCTCGACATAGTGCCCAGCGAGCGAGCCAGGGGAGCTGCGTCGTACAGACGCTGGGCACGGGAGGCATGCCTCGGCAGCCCCCAGCAGGCACGGCATGGGTTGCTTGCCCAGCGTACGGCAGCCAGGCCACAGGTGCTAATCACGAGCCAGCCCCCTCGTCCCTGCCCCTCGACATAGTGCTCAGCGAGCGAGCCAGGGGAGCCACGGACCCTTGGCATGGAAGGCTTGCGTCGGCAGCCCCTAGCAAGCATGGCATGGGTGGCTTGCCCAGCGTGGGGCCGCGGTGGGCGTGCCAGCCAGGCCCCTCATCCCTGCCCCTTGACTTACTGCCCATCGTGCGAGCCAGGGGTGCCACAGCAGTCCCCAGCAGGCACGGCACCAGCCTTGCCAGGGGCGCTACTCGTGAGCCAGCCCTTCGACGTAATGTGAGGCTTGGCATGTGCTGTGGGCATTGATTTCATGGCCGTGCCCCCTGGCTGTGATGGACCCTGAAGGCAGCCATGGGGTGGCTGGTGGTGCGCTGGACAGGGTAGCCAGCATGCACCCTGGACCAGGCAGAGGCACAGCTGCCCTAGCTTGCTGGCCGCAATGCCTAGTTGCGAAATTGGTGTGAATTGACAGTCTTTTTCATCATGAAATTGGTCCTGAAATGACTCAAATGAATCGTGCAATTCATAAGGAGTTTGCCCCTGAAGTTTGGGATCATTTTGACTCACGGGCTATTTTTGATGACTTTTTCAATTTTTGGGTATAGAAAATTCATTAAAAAAATTTAGTGCCTAGAAAATTCTGAAATTTTTTCTGGTGGTAGATATGATTATTCTCCATGCATTACAAAATTTCAGCTCAAAATTCCACGTAAATAATTCTTTAGACCCATTATGATGGCTCAGACATATTGATGTTTCCTCCTGCCGTGAGTGAAATTTCATTTAAGACTCTTTATGGGGGAAGTGGTCACCCAGCTTGCTAGGTGCCAACGGGCCATGCGTGCTCCCCCCCTGCCCATCCCACATAGGCAGGCACTGGGCTTGGGGAACCTAGCGCACATGGCATGGGCACGGTGGCTTGCTGCCTTGCCCATCCAGCCGATGGTGCGTGGCTGTGACGGCCACCACCATCGGCAGGCAGGCGGCCGGCGACGTCAGCCGAAGAGTGTGGGATGCCCGATCAGTAACCAACTGAGTGGGGAAAATGCGAGAAACAAAATCCTCTAAATTGTGGGCAACGGAATGAGAAAAATTATGGGATAATGAGCTGGGATGTGGCTAGACAAGCTCGACAGTGTGGGCGACGAAGCTAATGATGATGTATGTTACACGAGGGCCAAATCGCTGGGGGGATTTCAAGCATGCGGAGTGCTTTGTCGCAGGCCCTCGAGGTGGCAGACGTGGGGTTGGATCACGACACTCAGACTTGTCGAGGCAGACTCGATGTGCAGCGGGATCAATGACACGATCGTCGGCCGTTAGCACAGAGCGAGCCACAAGGCCAGCCTGGGCATGGCGTGACACCCCTGCTGCCAAGGCCTCATTGATGGTCCCTTGCCATCGAAGAATCATCCCTCACTATCGAAACAATTTTGCGCTTAGCAGCTTGGGTGCGGTGGCACTCGATGACCTGCATGATCGATGGGCCTTTCGCTCGTCAGTTTGTAGCTCGTTTGGTGCTGCTGCTGCCCATTTGTACGTGCGACATGTGAGTGGTGATCTAGTCGTGCGCGTTGGCAGGCTCCTTGCTCCCGCATCAAACTGTCGGCTAGTACATCGCTTCAAGGTCGACCCTGAGCCATACGTTGGCTTTTCGTGGGTGACATCGGGACCCTGTGTCGCGTGCCTTCACAAACAGAATTTGATGATTTGAGTCGGCTGTCTTTGCATCATGTCCCTCGTGGCCATGGGTGGAAACCTCAGTCGAGCCTCGTGCTCCAAGTGCAGATAGCTTCGGCATGGGGTTGCTTTGGCACACGGGCGCTCGGTCATCCCTTCGGGTGCGAAAAATGTTGCGACAGGAGTGGCCTCGGCCTCTGCCTGTCCAAGCAAAAGTATTTATCCCAGATCCCATCAATTTTGAACAACGACCACGACAGCTTTGGCCTCAGCGAGCCTTGCAGCACACTTCGGTCCTAGTTGGTGCGATGTCTTAAAGGATGCTACCTGGTTGATCCTGCCAGTGGTGATATGCTTGTCTCAAAGATTAAGCCATGCATGTGTAAGTATGAACTAATTTAGACTGTGAAACTGCGAATGGCTTTTAAATTAGTTATAGTTTGTTTGATGGTACCTACTACTCGGATAACCGTAGTAATTCTAGAGCTAATACGTGCAACAAACCATGACTTCTGGAAGGGGCGCATTTATTAGATAAAAGGTCAACGCGGGCTTCGCCCGTTGCTCTGATGATTCATGATAAACTCGACGAATCGCAAGGCCATCGTGCCAACGACGCATCATTCAAATTTTTGCCCTATTAACTTTCTATGGTGGTAACAGGTGACGAAGAATTAGGATTTGATTCTAGAGAGGAAGCTTGAGAAACGGCTACCACAACCAAGGAAGGCAGCAGGCACGTAAATTACCTAATTTTGACAAAGGGAGGTAGTGACAATAAATAACAATACCAGGCTCTTCGAGTCTGGCAATTGGAGTGAGTATAATCTAAATCCCATAATGAGGACCCATTGGAGGGCAAGTTTGGTGCCAGCAGTCGCGGTAATTCTAGCTCCAATAGGGTATATTTAAGTTGTTGTAGTCAGAAAGCTCGTAGTTAGACCTTGGGATGGGTCGGCCGGTCCGCCTACAGTGTGCACCGGTTGGCTCGTCCCTACTGCCGGCGATGCGCTCCTGGCCTTAATTGGCCGGGTCGTGCCTCCGACGCTATTACTTTGAAGAAATTAGAGTGCTCAAAGCAAGATTACGCTCTGAATACAATAGCATGGGATAACATCATAGGATTTCGATCCTATTCTGTTGGCCTTCGGAATCAGAGTAATGATTAACAGGGACAGTCAGGGGCATTCGTATTTCATAGTCAGAGGTGAAATTCTTGGACTTATGAAAGACAAACAACTGCAAAAGCATTTGCCAAGGATGTTTCCATTAATGATGAAGAATGAAAGTTAGGGGCTCAAAGACGATCAGATACCGTCCTAGTCTCAACCATAAACGATGCCGACCAGGGATCAGCAGATGTTGCTTTTAGGACTCCGCTAGCACCTTATGAGAAATCAAAGTTTTTGAGTTCCGGGGGAAGTATGGTCACAAGGTTAAAACTTAAAGGAATTGATGGAAGGGCACCACCAGGAATGGAGCCTGCGGCTTAGTTTGACTCAACACAGGGAAACTTACCAGGTCCAAACATAGTAAGGATTGACAAACTGAGAGCTCTTTCTTGATTCTATGGGTGGTGGTGCATGGCTGTTCTTAGTTGTTCAACGAGTTTATAGCCTTGGCCAACAGGCCCGAGTAATCTTTGAAATTTCATCGTGATGGGGATAGATCATTGTAATTGTTGGTCTTCGACGAGGAATTCCTAGTAAGCACGAGTCATCAGCTTGCGTTGACTACTTCCTTGCCCTTTGTACACATCGCCCGCCGCTCCTACCGATTGAATGATTCATCGCTCTTACCGCCGCTCCTCTCGAGCCCTTCGCCCCGCCTCACGCTGCAAGGGTGCGCTGGCTCGTGCCAAAGCCTTTTGTCTCGCGCAACAACAAAACCCATAACACGGGATGCGCCAAGGAACTCGAATGAAAAAGCACACCCCAGCCACCCCGATCTCGGTGCACGGCTAGCAGTTGTGTCATCCCTAAACGATGTCTAAAATGACTTTCGACAACGAATATCTCGGTTCTCACATCGATGAAGAACATAACGAAATGCGATACTTGGTGTGAATTGTAGAGTCCCATGAACCATCGAGTCTTTGAATGCAAGTTACACCCGAAGCCATCAGGCCGAGGGCACGTCTGCCTAGGTGTTAAACCCCCCGCATCCTTTCGGGGAGGGGAGGGACCATCGCGAGGTAGATGTGGGCCTCTCATGCACCTTTGGCTCACGTTTGGCCTAAAAAAGAGCCTTGAGCGACGCCGCGTCATAGCTTGGCGGTGGTAGAAAAAGCCTCATGCTCCCTCGTGCGCGTGTCGCTCTTTCGTGGCTCACAGACCCAATGGTTGATTGATCGAGATGCGATCCCAGGTCAGGCGGGACCACCCACTGAGTTTAAGCATATCAATAAGCGGAGGAAAAGAAACTAATAAGGATTCTCCTAGTAACGGCGAGCGAACCGGGAAAAGCCCAACTTGAAAATCATTCTCCCTTGGCGCTTAAATTATAGTCTGGAGAAGCATCCTCAGCGATGGATTGGGGCCCAAGTCCCCTAGAAAGGGGCGTCGAAAAGAGTGAAAGCCCCGTCTCGCCCAAACTCTGTCGCACCACGAGGCGCTGTCGACGAGTCTCGTTGTTTGGGAATGCAGCCCTAATAGGGCGATAAATTTCGTCCAAGGCTAAATACGGGCGAGAGACTGATAGTGAACAAGTATCGCGAGGGAAAGATGAAAAGGACTTTGAAAAGAGAGTCAAAGAGTGCTTGAAATTATCGGGAGGGAAGCAAATGGGGGTCGACGATGCACCTCTGTCGGATGTGGAACGGCCATGAGCCGATCCGCCGATTGACTCGAGGTGCAGATCAACACGGATCGCGATGATGGCCCAAGCTTCAGCCTTTAATATGCTCGCGGAGACGTCATTGTCGAGATCATGGCTGGCAGCACGCACCATCGCGACGGTGCGCTCCCAGTGTTGGCAAGCGGGCTCCCCATTTGACCCGTCTTGAAACATGGACCAAGGAGTCTGACATGCGTGCGAGTCAACGGGCGAGTAAACCCGTAAGGAGCAAGGAAGCTGATTGGCGGGATCCTTCGCAGGTGCACCACCGACCGACCTTGATCTTTTGAGAAAGGTTCGAGTGCGAGCATGCTTGTCGAAACTCGAAAGATGGTGAACTATGCTTGAGCGGGGCGAAGCTAAAGGAAACTCTGTGGAGGCCCGCAACGATACTGACGTGCAAATCATTCGTCTGACTTGGGTATAGGGGTGAAAGACTAATCGAACCGTCTAGTAGCTAGTTCCCTCTGAAGTTTCCCTCAAGATAGCAGAAGCTCAAATGCAAGTTCTATCAGGTAAAGCCAATGATTAGAGGCATAGGGGGCACAATGCCCTTGACTTATTCTCAAACTTTAAATAGGTAGTATGAGGCAGCTGCTTCGTTGAGCCGTCCCACGGAATCGAGAGCTCCAAGGGGGCCATTTTTGGTAAGCAGAACTGGCGATGCGGGATGAATCAAAAGCCGGGTTACAGTGCCAAACTGCGCGTTAATCTAGAACCTACAAAGGGTGTTGGTCAATTAAGACAGCAAGACGGTGGTCATGGAAGTCGAAATCTGCTAAGGAGTGTGTAACAACTCACCTGCCAAATCAACTAGCCCTAAAAATGAATGGCGCTGAAACGCGCAACTTATACCCTACCATTGGGGCAAGGGCCAAGCCTCAATGAGTAGAAGGGCGTGGTGGTCGCTGCAAAACCCAAGGCAGCGAGCCCGGATGGAGCGGCCATTGGTGCTGATCTTGGTAGTAGTAGCAAATATTCAAATGAGAACTTTGAAGGCTGAAGAGGGGAAAGGTTCCATGTGAACAACACTTGCACATGGGTCAGTCTATCCTAAGAGACGGGGGAAGCCCGTTGGATAGCGCCTCAACGTGAGCTTCGAAAGGGGATCTGGTTAAAATTTCAAAACCAAGATGTGGCGGTTGACGATAACGTTAGGGAGTTCAGAGACATCGGTGGGGGCCCTGGAAAGAGTTATGTTTTCTGTTTAATAACCTACCCACCCTGGAAACGGCTCAGTTGGAGGTAAGGTCCGGTGGCTGAAAGAGCACCACACGTCGCCCAAGCTCCGTCCCCCAGTGGCCCTTGAAAATCCAGAGGACCGAGTGGCTCTCACACTCGGTCGTACTTATAACCGCATTAGGTCTCCAAGGTGTACAGCCTCTGGTTGATGGAACAATGTAGGCAAGGGAAGTCGGCAAAATGGATCTGTAATCTCGGGAAAAGGATTGGCTCTGACGGCTGGGCACGAGGGTCCTAGTCCCGAACCCGTCGATTGTCGATGGACTGCTCGAGTTGCTCCAGCGGTGAGAGCGGGTCACCACGTGCCGGTCGGAGGATGGACTGGGAACGGTTCCTTCAGGGGCCTTCCCCGGACGTCGAACAGCCAACTTAGAACTGGTATGGATAAGGGGAATCTAACTGTTTAATTAAAACAAAGCATTGCAATGGTCCTTGTGGATGCTCACGCAATGTGATTTCTGCCCAGTGCTCTAAATGTCAAAGTGAAGAAATTCAACCAAGCGCGGGTAAACGACGGGAGTAACTATGACTCTCTTAAGGTAGCCAAATAACTCGTCATCTAATTAGAGACGCGCATGAATGGATTAACGAGATTCCCACTATCCCTGTCTACTATCCAGTAGAACCACAGCCAAGGGAACAGGCTTGGCGGAATCAGCGGGGAAAGAAACCTTATTGAGCTTGATACTAGCCCGACTGTGTGAAATGACTTGAGAGGTGTAGTATAAGTGGGAGCCAAAAATGGCGAAAGTGAAATACCATTACTTTTAACATTATTTTACTTATTCCGTGAATCGGAGGCAGGGCATCGCCCCTCTTTTTGGACCCGAGGTCGGCTTCGACGGGCCGATCTAGGCGAAAGACATTGTCAGGTGGGGAGTTTGGCTGGGGTGGCGCATCTGTTAAAAGATAATGCAGGTGTTCTAAGATGAGCTCAACGAGAGCAGAAATCTCGTGTGGAACAAAAGAGTAAAAGCTCATTCAATTCTGATTTCTTGTATGAATATGAATCATGAAAGCGTGGCCTGTTGATCCTTTAGATATTTGAAATTTGAAGCTAAAGATGTCAAAAAAGTTACCACAGGGATAACTAGCTTGTGGCAGCCAAGCGTTCATAGCGACGTTGTTTTTTGATCCTTTGATTTCGGCTCTTCCTATCATTGTGAAGCTGAATTCACCAAGTGTTGGATTGTTCACTCACCAATAGGGAACATGAGCTGGGTTTAGACCATCAGGAGACAGGTTAGTTTTACCCTACTGATGCCCACGTTGGGATAGTAATTCAACCTAGTACGAGAGGAACCGTTGATTCGCACAATTAGTCATCACGCTTGGTTGAAAAGCCAGTGGCGCAAAGCAACCGTGCGCTGGATTATGATTGAACGCCTCTAAGTCAGTACCCGGGCTAGAAGCAATGCATGCACCCGTCGCCTGATTGTCGACCTGCAGTAGGGGCCTCCCGGCCCCCAGAGGCACGTGTCATTGGCCAAGACCGCGCGGCGGAGGAGCCTTGCAGGCTGCCTTGAAGTGTGATTCCCACCGAGCGACGGGTAGGATCATTTGTAGATAACTTAAATACGTGATGGGGTATTGTAAGTGGAAGAGTGGCCTTGCTGCCATGATCCACAGAGATTCAGCCCTTTGTCGCTTCGATTCATCCCTTCCCCCCCCCCCCCGAACCCCTACAACAGCTGTCCCTCATTTTTTGGCAATCGATGCCCCGACGTCTGAAATCATCCCTCAAGATAATGACCAAGAAAAAGAAGCAAGTCCTTTGGGCTTGTAGAGAATGAAAAATACAAGGGAAAAACACTTGGAAACATATCGGGAAGCATTGGGGAACCAAGTGTTACTCCAATAAAAAATATAAAAATCTAATAGAAACTTGTCCCTCAATGTTGTCCCACGGTAAAGTACTGCCCAGTGAGCGAGCCAGGGGAGCCGCATCACACGGGCACTGGGCATGCGAGGCATGCCTCAGCAGCCCCCAGCAGGCACGGCATGGGCCATGAGCCCAGCGTGCGGCAGCAGTGGGCGCGCCAGCCAGGCCAGTGGCGCCCATTGCGAGCCAGCCGCCTCGTCCCTGAACCTCGACATAGTGCTCAGCAAGTGAGTATGGGGAGCCGCATTGCACGGACCCTAGGCATGGAGGCATGCCTCAGCAGCCCCCAACAGGCTAGGCAAGGGCTGCTTGCCCAGCATGCGGCAGCAGTGGGCATGCCAGCCAGGCCACGTGTGCCCATCGCGAGCCAGACCCCTCGTCCCTGCCCCTCGACTTACTGCCCAGTGAGCAAGCCAGGGGAACCGCGTTGCATGGGCCCTGGGCACAGGAGGCATGCCTTGGCAGATGCCAGAAGGCACGGCATGGGCTGCTTGCCCAGCACGCGACAGCGGTGTGCGACCCAGCCAGGCCACAGGTGCGCATCGCGAGCCAGCCCCCTCGACCCTGCCCCTCGACACGGAGCCCAGCAAGAGTGCCAGGGGAGCAGCTTCCCATGGACCCCGGGCACGGGAGGCATGCCTCGGCAGCCCCCAGTAGGCACGGCATGGGCTGCTTACCCAGCATGCAGCAGCGGTGGGCGTGCCAGCCAGGCCACGGGCGCCCATCGCGAGCCATGGGAGCCACATCACACGGACCCCAGCCACGGGAGGCATGCCTTGGCAGCCCCAAGCAGGCATGGCATGGGCCAAGTGCCCAGCGTGCGGCAGCAATTGGCGTGCCAGCCAGGCCAGTGGCGCCCATCGCGAGCCAGCCCACTCATCCCTGCCCCTCGACTTACTGCCCAGCGAGCAAGCCAGGGGAGCCACGTCGCATGGACCCTGGGCACGGGAGGCATGCCTCGGCAGCCCCCAGCAGGCACGGCATGGGCAGCCTGCCCAGCGTGCGGCAGCTGTGGGAGTGCCAGCCAGGCCACGGGCACCCATCACGAGCCAGCCCCCTCCTCCCTGCCCCTCGACATGGCACCCAGTGAGCGAGCCAGGGGAGCTGTGTCGCACGGACCCTAGGCATCAGAGGCAAGCCTTAGCAGCCCCCAGCAGGCATGCCATGGGCTGCTTGCCCAGTGTGCGGCAGCGGTGGGCGTGCCAGCCTGGCCACGGGCGCCCATCGCGAGCCAGCCCCCTCCTCCCTGCCCCTCGACATGGCACCCAGCGATCGAGCTAGGGGAGCTGTGTCGCACTGACCCTGGGCATCGGAGGCATGCCTCGGCAATCCCAAGTAGGCATGGCATGGGCTGCTTGCCAAGCGTGTCGCAGCGGTGGGCGGGCAAGCCAGGCCACGGGCGCCCATCGTGAGCCAGCCCCCTTGTCCCTGCCCCTCGACATGGTGCCCAGCAAGCGAGCCAGGGGAGCCGTGTTGCACTGACCCTGGGCATGGGAGGCATGCCATGGCAGCCCCTAGCAGGCATGGCATGGGTTGCTTGCACAGCGTGCGACAGGGGTGGGCACACTGGCCAGGCCACGGGTACCCATCGCGAGCCAGCCCCCTCGACATGGTGCCTAGCGAGCGAGCCAGGAGAGCCGCGTTGCACAGACCCTGGGCATGGGAGGCTTGCCACGGCAGCCCGAAGAAGGCGCGGCATGGGCCATGTGCCCAGCCAGGCCAGTGGCACCCATTGCGAGCCAGCCCCCTTGTCCCCGAACCTCGACATAGTGCCCAGCGAGCGAGCCAGGGGTGCCGTATCGCACGGACACTGGGCATGGGTGGCATGGCTCGGAACCCCCCAGCAGGCACGGCAAGGGTAGCTTGCCCAATGTGTGGCAGCGGTGGGCACACCAGCCAGGCCACTGGCGCCAATCGCGAGCCAGCCCAATCGTCCCTGTCCCACAACGTAGTGCCCAGTGAGCGAGCCAGGGGAGCCGTGTCTCATGGGCCTTGGGCACGGGAGGCATGCGTCGGCAGCCCCGGCAGGCACGGCATGGGCTGCTTGCACAGTGTGCAGCAGCGGTGGGCGCGCCAGCCAGGCCGCTGGCGCCAATTGCGAGCCAGACACCTCATCCCTGCCCCTGGACACGGAGCCCAGCGAGTGAGCCGAGAGAGCCATGTCACATGCACCCTGCACACGGGAGGATGCCTTGGCAGCCCCTAGCAGACATGGCATGGGCTGCTTGCCCAGCATGCCGCAGCGGTGGGCGCCCCAGCCAGGGCACGGGCGCCCATCGCAAGCCAGCCCCCTCGTCCCTGCCCCTCGACATGGAGCCCAGCAAGCGAACCAGGAGAGCTATGTCGCATGGACCCTGGGGACAGGAGGCGTGCCTCGCAGCCCCCATCTGTCACAGCATGAGCAGCCTACCAGCGTGCGGCAGCGGTGGGCATACCAGCCAGGCCACAGGCGCCCATCGCTAGCCAGTCCCCTTGTCCCTGCCCCTCAGCATGGTGCCCAGCAAGCGAGCCATGGCATCCACGTTGCATGGGCCCTGGGCACGGGAAGCATGCGTTGGCAGTCCCCGGCAGGCATGCCATGGGCTGCTTGCCCAGTGTGCGGCAGCGGTGGGCGTGCCAGCCTGGCCACGGGCGCCCATCGCGAGCCAGCCCCCTCCTCCCTGCCCCTCGACACAGAGCCCAGCGAGCGAGCCAGGGGAGCTGTGTCGCACTGACCCTGTGCATTGGAGGCATGCCTCGGCAATCCCAAGTAGGCATGGCAAGGGCTGCTTGCCAAGCGTGTCGCAGCGGTGGGCGGGCAAGCCAGGCCACGGGCGCCCATCGCGAGCCAGCCCCCTTGTCCCTGCCCCTCGACATGGTGCCCAGCAAGCGAGCCAGGGGAGCCGTGTTGCACTGACCCTGGGCATGGGAGGCATGCCATGGCAGCCCCCAGGAGGCATGGCATGGGTTGCTTGCACAGCGTGCGACAGGGGTGGGCACACTGGCCAGGCCACGGGTACCCATCGCGAGCCAGCCCCCTCGACATGGTGCCTAGCGAGCGAGCCAGAAGAGCCGCGTTGCACAGACCCTGGGCATGGGAGGCTTGCCACGGCAGCCCGAAGAAGGCGCGGCATGGGCCATGTGCCCAGCCAGGCCAGTGGTACCCATTGCGAGCCAGCCCCCTTGTCCCCGAACCTCGACATAGTGCCCAGCGAGCGAGCCAAGGGTGCCGTATCGCATGGACACTGGGCATGGGAGGCATGGCTCGGAACCCCCCAGCAGGCACGGCAAGGGCAGCTTGCCCAGTGTGTGGCAGCGGTGGGCACACCAGCCAGGCCACTGGCGCCAATCACGAGCCAGCCCCATCGTCCCTGTCCCACAACGTAGTGCCCAGCGAGCGAGCCAGGGGAGCCGTGTCTCATCAGCCTTGGGCATGGGAGGCATGCGTCGGCAGCCCCGGCAGGCATGGCATGGGCTGCTTGCACAGTGTGCAGCAGCAGTGGGCATGCCAGCCAGGCCACTGGCGCCCATTGCGAGCCAGACACCTCATCCCTGCCCCTGGACACAGAGCCCAGCGAGTGAGCCGAGAGAGCCATGTCACACGCACCCTGCACACGGGAGGATGCCTCGGCAGCCCCTAGCAGACATGGCATGGGCTGCTTGCCCAGCATGCCGCAGCGGTGGGCGCCCCAGCCAGGGCACGGGCTCCCATCGCAAGCCAGCCCCCTCGTCCCTGCCCCTCGACATGGAGCCCAGCAAGCGAGCCAGGAGAGCTGTGTCGCATGGACCCTGGGGACAGGAGGCGTGCCTCGCAGCCCCATCTGTCACAGCATGGGCTGCCTACCCAGCGTGCGGCAGCGGTGAGCATACCAGCCAGGCCACAGGCGCCCATCGCTAGCCAGTCCCCTTGTCCCTGCCCCTCAGCATGGTGCCCAGCAAGCGAGCCATGGCATCCACGTTGCATGGGCTCTGGGCACGGGAAGCATGCCTTGGCAGTCCCCGGCAGGCATGCCATGGGCTGCTTGCCCAGTGTGCGGCAGCGGTGGGCGTGCCAGCCTGGCCACGGGCGCCCATCGCGAGCCAGCCCCCTCCTCCCTGCCCCTCGACACAGAGCCCAGCGAGCGAGCCAGGGGAGCTGTGTCGCACTGACCCTGTGCATCGGAGGCATGCCTCGGCAATCCCAAGTAGGCATGGCAAGGGCTGCTTGCCAAGCGTGTCGCAGCGGTGGGCGGGCAAGCCAGGCCACGGGCGCCCATCGCGAGCCAGCCCCCTTGTCCCTGCCCCTCGACATGGTGCCCAGCAAGCGAGCCAGGGGAGCCGTGTTGCACTGACCCTGGGCATGGGAGGCATGCCATGGCAGCCCCCAGCAGGCATGGCATGGGTTGCTTGCACAGCGTGCGACAGGGGTGGGCACACTGGCCAGGCCACGGGTACCCATCGCGAGCCAGCCCCCTCGACATTGTGCCTAGCGAGCGAGCCAGAAGAGCCGCGTTGCACAGACCCTGGGCATGGGAGGCTTGCCACGGCAGCCCGAAGAAGGCGCGGCGTGGGCCATGTGCCCAGCCAGGCCAGTGGCACCCATTGCGAGCCAGCCCCCTTGTCCCCGAACCTCGACATAGTGCCCAGCGAGCGAGCCAAGGGTGCCGTATCGCATGGACACTGGGCATGGGAGGCATGGCTCGGAACCCCCCAGCAGGCACGGCAAGGGCAGCTTGCCCAGTGTGTGGCAGCGGTGGGCACACCAGCCAGGCCACTGGCGCCAATCACGAGCCAGCCCCATCGTCCCTGTCCCACAACGTAGTGCCCAGCGAGCGAGCCAGGGGAGCCGTGTCTCATGGGCCTTGGGCACGGGAGGCATGCGTCGGCAGCCCCGGCAGGCATGGCGTGGGCTGCTTGCACAGTGTGCAGCAGCAGTGGGCATGCCAGCCAGGCCACTGGCGCCCATTGAGAGCCAGACATCTCATCCCTGCCCCTGGACACAGAGCCCAGCGAGTGAGCCGAGAGAGCCGTGTCACATGCACCCTGCACACGGGAGGATGCCTCGGCAGCCCCTAGCAGACATGGCATGGGCTGCTTGCCCAGCATACCGCAGCGGTGGGCGCCCCAGCCAGGGCACGGGCTCCCATCGCAAGCCAGCCCCCTCGTCCCTGCCCCTCGACATGGAGCCCAGCAAGCGAGCCAGGAGAGCTATGTCGCATGGACCCTGGGGACAGGAGGCGTGCCTCGCAGCCCCCATCTGTCACAGCATGGGCAGCCTACCCAGCGTGCGGCAGCGGTGGGCATACCAGCCAGGCCACAGGCGCCCATCGCTAGCCAGTCCCCTTGTCCCTGCCCCTCAGCATGGTGCCCAGCAAGCGAGCCATGGCATCCACGTTGCATGGGCCCTGGGCACGGGAAGCATGCCTTGGCAGTCCCCGGCAGTCATGCCATGGGCTGCTTGCCCAGTGTGCGGCAGCGGTGGGCATGCCAGCCTGGCCACGGGCGCCCATCGTGAGCCAGCCCCCTCCTCCCTGCCCCTCGACATGGCACCCAGCGAGCGAGCCAGGGGAGCTGTGTCGCACTGACCCTGTGCATCGGAGGCATGCCTCGGCAATCCCAAGTAGGCATGGCAAGGGCTGCTTGCCAAGCGTGTCGCAGCGGTGGGCGGGCAAGCCAGGCCACGGGCGCCCATCGCGAGCCAGCCCCCTTGTCCCTGCCCCTCGACATGGTGCCCAGCAAGTGAGCCAGGGGAGCCGTGTTGCACTGACCCTGGGCATGGGAGGCATGCCATGGCAGCCCCCAGGAGGCATGGCATGGGTTGCTTGCACAGCATGCGGCAGCGGTGGGCACACTGGCCAGGCCACGGGTACCCATCGCGAGCCAGCCCCCTCAACATGGTGCCTAGCGAGCGAGCCAGGAGAGCCGCGTTGCACAGACCCTGGGCATGGGAGTCTTGCCACGGCAGCCCGAAGAAGGCGCGGCATGGGCCATGTGCCCAGCCAGGCTAGTGGCACCCATTGCGAGCCAGCCCCCTTTTCCCCGAACCTCAACATAGTGCCTAGAGAGCAAGCCAGGGGTGCCGTATCGCACGGACACTGGGCATGGGAGGCATGGCTCGGAACCCCCCAGCAGGCACGGCAAGGGCAGCTTGCTCAGTGTGTGGCAGGGGTGGCCGCACCAACCAGGCCATGGGCGCCCATCGTGAGCCAGCCCCCTCGTCCCTGCCCCTTGACATGGTGCCCAGTGAATGAGCCAGGGGAGCTGCATCGCACGAACCCTGGGCACAGGAGGCATGCCTCGGCAGCCCCCAGTAGGCACGGCATGGGCTGCTTGCCCAGCGTGTGGCAGCGGTTGTCTTTCCAGCCAGGCCACAAGCGCCCATCGCGAGCCAGCCCCCTCGTCCCTACCCCTCGACATGGTGCCCAGCGAGGAGCCAAGGTGGCCGCGTTATAGGGGCCCTGGGCACGGGAGGCATGCCTCGACAGCCCCCAGCAGGCACGGCATAGGCTGCTTGCCCAACGTGCAGCAGCGGTGGTCGCGCTAGCCAGGCCATGGGCGCCCATCGCGAGCCAGTCCCTTAGTCCCTACCCCTCGACATGGTGCCCAGTGTGCGAGCCAAGGGTGCCACAGCAGTCCCCAGCAGGCACATGAGCCAGCCGCGAGCATGCTGTGAGGCTCGGCACGTGCTGTGGGTGTTGATTTCATGGGAAAGCTGGGCTTGGCCGTGTCCCCTGGCTGTGATGGACCCTGAGGGCAGCCATGAGGTGGCTAGAGGTGCACTGGATAGGGCAGCCAGCATGCACCCTGGGCGAGGCAGAGGCACAGCTGCCCCAGCCTGCTGACCGCAATGCCTTGTTGCGAAATTGATGTGAATTGATGGTCTTTTCATCACGGAATTGGTCCCGAAATGACTCAAATAAATCATGTAATTCATGAGGAGTGTGTCTCTGAAGTTTGGGATCATTTCGACTCACAGGCTATTTTTGATGATTTTTTCAATTGTCGGCTGTAGAAAATTCATTGAAACAATTTTTTTAGACCGCCCTTAAATTTTTTCTGGTGATAGATATGATTATTCTCCATTTAGGTACAAAATTTCAGCTCAAAATTTCAAGTAAATAATTTTTTAGATCCATTATGATGAATCAAAAATATTGATGTTTCCTCCTGCCGGGAGTCAAATTCATTTAAGACTCTTTAGGAGGGAGGTGGTCACCTAACCTGCTGGGTGCCAACAGGCCATGTGTGCTCCCCCCCTGCCCATCCCACATGGGCAGGTGCTGGGCTTGGGGAACCCAGCGTTCATGGCATGGGCAGGGCAACTTGCTGCCTTGCCCATCCAACTGATGGTGTGTGCCTGTGGCGGCCACCACTGCCGACAGGCATGCAGCCGGCGACGTCAGCCAAAGAGTGTGGGATGCCCGATCTGTAGCCAAAGGAGTGAGGAAAATGTGGGAAATGAAAACTGTTAAATTGTGGGCAACGAAACGAGAAAAGTCATGGGATAATGAGCTGGGATGTGGCTAGACAAGCTCGACGGTGTGGGCGGCGAAGCTAACGATGATGCATGCTATGCGAGGGCCAAATCACTGGGGGGATTTTGAGCATGCGGAGAGCTTCATCACAGGCCCTCGAGGCGGCAGACGCGAGGTTGGATCCCGACGCTCAGGCTTGCCGAGGTGGACTCATTGCACAGCACGATCGACGACACAATCATTAGCCGTTAGCATCGAGTGAGCCACACGGCCAGCCTGGGCACCGCGTGACACCCCTGCTGCCAAGGCCTCATCGATGGTTCCTTGCCATCGAAGAATTGTCCTTCGCTATTGAAACAATTTTGCGCTTAGCGGCTTGGGTGTGGCAGCACTCGATGACCTGCATGATCGATGGGCCTTTCGCTCGTCAGATTGCAGCTCGTATGGTGCTGTTGCTGCCCATTTGTACGTGCGACGTGTGAGTGGTGATCTAGTCATGCGCGTTGGCAGGCTCCATGCTCCCGTATAAAACTGTCTGCTAGCACGTCGCTGCAAGCTCAACCCTGAGCCATACGTTGGCTTTTCGTGGGTGACATCGGGACCCTGCGTTGCGTGCCTTCACAAACGGAATTCGATAATTCGAGTCAGTTGTCTTTGCAATATGTCCCTTGCGGGCATGGGTAGAAACCTAAGCCAGGCCTCTTGTTCCAAGCGCAGCTTGCTTCGGCATGTGGCTGCTTTGGCACACGGGCGCTCGGTCGTCCCCTCGGGTGCAAAAACTATTGCGACAGGAGTGGCCTCAGCCTCAGCCTGTCCAAGCGAAAGCATTTGTCCCATGTCCCATCGATTTTGAATGATGTGCGCGACAGCTTTGGCCTCAGCGAGCCTTGAGGCACGCTTCCGTCCTAGTTGGCGTGGTGTCTCGAAGGATGCTACCTAGTTGATCCTCCCAGTAGTCATATGCTTGTCTCAAAGATTAAGCCACGCATGTGTAAGTATGAACTAACTCAGACTGTGAAACTATGAATGGCTCATTAAATCAGTTATAGTTTGTTTCATGGTACCTACTACTCGGATAACCGTAGTAATTCTAGATCTAATACGTGCAACAAACCCCAACTTCTAGAAGGGGCGCATTTATTAGATAAAAGGTGGACGCGGGCTTCGCCCATTGCTCCGATGATTCATGATAACTTGATGGATCGCAAGGCCATCCTGCTGGTGACGCATCATTCAAATTTCTACCCTATCAACTTTCGATGGTAGGATAGTTGCCTACTGTCAGATCCTCGAATCTGAGTGCCAAGGCATAGGCATGGTAAGTCTTGCTCCATGCCTGAACCTATAAGTGTGGAGGACCACGCTAGCAAGGCAAAAACGCATGAGTTAGATATGGGAATGAATGCGGGAGACTTGGTGAGAAATCGAGTTTCATACTCACAGTGGTGAGATACGCTGATGAGCTGGGAACGTTGTGGAGCGAGGGATGAAGCACACAAACAGACTCACAAGCCCGCTTAAGGGGAAAGCGGCAGAGATGCCTCTAGCAACCACCGACACATAGTGGTATGAATTTGTCTAGTGATGGGAACACAGGGCAGATTTCGGGAACCACATAGAGCACACGACTGTCCACACAAGGAGAAGTTAACGGCGCTCATAGCAGTAGAGGATTCCCTCAAGGAAGAGGAAGGGAATGCCATAACTCGGGTGAACCTAATCCAATTGCTGAATGTGATCACACACAAGAACTTGCAAAAAGGGTTGATCTATGTCCCGGTGAAGGTAAACGGGAAGGATGCAATTGCAATGTTGGATATGGGAGCTACCAGCAATTTCATCACGAAAAGAGAAGTGGAAAAGCTCGGGCTTAAGCTTTCTCCAGCCTTGGTCAAGTTCAAAGCAGCGAATGCTGAGGCAAAGGCAGTATGCGGAGCTGCCACTACAACCCCTGAAGTAGGCGAATGGAAAGGTACGTCCAACTTCATGATAACTCAGTTGGATGACTTCGATGTTATCTTGGGTCTAGAATTCTTCAGACAAGCCAAGGCATTGGTGATGCCCCACTTAGGTGGATCACTCGTGGCTAATGAGCGAGCCCCGAGCCTAATCAGAACCGAAGCAGCAAGGGAGCTTTCGATAAACAAGAAGCAAATCGGGTTGCAATCTGCAAAGTGGTTTAAGTCAGAACTGCAAAAAGGTGAAGTGACGATGCTGGCAGCATTATTCAAAGTGAAACCAGATCAGGTGGTGGAGGTACCTAACAAGAGTGCTGAAGTGTTGAAGGAATTCAATAGCAGGATGCCATCGGAACTCCCCAAGACATTACCTTCAAGGAGGAATGTTGATCATATGATCGGGAAGAAAGTCGGAGCTCTAGCTTAGGTTAAAGCTACCGCAACATCTGAGGATGCAGCCAACATTACACGCGAGCTTTCTCAAAGAGTTTCAGGAAGATACCGATCGCGAACGCAAGCAGGCTAAGCGTGCACCACCGGCAACTCGAGTTCAATTTGACAAGGAGATAGAGAAGATCCTTGATCATCAAATGGAGGGCTATAGTAAGATGAATTGGAGGACATACTACTTATTCAAGTGGAAAGGCACCAGTGAGGTGGATGCGAGTTGGGAAAAAGATACCACATTGTGGCAATTTGAGGACCAAATCAAGGCGTACCACAACAATAAGCTGATGAGGGCGTCGGGTTCTTCTGGTGGGGGTGGTTTGTCAGACCCTTGAATCTAAGTGCCAAGGCACAGGCATGGTGAGTCTTGCTCCATGCCCGGACCTATAAGTGTAGAGGACCACACTAGCATGGCAAAAACTCATGAGTTAGATATGGGAACAAATGTGGGAGACTTGATGAGAAATCGAGTTTCATACTCATAATGGCGAGATACACTGATGAGCTAGGAATGTTATGGAGCAAGGGATGAAGCACATAAATAGACCCATAAGCCCACTTATAGGGAAAGCGGCAGAGATGCCTCAAGCAAGCACCAACACATACTGCTGCGAATATGTCCAGTGACGGGAACACAGGGTAGATTTCAGGAAGCCAACTTGGCGTGGATAGAAAGTCCAGCAAGCGAAGATATTCCACAAAGAAAGGATATGGCTATTGGCTAGAGGACGATCAAGGAGATGAAGGATAAGAAAAAGATGTCTATCCCGAAACCCAAGGGAGATAAGGCTCGAGAAGAGTCCTGAACGGGAACCACCTCCTCAAGCATATCCAAATCGATTAAAAGCAGATAAGAAGGCTTGGAGAAGACTTCAAAGGAGATGAGATCCTTGACTCATGAAGAGTCCTTTGGGCTGGTACAGAATGAGAAACACAAGGGAAAAACACTTGGAAACATATCGGGAACCATTGGGGAACCAACTGTTACTCCAACAAAAAATATATATATCTAACACAAACTTGTCCCTTCATGCTGTCCCTCGACAAAGTACTACCCAGTGAGTGAGCCAGAGGAGCCACGTCATATGAACACTGGACACGAGAGGCATGCCTCAGCAGCCCTCAGTAGGCACGGCATGGGCAGCTTGCCAACGTGTTGCAGCGGTGGGCGCACCAGCCAGGCCACTAGCGCCCATCACTTGCCAGCCCCGTCGTCCCTGACCCTCGACATGGGGCCCAGTGAGCAAGCAAAGGGAGCCGCATTGCACGGACCCTAGGCATGGGAAGCATGCCTCGGTAGCCCCCAACAGGCATGGCATGGGCTGCTTGCCTAGCGTGCGGTAGCGGTGGGCGCACCAGCCAGGCCACGGGCGCCAATCGCGAGCCACCCCCTCGTCCCTGCCCCTTGACTTACTGCCCAGTGAGCGAGCCAGTGAAGCCGCGTCGCATGGACCCTAGGCACGGGAGGCATGCCCTGGCAGCCCCTACCAGGCACGGCATGGGCTGCTTGCCCAGCGTGCTGCAGCGGTGTGTGCGCTAGCCAGCCCACGGTCATCCATCGCGAGCCAGCCCCCTCGTCCCTGCCCCTCAACATAGTGCCCAGCAAGCGTGCCAGGGGAGCCGCGTCACATGGACCTTGGGCACGGGAGGCATGCCTCGGCAGCCCTCAGTAGGCATGGCATGGGTTGCTTGCCCAGTGTGCAGTAGCGGTGGGCGCGCTAGCCAGGCCACGGGCGCCTATCGTGTGCCAGCCCCCACGTCCCTTTCCCTCGACATGGTGCCCAGCGAGGGAGCCAAGGGAGCCATGTTGAACGGACCCTGGGCACAGTTAGGATTCCTCGGCAGCCCCCAGCAGGCACGACATGGGCTACTTGCCTAGCGTGCGGCAGCGGTGGGTGCACCAGCCAGACCACAGGCACCCATCGTGAGCCAACCCCCTCGTCCCTGTCCTTCGACATGGTGCCCAATGAGCGAGCCCAGGGGAGCCACGTCTTTTGCATGAGCTTAAAAAGTTTGAGTTGGTGAGGTGGACGCATTTAGTGCCATCACACTAGAGTTGCGCTAATCCTGCAACTGACAATGTGACACCTACTATGGTGGTGATGGGTGATGGAGAATTGGGGTTCGATAATGGAGAGGAAGCTTGAGAAATGGCTACCACATCCTAGAA
>JAJFZO010000263.1:1150000-1157500 GCA_021397835.1 Moringa oleifera
ATGATTATTATCCATTTATGTACAAAATTTCAGCTCAAAATTTCTAGTAAATAAGTTTTTAAACCAATTATGACGGCTCAAAAATATTGATGTTTCCTCCTACCGGGAGTGAAATTTCATTTAAGACTCTTTAGGGGGGAGGTGGTCACCTAGCTTGCTGGGTGCCAACAGGCCATGCATGCACGCCCGCTGCCCATCCCACGTGGGCAGGCGCAGGGCTTGGGGAACCCAGCGCACATGGCATGGGCAGGGCTTTGCTGCCTTGCCCATCCAGCCGGTGGTGCGTGGCTGTAGCGGCCACCACCGCCGACAGGCAGGTGGCCGGCGACGTTGGCCGAAGAGTGTGGGATGCCCAATCAATAGCCAACAGAGTGGGGAAAACATGGGAAACAAAATCCGCTAAATCATGGGATAATGAGCTGGGATGTGGCTAGACAAGCTCGACGGTGTGGGCGGTGAAGTTAACGATGATGCATGCTACGTGAGGGCTAAATCGCTGGGGGGATTCGAGCCTGCGGAGTGCTTCATCGCAGGCCCTCAAGGTGGCAGATGCGGGGTTGGATCCCGATGCGCAGGCTTGCCTAGGCGGACTCATTGCACAGCGCGATCGACGACACAATCATCGGCCGTTAGCATCGAGGAAGCCACACGACCAGCCTGGGCACGGCGTGACATCCCTACTACCAAGGCCTCATTGGTGGGAAAAATATGGGAAACAAAATCTGCTAAATTGTGGGATAATGAGCTGGGATATAACTAGACAAGCACAACAGTGTGGGTGGCGAAGCTAACGATGATGCATGCTATGCGAGGCCCAAATCGCTGGGGGGATTTCGAGCATGCGGAGTGCTTCATCGTAGGCCCTTGAGGCGACGGACGCGGGGTTGGATCCTGACACTCAGGCTTGCCGAGGCGGACTTGTTGCGCAGCACGATTGATGACATGATCGTCGGTCGTTAGCATCGAGCGAGCCACACGGCCAGCCTGGGCACTGCGTGACACCCCCACTGCCAAGGCCTAATCGATGGTCCCTTGCAATCGAAGAATTGTCCCTTGCTATCAAATCAATTTTGCGCTTAGCGGCTTAGGTGCGGCAGCACTTGACAACCTGCATGATTGATGGGCCTTTTGCTTGTCGGCTTGCAGCTCGTTTGGTGCTGTTGCTGCCTATTTGTACGTGCAACATGAGAGTGGTGATCTAGTCATGCATATTGGCAGGCTCCATGCTCCCACATCGAATTGTCAGCTAGCACGTCGCTTCAAGCTCGACCTCGAGCCACACGTTGGCTTTTCGTGGGTGACATCGGGACCTTGTGTTGCGTGCCTTCACAAACGAAATTCGATGATTTGAGTCAGTTGTCTTTTCACCATGTCCCTTATGGGCATGGGTGGAAACCTAAGCCGGGCCTCATGCTCCAAGAGCGACTTGCTTTGGCATGCAGCTACTTTGGCACACGGGCGCTCGGTCGTCCCCTCGAGTGCGGAAAGTGTTGCGACAGGGGTGGCCTCGTCCTCTGCCGATCCAAGCGAAAGCATTTGTCCCACGTCCCATCAATTTTGAACGATGACTGCGATAGCTTTGGCCTCAACGAGCCTCGTGGCACGCGTCGGTCCTAGTTGGTGCGGTCTCTCGAAGGATGCTACCTGGTTGATCTTGCCAGTAGTCATATGCTTGTCTCAAAGATTACGCCATACATGTGGAAGTATGAACTAATTCAGACTGTAAAACTGTGAATGGCTCATTAAATTAGTTATAGTTTGTTTGATGGTACCTACTACTCGGATAAACATAGTAATTCTAGAGCTAATACGTGCAACAAACCCCGACTTCTGGAAGCGGTGCATTTATTAGATAAAAGGTCGACGCAGGCTTCGCCCATTGCTCTGATTATTCATGTTAACTCGACGGATCGCAAAGCCATCATGCCGGCGACGCATCATTCAAATTTCTACCGTATCAACTTTTGATGATAGTATAGTTGCCTACTGTTAGACCCTTGAATCTGAGTACCAAGGCATAGGCATGGTGAGTCTTGTTCCATGCCCAGACCTACAAGTGTGGAGGACCATGCTAGCAAGGCAAAAATGCACGAGTTAGATATGAAAACGAATGCGGGAGACTTGGTGAGAAATCGAGTTTCATACTTACAGTGGCGAGATTCGATGGTGAGTTAGGAACGTTGTGAAGCGAGGGATGAAGCACACAAACAGTCCCATAAGCTCGCATAAAGGGAAAGCATAGAGATGCCTCAAGGAAGCACCAACACATGATGGTGCAAATATGTCCAGTGACGGGAACACAGGGTAGAATCCGGGAACCCAGCTTGGCATGGATGGAAAGTCCAGCAAGTGAAGATATTCCACAAAGAAAGGATATGGCTATTGGCTAGAGGAGGATCAAGGCGATGGAAGGATAAGAAAGAGATGTCTATCCTGAAAGCCAAGGGAGATAAGGCTCGAAAAGAGTCCTGAACGAAAACCATCTCCTTGAGCCTATCCCAACCGGTTGAAAGCAGATAAGAAGGCTTAGACAAGACTTCAAAGGAGATGAGATCCTTGACTCAAAGAGAGTCCTTGCGAGAGAAGGTGCTATCCAAACTTTGAAGATAAGCCTTAATGAGATAAAGATTCGTGATCACGATTGGGTGCCCCATCCGAAAAACATAGGATAACTAAGAGAGAGTGTTTGAGTAGGACGCTCCTTAACTAGTATCAAAAAGGGCTTAGGTTCAGTTGTAAACACATCGAGTAATACAAACTCAAGTGTGTGGGTAGCTAGAGGCTTTTGATGCTCTTAGAGAGAGACCCTTCTTTTGTAAAGAGTTCCTTTATTTTCAATAACGATTGAGAAAGAGTTCTCATAATACCATCTTCTTACTTTGCATTTTGCATTGTTGGCTCTTATTCTTCTTTTGGCGCGGGCTTAGAAAGTTGGGCTGGTTAGGTGGACGCATCTAGCTCCATCACACTAGAGTTACGCTGATCCCGCAACCAATGGTGTGATAGTTTGGTGTCAGGGCGCGGTTTCAGTCACCACTTTCTCTAAAACTCGTGGTTGATTTTATCGCTGCCAAGGCTTCATGCCAGGAGGGAGTGAGTCAATGCGAGAGTGTGTCGCTTGGTTGGAAGAGATAGTTGGTACACTGACGAAGGGATCAACATGCACGCTAGCTGAGTTGATGGAGATAATCGTCGAGCAACAATCCTCGATGGAAGAGGACATTGAAACCTCAAGGAAACCATGAGGAGGCTTGAGACTGAGATCAGGTTGCTAAAAAGGGCTCCCCACAGCCTTACGGTTGGGGCAGACTCTACTATGGCTAAGCTGAAGCTGCCAGAACCAAAGCCGTTCTCTGGAGAGAGGAATGCCAAGGAGTTGGAGAACTTCTTGTAGGATATGGAGCAGTACTTCAAAGCTGCTAGAGTGCCCAAAAATGACCAGGTAATGATCACATCCATGTACTTATCTGGTAATGCTAAGTTGTGGTGGTGCACCCGTATGCAGGATGACGCTATCATGGGAAGGTTTAGCATTGATTCATGTGAGGCACTCAAAAGGGAATTGAAGGAGCAATTCCTACCATGCAACACCTCGTTCATGGCTAGGGAACAACTAAAATGCCTGAAGTACACAGGTTCAGTGCATGACTTTATCAAGGAATTTAGTTCACTGATGCTGGACATCAAGGACATGTCAGAGGAGGATAAGTTGTTTAACTTCCTATCAGGCTTGCAGCCATGGGCTCAAGCAGAATTGAGGCGACAAGGTGTCAAAGACTTGCCCTCAGCATTTTTTGTGGCGGATAGCTTGGTGGATTTCAAGTATGCAGGTGGTACTCCTGAACAGAAAGGTGAGAAACGAGGGAAGGCTGGAAAAGAGATGAAAAATCCCAATGGCAAGGGCAAGAAAAAGAAGAATGATGAGTCCAGCAAGCCTCGGGGCTCATCCCCTTTGAAAGGAAAGGGAAAGAATGTGGACCAAGGGGGTTACTTCTTATGCCACGGGCCACATAGAGCACACAACTGTCCTCGCAAGGAGATGTTAGTGGCAATCATGGCAGCAAAGGATTCCTCCGAGGAAAAGGAAGGGAATGCCACAACTCGGGCGAATCCAATCCAGTTGCTGAATGCGACCACACCCAAGAACTTGCAGAAAGGGTTGATCTATGTGCCGGTGAAGGTAAACGGGAAGGATGCAATTGCAATGTTGGATACGGGAGCTACCAACAATTTTATCATGGAAAGAGAAGTGGCAAAGCTCAAGCTTAAGCTTTCTCCAGCCTCAGTCAAGTTCAAAGTAGTGAATGCTGAGACGAAGGCAGTATGCAGAGCTGCCACTATGACCCTTGAAGTAGGCAAATGGAAAGGTACGTCCAACTTCTTGATAACTCAGTTAGATGACTTTGATGTTATCTGGGGTCTAGAATTCTTCAGACAAACCAAATAATCAGTGATGTCCCACTTAGGTGGACTACTCGTGGCTGATGAGCAAGCCTTGAGCCTAATCAGAATCAAAGCAGCAAGAGAGCTTTCGACAGACAAAAAACAGATTGGGTTGCAATCTGCAAAGCAACTTAAGTTAGGACTGCGGAAAGGTGAAGTGACGATGGTGGCAGCATTATTTGAGGCAAAACCAGATCAGGTTGTAGAGGTGCCTAACAAGATCGCTGAAGTGTTGAGGGAATTCAACGACATGATGCCACCGGAGCTCCCCAAGACATTGCCTTCGAGGAGGAATCTTGATCATATGATCGATTTACTTCCGGGTGCTAGACCCCCTACTCAAGCACCATATCGAATGCCCCCGTCGGAACTAACCGAACTACGGAAGCAACTAGACGAGCTGTTGAAAAAGGGTTTCATTCAACCTTGAAGGCCCCTTATCGCGAGACAAGCCACGTGCACCCATCAAGAACCAGTCCCTCGACATAGTGCCCATCAAGCGAGCCAGGGGAGCCGCGTCGCATGGACCCTGGGCACGGAAGGCATGCCTCTGCAGCCTCCAGCTGGTACGGCATGGGCCAGGTGGCCAGCGTGCTGCAGCGGTTGGTGAGCCAGCCAGGACTTTGGCGCCCATTGCGAGCCAGCCCCCTCGTCCCCAATCCACGACATAGTGCCCAACGAGCGAAGCAGGGGAGCTGCTCGAAGAGACCCTAGGCACGGGAGGCATGCCTCGGCAGCCCCTAGCCGGCAAGGCATGGGCTGCTTGCCCAGCGTGCTGCAGCAGTGGGCGCGTTAACCAGGCCACGGACACCCATCGCGAGCTAGCCCTTTCATATCTGTCCCTTGACATAGTGCCCTACAAGAAAGCCAGGGGAGCCGCGTCACATTGACCTTGGGCAAGGGAGGCATGCCTCAGCAACCCCAGCAGCCACGGCATCGGCTCCTTGCCCAGTGTTTGATTACGGTGGGTGCACCAGCCAGGCTACTGGCGCCCATCACAAGCCAGTCCTTCGACATAGAGCCCAGCGACCGAGCCAGAGGAGCCACGTCTCACGGACCTTGGGCACGAGAGGCATGACTTGGCAGCCGCTAGTAGGTACAGCATGCGCATTATGCCCAGCATGCGACAGCGGTGGGTGTGCCAGCCAGGCCATAGGCACCTATTGCGAGCCAGCCCCCTCGTCCCTGCCCATCGACATGGTGCGCAGCAAGCGAGCCAGCGAAGCTGTGTCGCACGGACCCTGGGAACCGGAGGCACGCATTGGCAGTTCCCAGCAGGCACGACATGGGCCAAGTGCCCAGTGTGCGACAGCGGTGGGTGCGCCAGCCGGGCCACTAGTGCCCATCGTGAGCCAGCCCCCTCGTCCCTGCCCCCCAACATGGTGCCGAGCGAGCGAGCTAGGGGAGCCGCATTGCAAGGACCCTGGGCACAGGAGGCATGCCTCGACAGCCCCCAGCAGGCACAGCATAGGCTGCTTGCCCAGCGAGCGGCAGTGGTGGGCGCGCCAGCCAGGCCACGGGCACCCATCCCGAGACAACCTTCTCATCCCTGCCCCTCGAAATGGTGCCCTGCATGCGAGCTAGGGGTGCCACAGCAGTCCCCAGCTGGCACAGTGCCAACCTTGCCAGGGGCGCCCCACGTGAGCCAGCCACGAGCATGCTATGAGGCTCGACACGTGCTGTAAGCGTTGATTTCATAGGCATGCTGGGCTTGGCTGTGTGCCCTGGCTGTGATGGACCCTTAGAGCAGCCATGGGGTTGCTGGAGGTTTGCTAGACAGGGCAGCCAGCATGCACCCTGGGCTAGGTAGAGGCACAGCTGCCCCAGCCTGCTAGCCGCAATGCCCAGTTGCAAAATTGGTGTGAATTGAAAGTCTTTTCATCATGGAATTGGTCCCGAAATGACTCAAATGAATCATGTAGTTCATGAGGAGTCTGCCCCTGAAGTTTGGCATCATTTTGACACACGATCTATTTTTGATAATTTTTTCAATTTTTAGTTGTAGAAAATTCATTAAAAAAATTTAGTGGCCAGAAAATTCTAAAATTTTTTCTAATAGTAGATATGATTATTCTCCATTTATGTACAAATTTTCAACTCAAAATTCAAAGTAAATAATTTTTTAAGACCCATTATGATGGCTTAGACATATTGATGCTTCCTCCTGCCGGGAGTGAAATTCGACTCTTTAGGGGGGAGGTGGTCACCTAGCTTGCTAGGTGCCAACGGGCCATGTGTGCTCCCCCTTATCCATCCCACATGGGCAGGCGCTGGGCTTGGGGAGCTGATAGCGAATAAGTACCGCGAGGGAAAGATGAAAAGGACTTTGAAAAAAGAGTGGGTGCTTGAAATTGTCGGGAGGGAAACGAATGGGGGTCGGTGATGCACCTCGGTCGGATGTGGAACGGCCACGAGCCGGTCCATGGGTCGACTTGGGGTGCGGATTGATGTGGATCGCGAAGGTGGCCCAAGCTTGAGCCTTTGATACGCTTGCAGAGACGTCATCGTCGAGATCGTGGTTGGCAGCGCATGCCATCATGGTAATGTTTCGGCACCTACACGCTCCCGGCGTCAGCCAGCGGGCTCCTCATTTGACCTGTCTTGAAACACAAACCAAGCAGTCTGACATGCGTGCGAGTCAATGGGCGAGTAAACCCGTAAGGCGCAAGGAAGCTGATTGGCAAGATCCCTCGCGGGTGCACCATCGACTGACCTCGATCTTTATAGAAGGGTTCGAGTGCGAGCATGCCTATCGGGACTCAAAAGATGGTGAACTATGCCTGAGCGGGGTGAAGCCAGAAGAAACTCTGGTGGAGGACCGTAACGATACTGACGTGCAAATCATTCGTTTGACTTAGGTATAGGGGCGAAAGACTAATCGAACCGTCTAGTAGCCAGTTCCCTCTGAAGTTTCCCTCAGGATAGCTAGAGCTCAGATATGAGTTCTATTGAGGTAAGTCAATGATTAGAGGCTTCGAGGGCGCAATGCCCTCGACCTATTCTCAAACTTTAAATAGGTAGTACGGGGTGGCTATTTCGTTGAGCCGTATCGAGAGC
>JAJFZO010000263.1:1160000-1165000 GCA_021397835.1 Moringa oleifera
GGAGGTACGCCTCGGCAACCCCCAGTAGGCACGGCATAGGCAGCTTGCCCAGCGTGCGACAGCGGTGGCCATGCCAACTAGGCCACGGGCGCCCACTTGTCCCTACCCCTCGACTTACTGCCCAGCGAGGGAGCTAGGGGAGCCACGTCGCACGGACCCTAGACATGGGAGTCAGACATCGGTAACCCCCAGCAGGCACGACATGCGCCAAGTGCCCAGCGTGCGGCAGCGGTGGGTGCACCAACCAAGCCATTGGCGCCCGTCGCGAGCCAGCCCCGTCGTCTCTGTCCTTCGATGTAGTACCCAGAGAGCGAGCTAAGGGAGCCACGTTGCATGGATCTTGGGCACAGGAGGCATGCCTCGGCAGCCCCCAGCAGGCACGGCATGGGTAGCTTGCCTAGCGTGCCGCAGCGGTGGGCACACCAACTAGGCCACGGGCGCCCATCGCGACCAAGTCCCCTCATCCCTGCCCCTCGACATGGTACCCGGTGAGCAAGCCAGGGGAGCCACGTCACAAGGACCCTAGGCACGGGAGGCTTGCCTCGGTAGCCCCCAGCGGGCATGGCATGGGCTGCTTTCCCAGTGTGAGGGAGCGGTGGGGGCACCAGCCAGGCCACGGGCGCTCATGGCGAGCCAGCCCCCTTGTCCCTAACCCTCGACGTAGTGCCCAGCGAGCAAAGCAAAGGAGCCATGTTGCACGGACCCTAGGAATTAGAGACATCTCTCGACAGGCCCCAGCAGGCATGGCATGGGCTGCTTGCCCAGCGTGTGGCAGCGGTGGGTACGCCAGCCAGGCCACTGGTGCCCATCGCGAGCAAGCCCCGTCATCGCTGTCCCTAGACATAGTGTGCAGCGTGCGAGCCACGTCGCATGGACCCTGGGCATTGGAGGCATGTCTTGGAAGCCCCCAACAGGCATGGCCAAGTACCCAGCATGCGGTAGCTGTGGGCGCACCAGCCAGGCCAGTGCCGCCCATCGCAAGCAAATCACCTCGTCCTTGACACTTGATGTAGTGCCCAGCAATTGAGCCAGGAGAGCCGCATCGCATGGACACTGGGCATAGGAGGCACGTCTCGGCAACCCCCAACAGGCACAGCATGGGCTGCTTGCCCAGCATGAGACAGCGGTGGGCGTGCCAGCTAGGTCACGGGCACACATCCCAAGCCAGTCCCCTCATCCCTACCCTTCGGCATGGTGCCCAACGAGCGAGCCAGGGGAGCCGCATCGCACGGACGCTGGGCACGGGAGGCATGCCTCGACAGCCCCCAGTAGGCACAGCATGGGCTACTTGCCCAGTGTGCGGTAGCGGTGGGTGCGCAAGCTAGGCCACGGGCGCCCATCGCGAGCCAGCCAGTCGTCTCTGCCCCTTAACTTACTGCCAAGCGAGTGAGCGAGTGAGGGGACCCACGTCACACGGACCCTGGGCATGGGAGGCATGCCTCGATAGCCCCCAGCAGGCACGATATGGGTTGCTTGCCCAGCATGCGGCAGCGATGGGCATGCCAGCCAAGCAACGAGTGCCCATTGCGAGCCAGCCCCCTCGTCCCTTCCCATCAACTTGGTGGCAAGTGAGTGAGCCATGGGAGCCACCTCGCACGGACCCTGGGCATGGGCTACTTGCCTAGCTTGCGACAGCGATGGGCATGCTAGCCAGGCCACGGGCACCCATCATGAGCTGGCCCCCTCGTCCCTGCCCTCGACATGGTGCCTAGCGTGCGAGCCAGGGGTGCCACAGCAGACCCCAGCAGGCACAGCGCCAGCATTGCCAAGGGCGCTCCATGCGAGCCAGCCTCGAGCATGCTGTGAGGCTCGGCAAGTGCTGTGGGCGTTGATTTCATGGGCAAGCGGGGCTTGGCCATGTCCCCTGGCAGTAATGGACCCTGAAGGCAGCCATGGGTTGGCTGAAGGTTCATTGGACAGGGCAGCCAGCATGCACCCTGGGCCAGTCAGAGGCACAGCTGCCCCAGCTTGTTGGTCGCAATGCCCAGTTGCAAAATTGGTGTGAATTAACATTCTTTTCATCACGAAATTGGTCCTGAAATGACTCAAATAATCGTGTAATCCATGGGGAGTCTTCCTTGATGTTTGGGATCATTTCGACTCACGGGCTATTTTTGACGATTTTTTCAATTTTGGGCTGTAGAAAATTGATTAAAAAAAATTTAGTGACCAGAAAATTCTGAAATCTTTTCTGGTGGTAGATATGATTATTGTCCATTTATGTAAAAAATCTTAGCTCAAAATTCCAAGTAAATAACTTTTTAGATCCATTATGATGGCTCAGAAATATTGGTGTTTTCAAGCTTGCTGGGTGCCAAAGGGCCATGCGTGCTCCCCCCCTGTCCATCCCACATGGGCAGGCGCTGGGCTTGGGGAACCCAGCATGCATGGCATGCGCAGGATGGCTTGCTGCCTTGCCCATCCAGCCGGTGGTACGTGGCTGTGGCGGCCACCAACGCCGGCAGGCAGGCGGCAAGCGACGTTAGTCGAAGAGTGTGGGATGCCCTATTAGTAGCCAACAGAGTGGGGAAAACGTGGGAAATGAAATCCGCTAAATTGTGGGCAATGAAATGAGAAAAATCGTGGGATAATGAGCTGGGATGTGGCTAGACAAGCTCGACGATGTGGGCGGCAAAGCTAATGATGATGTAGGCTACACGATGGCCAAATCGCTGGGGGGATTTTGAGCATGCAGAGTGCTTCGTCGCAGGCCCTCGAGGTGATGGACGCGGGGTTGGATCCCAACTCTCAAGCTTGCCTAGGCAAACTCATTGTGCAGCATAATTGACAACACGATCGTCGGCAGTTAGCATCGAGCAAGCCACACGGCCAGCTTGGGCACCGCGCAACACCCCTGCTATCAAGGCCTCATCGGTGGGAAAAACGTGGGAAACGAAATCCGCTAAATCGTGGGATAATGAGCTGGGATGTGGCTAGACAAACTCGACGGTGTGGGCGACGAAGCTAACAATGATGCATGCTACGCGGGGGCTAAATTACTGGGGGGACTTCGAGCATGCGGAGTGCTTCGTTGTAGGCCATTGAGGCGACAGATGCAGGGTTGGATCTTAACGTTCAGGCTTGCCTAGACGGACTCATTGCGCAGCATGATCGATGACACGATCATCGGTCATTAGCATCGAGCGAGCCATAGAGCCAGCTTAGGCGCGACGTGACACCCCTGCTGCTAAGGCCTCATAGATGGGAAATACGTGGGAAAAAAAAATCTACTAAATCGTGGGATAATGTGCTGGGATGTGGCTAGACAAGTACGACAGTGTGGGCGATGAAGCTAATGATGATGCATGCTACGAGAGGGCCAAATCGTTGGGGGGATTTCGAGCATGCGGAGTGCTTCATCATAGGCCCTCGAGGAGGCGGATGTGCGGTTGCATCCCGATGCTCAGGCTTATCGCGGCGGACTCGTTGCGCAGCGCGATCGACGACACGATCATCGGCCGTTAGCATCAAGCGAACCACATGGCCAGCCTAGGCACTGTGTGACACCCCTGCTGCCAAGGCCTTATCAATGGTCCATTGGCATTGAAAAATCGTCCCTCATTATCAAAACAATTTCGCGCCTAGCGGCTTGGGTGCGGTGGCACTCGATGACCTGCATGATTGATGGGCCTTTTGTTCATCGGCTAGTAGCTCGTTTGGTGTTGTTGCTGCCCATTTATACGTGCGGCGTGTGAGTGGTGATCTAGTCGTGCGCGTTGGCAGGCTCCATGCTCCCCCATCGAACTATTGGCTATCACGTCGCTTCAAGCTTGACCTCGAGCCATACGTTGGCTTTTTGTGGGTAACATCGGGACCCTGTGTCGTGTGCCTTCACAAATGAAATTCGATGATTCGAGTCAACTGTCTTTGCACCATGTGCCTTATGGGCATGGGTGGAAACCTAAGCCAGGCCTCGTGCTCCAAGCACGGCTTGCTTTGGCATGCGGCTGCTTTGGCACACGGGAGCTCGGTCATCCCCTCGGGTGCGAAAAGTGTTGTGACAGGAGTGGCCTTGGCCTCTGCCTGTCCAAGCGAAAGCATTTATCCCATGTCCCATCAATTTTGAACTATGACCGTGATAGCTTTGGCCTCAGCTTGCCTTACGGCACCCTTCGGTCTTAGTTGGCGCGGTGTCTTGAAAGATGCTACCTAGTTGATCTCGTCAGTAGTCATATGCTTATGTCAAGATTAAGCCATGCATGTGTAAGTATGAGCTAATTCAGACTATGAAACTGCGAATGGCTCATTAAATCAGTTATAATTTGTTTGATGGCACCTACTAGTTGGATAACTGTAGTAATTCTAGAGCTAATACGAGCAACAAACCCCGACTTTTGGGAGGGGCACATTTATTAGATAAAAGGTCGACGCGGGCTTCTCCCGTTGCTCTGATGATTCATGATAACTCAACGGATCGCAAGGCCATCGTGCCGGTGACACATCATTCAAATTTTTGCCTTATCAACTTTTGATGGTAGGATAGTTGCCTACTGTCAGATCCTCGAATCTAAGTACCAAGGCATAGGCATGGCGAGTCTTGCTCCATGCTCGGACCTACAAGTGTGGAGGACCACGCTAGCAAGGCAAAAACGCATGAGTTAGATATGAAAATGAATGCGGGAGACTTGGTCAGAAATCTATTTTCATACTTATAGTGGCGAGATTCGCTGGTGAGTTAGGAACATTGTGGAGTAAGGGACGAAGCACACAAATGGACCCATAAGCCCATTTAAAGGGAAAGCGGTAAAGATGCCTCAAGCAAGCACCAGCACACGGTGGTGCGAATATGTCCAGTGATAGGAACACAGGGCAGAATCCGAGAACCCAGCTTGGCATGGATGGAAAGTCCAGCAAGCAAAGGTATTCCACAAAGAAAGGATATGGCTATTGGCTACAGGAGGATCAAGGCAATAAAAGGATAAGAAAGAGATGTCTATCCGAAAAGCCAAGGGAGATAAGGCTCCAAAAGAGTCCTGAATAAAAACCACCTCTTCAAGCCT
>JAJFZO010000263.1:1170000-1199572 GCA_021397835.1 Moringa oleifera
TGGGCATGGGAGGCATGACTCGGCTGCCCCCAGCAGGCATGGCATTGGCATCTAGCTCAGTGTGGGGCAGCGGTGGGCGTGCCAGCCAGGCCATGGGCGCCCATTGTGAGACAGCCCCCTTGTCCCTGCCCCTCAACATGGTGCCTAGCGAGCGAGCTAGGGAAGTCATGTCGCACGGACCCTGGGCACAGGAGGCATGCCTTGGTAGCCCCAAGCAGGCACGGCATGGGCTGCTTGCGCAGCGTGCAGCTGCGGTGGGTGGACCAGCCAGGCCACCGGCGCCCATCGCGAGCCAGCCCCCTCGTCCCCGAACCTCGACATAGTGCCCAGCGAGCGAGCCATGGGAGCTGCATCGCACGGACCCTGGGAACGGGAGGCATTCCTCGGCAGCCCCCACCACGCACTCAGCGTGCGGCTGCGGTGGGCGCGCCAGCTCCCTCGTCCCCCAACCGTCGACGTAGTGCCTAGTGAGCGGGGCAGAGGAGCCGTGTTGCATGGACACGGGGCATGGGAGGCATGCCTCAGCAGCCCCCAGCAGGCACAGCATGGGCTGCTTGGCCAGCGTACGGCAAAGGTGGCCGGGCCAGCCAGGCCACGGGCGCCCATCTCGAGCCAGTCCCCTCGTCCCTGCCCCTCGACATGGTGCCCAATGGCCCAGCCAAGGAAGCCATGTTGCAAAAACCCTGGGCGTGGGAGGCATGACTCGACTGTCCCCAGCAGGCACGGCATTGGCAGCTAGCTCAGTGTGGGGCAGCGGTAGGCGTGCCAGCCAGGCCACGGGCACCCATTGCGAGACAGCCCCCTCGTCCCTGCCCCTCAACATGGTGCCTAGCGAGCGAGCTAGGGAAGCCATGTCGCACGGACCCTAGGCACAGGAGGCATGCCTTGGAAGCCCCAAGCAGGCACGGCATGGGCTGCTTGCGCAGCGTGCAGCTGCGGTGGGTGCACCAGCCAGGCCACCGGCGCCCATCGCGAGCCAGCCCCCTCGTCCCTGCCCCTTGACTTACTGGCCAGCGAGCGAGCCAGGGGAGCCGCGTCGCATGGACCTTGGGCACCGGAGGCATGCCTCGGTAGCCCTGAGCAGGCACAGTATGGGCTGCTTGCCCAACGTGCAGCAGCGGTGGGTGCACTAGCCAGGCCACGGGCCCCCATCGCGAGCCAGCCCCGTCATCCCCGCCCATCGACATGGTGCCCAGTAGGGGCGCAAGGGGAGCCGCGCCACATAAACCCTAAGTATGGGAGGAATGCCTTAGCAGCCCCCAGCAGGCATGGCATAGGCTGCTTGCCTAGCGTGCGGCAGCGGTGGGCGCGCCAGCCAGGCCACAAGCGCCCATCCCGTGCCAATCCCCTCGTCCCTGCCCCTCGACAAGGTGCCCAATAAGCGAGCCAGGGGAGCTGCATCACACGGACCCTGGGCACGGGAGGCATGCATCAGCAGCCCCCAGCAGGCACGGCATGGGCTGCTTGCCCAGCGTGCAGTTGCTGTGGGTGCGCGAGCAAGGCCACGGGCGCCCATCGCGAGCCAGCCCCTTCGTCCCTGCCCCTCAACAAGGTTCCCAGCGAGCGAGCCATGGGAGCCGCATTGCATGGAACCTGGGCTTGGGATGCATGCCTCGGCAGCCCCCAGCAGGCACAGCATGGGCTGCTAGCCCAGCGTGAGACAACCCCCTCGTCCCTGCACCTCGACAACGTGCCTTGCAAGCGAGCCAGGGGAGCCGCATTGCACGGACACTGGGAATGAGAGGTATGCCTTGGAAGCCCTGAGTAGGGACAGCATGGGCTGCTTGCCCAGCGTGCGGCTGCGGTGGGCGCGCCAGCAAGGCCACGGGCGCCCATCGTGAGCCAGCCCCCTCATCCCTGCCCTTCGACGTAGTGCACAGCGAGTAAGCCAGTGGAGCCGCGTCGCACGGACCTTGCACACGGGAAGCACACCTTGGCAGCCCCCAGCAGGCACAGCATGGGCTACTTGCCCTGCATGTGGCAGTGATGGGCGCGCCAGCCAGGCGACGGGCGCCCATTGCGAGCCAGCTGCCTCGTCCCGGCCTCTCGACATAGTGCCCAGCGAACTAGCCAGGGGAGCCGCGTCGCACAGACCTGGGCACGACCGGCTTGCCTCGGCAGCCCTCAACAGGCATGGCATGGGCTTCTCGCCCAGCGTGCGGCAGCGGTGGGCACGCCAGCCTAGCCACAGGCGCCAATCCCGAGCAAGCCCCCTCAACATAGTGCCCAGCAAGTGAGCCAAGAGTGCCGTGTCACACGGACCCCTGGGCATGGCAGGCACGCCTCGGCAGCCCCCAGCAGGCATGGCATGGCCTGCTTGCCTAGCGTGTGGCAGCGGTGGGTGCTCCTGCCAGGCCACGGGCACCCAACACGACCCAGCACCCTCGACATAGTGCCCAGCGAGCGAGCCAGGAGTGCTGCGTCACACAGACCCTGGGCACGGGAGGCACGCCTCGGCAGCCCCCAGGAGGCATGGCATGTTCTGCTTGCCCAGTGTGCGGCAGCGATGGGTGCGTTGGCAAGGCCACGGTCGCCCATCACGGGCTAGCCCCCTAGACATAGTGCCCAGCGAGCGAGCCAGGAGAGCTGTGCCGCACGGACCCTAGGCATGGTAGTCCCCAGCAGGCATGGCATGAGCTCCTTGCCCAGTGCGCGGCAGTGATGGGTGCGTCGGCAAGGCCACGGTTGCCCATCACGAGCCAGCCCCCTCGACATAGTGCCCAGCGAGCGAGCCAGGAGAGCTGTGCTGCACGAACCCTAGGCACTTGAGTCATGCATCGGTAGCCCCCAGCAGGCGTGGCATGGGCTGCTTGCCAAGAGTGCGGTAGCGGTGGGCACGCTAGCAAGGCCACGGGCGCCCATCACGAGCCAGTCCCCTCGTCCTTGGCCCTTGACATGGTGCCCAGTGGCCGAGCTAAAGGGCCGTGTTGCATGGACCCTTGGCACGGGAGGCATGCCTCGGCAAGCCCCAGCAGGCATGGCATGGGCTGCTTGCCCAGCATGTGGCAGCGGTGGGCATGGCCACCAGGCCATGGGCTCCCATCGCGAGCAAGCCCCCTCGTCCCCAAACTTCGACATGGTAACCAGCGAGCGAGCCAGGGGATTTCGAGTATATGGAGTGCTTCGTCACAGGCCCTTGAGGTGATAGATGTGTGGTTGGATCAATACACTCAGACTTGTCAAGGCGGACTCGATGCACAGCGTGATCGACGACACAATCGTCAGCCGTTAGCACCGAGCGAGCCACAAGGCCAACCTGGGCATGGCGTGACACCCCTGCTGCCAAGGCCTTATCGATGGTCCCTTGCCATCGAAGAATCGTCCTTCACTATCGAAACAATTTTGTGCTAAACGGCTCGGGTGCAACGGCACTCGAGGACCTGCCTGATCGATGGGCCTTTCACTTGTCAGCTTGTAGCTCGTTTGGTGCTGTTGCTACCCATTTGTATGTGCAGCATGTGAGTGGTGATCTAGTCATACGTGTTGGCAAGCTCCATGCTCCCTCATCAAACTGTCGGCTAGCACATCGCTTCAAGCTCGACCCTTAGCCATACGTTGGCTTTTAGTGGGTGACATCAGGACCCTATGTTGCGTGCCTTCACAAACAAAATTCGATGATTTGAGTCGGCTGTCTTTGCACCATGTCCCTCGCGGGCATGGGTGGAACCTCAGCCGGGCTTTGTGCTCCAAGCGCGGCTTGCTTCGGCATGCGGTTGCTTTCGCACACGGGCGCTTGGTCATCCCTTCGGGTGTAAAAAATGTTACGACAGGAGTGGCCTTGGCCTCTGCCTGTCCAAGCAAAAGCATTTTTCCTACATCCCATCGATTTTGAACAACGACCGCGATAGCTTCGGCCTCAGCGAGCGTTGCGGCACACTTCGGTCCTAGTTTGCGTGGCATCTCAAAGGATGCTACTTGGTTGATCCTGCCAGTAGTCATATGCTTGTCTCAAAGGTTAAGCCATGCATGTGTAAGTATGAACTAAGTCAGACTGTGAAACTGCGAATGGCTCATTAAATCAGTTATAGTTTGTTTGATGGTACCTACTAGTTGGATAACCGTAGTAATTTTAGAGCTAATATGTGCAACAAACCATGACTTCTGGAAGGGACGCATTTATTAGTTAAAAGGTCGATGCGGGCTTCGCCCATTGCTCTGATGATTCATGATAAACTCGACGGATCGCAAGGCCATCGTGCCGGCGACGCATCATTCAAATTTTTGCCATATTAACTTTCGATGGTAGGATAGTTGCCTACTATGGTGGTGATGGGTGATGAAGAATTAGGGTTCGATTCTGGAAAGGGAGCCTGAGAAACGGCTACCACATCCAAGGAAGGCAGTAGGCGCGTAAATTATGTAATTTTGACACAGGGAGGTTGTGATAATAAATAACATTACCAAGCTCTTCGAGTTTGGTAATTGGAGTGAGTACAATCCAAATCTCTTAACGAGGATCCGTTGTCGGGCAAGTTTGGTGCCAGAACCGCGGTAATTCCAGCTCCAATAGTGTATATTTAAGTTGTTGCAGTAAAAAAGCTCATAGTTGGACCTTGGGATAGGTCGGCTAGTCCACCTACGGTGCGCACCGATTGGCTTGTCCCTACTGCTGACGACCCGTTCCTAGCCTTAATTGGTCGGGTCATGCCTCCGACGCTGTTACTTTGAAGAAATTAGAGTGCTCAAAGCAAAACTACGCTCTGAATACATTAGCATGGGATAACATCATAGGATTTTGATCCTATTCTGTTGGCCTTCGGGATCAGAGTAACGATTAACAGGGATAGTCGGGGGCATTCGTATTTCATAGTCAGAGGTGAAATTCTTGGACTTATGAAAAACGAACAATTGCGAAAGCATTTGCCGAGGATGTTTCCCTTAATCAAGAATGAAAGTTGGGGGCTCGAAGACAATCAGATACTGTCCTAGTCTCAACCATAAACGATGTCGACCAGGGATCAGTGGATGTTTCTTTTAGGACTCCGCTAGCACCTTATGAGAAATCAAAGTCTTTGGGTTTCGGGGGGAGTATGGTCACAAGGCTGAATCTTAAAGGAATTGACGGAAGGTCACCACCAGTAGTGGAACCTGCGGCTTAGTTTGACTCAACACGGGGAAACTTACGAGGTCCAAACATAGTAAGGATTGACAGACTGAGAGCTCTTTCTTGATTCTATGGGTGGTGGTGCATGGCCATTCTTAGTGGCTGGAGCGATTTGTCTGGTTAATTCCGTTAACGAATGAGACTTCAACCTGCTAACTAGCTACGTGGAGGTGACCCTCCATGGCCGGCTTCTTAGAGGGACTATGGCTGCTTAGGCCAAGAAAGTTTGAGGCAATAACAGGTTTGTGATGCCCTTAGATGTTTTAGACCGCACGCGTGCTACACTGATGTATTCCACGAGTTTATAGCCTTGGTCTACAGGCCCGGGTAATCTTTGAGATTTTATCATGATGGGGATAGATCATTGCAATTGTTAGTCTTCAAAGAGGAATTCCTAGTAAACGCAAGTCATCAGCTCGCGTTGACTACGTCCCTGCCTTTTGCACACATCGCCTGTCGCTCCTACCGATTGAATGGTCCACCGCTCCTATCGCCACTCCTCTTGAGCCCCTCGTCCTGCCTCATGCGGCAAGGGTGTGCTGGCTCGTGCCCAAGCCTCTTGTCGCGCGGAACAAGAAAACCCACAACGTGGGATGCACCAAGGAACTCGAATGAAAAAGCATGCCCCAGATGCCCCGATTTCGTTGCACGGCTGGTAGTTGTATCGTCCCTAAACGATGTCTAAAATGACTTTCGACAACGAATATCTCGATTCTCGCATTGATGAAGAATGTAGCAAAATGCGATACTTGGTGCGAATTGCAGAATCCTATGAACCATCGAGTCTTTGAATGCAAGTTACGCCCAAAGCCATCAGGCCGAGGGCACGTCTGCCTGGGTGTCAAGCACCGTCGCCCCCGAGCCCCCCGCCCCCCTTCGGGGGGGGGGGACCATCGTGGGGCAGATGTTGGCCTCTCATGCACCTTCAGCTCGCGGTTGGCCTAACAAAGAGCCTCGAGCGACGCCACGTCATGGCTTGGCGACGGTAAAAAAAGCCTCATGCTCCCTCGTGCGCATGTTGCTCGCTCGTGGCTCACGAACCCAATGATCAAGCGATTGAGATGCGACCCCAGGTCAGGCGGGACCATCCGCTGAGTTTAAGCATATCATAAGTGGAGGAAAAGAAACTAACAAGGATTCCTCTAGTAATGGCGAGCGAACCGGGAAAAGCCCAGCTTGAAAATCGTGCGCCCTTAGCGCCCTAATTGTAGTTTGAAGAAGCATCCTTAGCGACGGACCGGGGCCCAAGTCCCCTAGAAAGGGGTGCCGGAGAGGGTGAGAGCCCTATCTCGCCCGAACCCTGTCGCACCACGAGGTGTTGTTGACGAGTCTCATTGTTTGGGAATGCAGCCGTAATAGGGCAATAAATTCCGTCCAAGGCTAAATACGGGCGAAAGATCGATAGCAAACAAGTATTGCAAGGGAAAGATGAAAAGAAATTTGAAAAGTGAGTCAAAGAGTGCTTGAAATTATCAGGAGGGAAGCGGATGGGGGTCGACGATGCACCTCGGTCGGATGTGGAATGGCCATGGGCCGATCCGTCGATCGACTCGAGGTACGGATCGATGCGGATCACGATGGCAGCCCAAGCCTGAGCCTTTGATATGCTCATGGAGACATCATTGTCGAGATCATGGCTGGCAGAACACACCATCACAACAGTGCTTTAGCACCTGCACACTCCCAGTGTCGAGAAGCGGGCTCCCCGTTCGACCTGTCTTGAAACACAGACCAAGGAGTCTAACATGCGTGCGAGTCAACATGCGAGTAAACCCGTAAGGCGCAAGGAAGCTGATTGGCTAGATCCCTCATGGGTGCACCACCAACCGACCTCGATCTTTTGAGAAAGGTTCGAGTGCGAGCATGCCTGTCGAGACCCAAAAGATGGTGAACTATGCCTGAGCGAGGCGAAGCCAAAGGAAACTCTGGTAGAGGCCCGTAACGATACCAACGTGCAAATCATTCGTCTGACTTGGGTATAGGGGTGAAAGATTAATTGAACGGTCTAGTAGCTAGTTCCCTCCGAAGTTTCCCTCGACCTATTCTCAAACTTTAAATAGGTAGTATGGGGCGGCTGCTTCATTGAGCCATCCCACAGAATCGAGAGCTCCAAGGGGGCCATTTTTGGTAAGCGAAAATGGCGATATGAGATGAACCAAAAGCACAATTACGATGCCCAACTGCGTGCTAACCTAAAACCCACAAAGGGTGTTGGTCAATTAAGACAGCAGGACGGTGGTCATGGAAGTCGAAATCCGCTAAGAAGTGTGCAACAACTCACTTGCCAAATCAACTAGACCAAAAAATGAATGGCACTGAAGCGCGCGACCTATACCAGGCTGCTGGGGCAAGGGCCAAGCGTCAATGAGTTGGAGGGCACGGTGATCATCGCAAAACCTAGGGCAGCGAGCCCGAGCGGAGCGGCCATCGGTGCAGATCTTGGTTGTAGTAGCAAAAATTCAAATGAGAACTTTGAAGGCTGAAGAGGGGAAAGGTTCCATGTGAATGGCACTTGCACATGGGTTAGTCGATCCTAAGAGATGGGGGAAGCCCGTTGGATAGAGCCTCGACGCGAGCTTCTAAAAGGGATCCAGTTAAAATTTTGAAACCGAGACGTGGTGGCTGACGATAACGTTAGGGAGTCCAAAGATGTCGGTGGGGGCCCTGGAAAGAGTTACCTCTTCTGTTTAACAACCTACCCACCCTGGAAACGGCTCAACTGAAGGTAGGGTCCAACGGCTGAAAGAGCACCACACATCGCCCAGGGTCCCTCCCTCGTGACCCTTGAAAATCCAGAGGACCTAGTGCCTCTCACACCCGATCGTACTCATAACCGCATCAAGTCTCCAAGGTGAACAGCCTCTGGTTGATGGAACAGTGTAGGCAAGGGAAGTCAGAAAAATGGATCCATAACCTAGAGAAAAGGATTGGCTCTGAGGGCTGGGCACGAGGGTCCCAATCTCGAACCCGTCGGCTGTTGGTGGACTGCTCGAGCTGCTCCAACAGCGAGAGCGGGTCGCCGCGTGCCGACCGAGGGACGGACTGGGAATGGTTCCTTCGGGGGCCTTCTCCGGGCATCGAACAACCAACTCAAAACTGGTACGGATAAGGGGAATCTAACTGTTTAATTAAAACAAAGTATTGCGACGGTCCATGTGGATGCTCACGCAATGTGATTTCTGCCCAATGCTCTAAATGTCAAAGTGAACAAAATTCAACCAAGCGCGGGTAAACGGCGGGAGTAACTATGACTCTCTTAAGGTAGCCAAATGCCTCATCATCTAATTAGTGACGCGCATGAATGGATTAACGAGATTCTCACTGTCCCTGTGTAAAATCCAGCGAAACCACAGCCAAAGCAATAGGCTTGGTGGAATTAGTGGGGAAAGAAGACCTTGTTGAGCTTGACTCTAGTCTGACTTTGTGAAATGACTTGAGTGGTGTAGGATAAGTGGGAGCCGAAAACGGCGAAAGTGAAATACCACTACTTTTAATGTTATTTTACTTATTCCGTGAATCGGAGGCGGGGCGCCGCCTCTCTTTTTGGACCTGAGGTCAACTTCGATGGGCCAATCTGTGCGGAAGACATTGTCAGGTTGGGAGTTTGGCTGGGGTGGCACATCTGTTAAAAGATAATGCAGGTGTCCTAAGATGAGCTCAACGAGAACAGAAATCTCATGTGGAACAAAAGGGTAAAAGCTCGTTTGATTTTGATTTCTTGTACGAATACGAATCGTGAAAGTGTGGCCTATCGATCCTTTAGATCTTTGAAATTTGAAGCTAGAGGTGTCAAAAAAGTTACCACAGGGATAACTGGCTTGTGGCAGCCAAGTGTTCATAGCGACGTTGTTTTTTGATCCTTTGATGTCGGCTCTTCCTATCATTGTGAAGCAGAATTCACCAAGTGTTGGATTGTTCACCCACCAATAGGGAACATGAGCTGGGTTTAGACAATCATGCGACAGGTTAGTTTTACCCTACTGATGCCCGTGTCGCGATAATAATTCAACCTAGTACTAGAGGAACCGTTGATTCGCACAATTGGTCATCACGCTTGGTTGAAAAGCCAATGGCGCGAAGCTACCGTGCGCTGGATTATGACTCAACGCCTCTAAGTCAAAATTCGGGCTAGAGGTGATGCATGCGCCCGTCGCCTGATTGCCGACCTACAGTAGGGGCCTTCAGGGCCCCAAAGGCACGTGTCGTTGGCCAAGCTCATGCGGCGGAGGAGACTCGCGGGCTGCCTTGAAGTGTGGTTCCCACCGAGCGACGGGTAGAATCATTTGCAGATGACTTAAATACGTGATGGGATATTGTAAGTGGTAGAGTGGCCTTGCTGCCACGATCCATAGAGATTCAGCCCTTTGTTGCTTCGATGCATCCCTCCCCCCCCCCCTCCTGAACCCCTACAACAATTTTCCCTCTCTTTTCGGTAATCGATGCCCCTAGGTCTGAAATCATCCCTCAAGATAATGACCTGGAAAAAGAAGCAAGTCCTTTAGGCTTGTAGAGGGTTAAAAACACAAAGGACAAACAGTTGGAAACATATCAGGAAGCATTGGGGAACCAAGTGTTACTCCAATAAAAAAATATAAAAATCTAATAGAAACTTGTCCCTCGATGTTGTCCCACAGTAAAGTCCTACCCAGTGAGTGAGCCAGGGGAGCCGCGTCACACGGACACTGGGCACGGGAGGCATGCCTCTCCAGCACCCAACGGGCACGGCACGCGCAGCTTGCCCAGCGTGCAGCAGCGATGGGCGTGCCAGCCAGGCCACAGGCGCTCATCACGAGTCAGCCACCTCATCCCCGCCCATGGACACGGAGCCTAGCGAGCGAGCTAGGAGAGCCGTGTCGCACGGACCCTAGGCACGGAAGGCATGCCTCACAGCTCCCAGCAGGCACGGCATAGGCTGCCTGCCCAGCATGCGGCAGCGGTGGGCGCGCCAGCTAGGAAACGGGAGCCCCTCGCGAGCCAACCCCCTCGTCCCTACCCTCGACATTGTGCCCTGCGAGCGAGCCAGGGGAGCCACAATGCATGGACCCTGGGCACGGGTGCCATTCCTAGGCAGCCCCAAGCAAGCATGGCAAGGGCAGCTTTCCCAGCATGAAGCAGCGGTGGGCGCGCCAGCCAAGCTACTAGCGCCAATCGCGAGCCCACACCCTCATCCCTGCCCCTCGACATGGTGCCCAGCGAGCGAGCCAATGCAGCCGCGTCGCATGGACCTTGGGCACGGGAGGCATGCCTCAAAGCCCCCAGCAGGCACGGCGTGGGCTGCTAGACCCGCGTGCGGTCGCGGTGGGTGCGCCAGCCAGGACACGTGCGGCCATTGTGAGGAAGCCCCCTCGTACTTGCCACTCGACATTGCGCCCAGCAAGCGAACCAGCCCCTCGACAAAGTACCCAGCGAGTGAGCCAGGGGAGCCGCATCGTATGGACCCTGGGCACGGGAGGTCAGCCTCGGCACCTCCCAGCAAACACGGCATGGGCTGCTTGCCCAGCGTGCGACAACCGAGGGCGCGCCAGCCAGGTCACTAGCGCCCATCGCGAGCCAGCCCCCTCATCCCTACCCCTCGACAAAGTGCCCAATGAGCGAGCCAGCGGAGCTGCATCCCACGGACCCTGCCCAAGGGAGGCACGCCTCCACATCCCCTAGCAGGCATGGCATGGGCTGGTTGCCCAGCATGCGGCAGTGGTGCGCACGCCGGCCAGGCCATGGGCACCTATCACGAGCCAGCCCCCTCGTCCCTACCCTTCGACATAATGCCCAGCGAGTGAGCCAAGGGAGCTGCGTCGCACGAACCTTGGGAACGGGAAGCATGCCTCAGCAGCTCCCAGCAGGCACGGCATGGGCTGCTTGCCCTGCATACGGGAGCAGTGGGAGCGCCAGTTAGACCACGGGCACCCATCGTGAGCCAACCTCCTCGTCACTACCCTCGACATAGTGCCCAGCGAGCGAGCCAGGGGAGCTGCGTCGCACTGACCCTGGGAACGAGAGGCAAGCCTCAGTAGCTCCCAGTAGGCACGGGATGGGCTGCTTGCCCTGCGTATGGAAGCAGTGGGGGCGCCAGCTAGGCCACAGGCGCCCATCGAGTGCCATGTCTCACGGACCCTGGGCAAGGGAGGCATGCCTTGGAAGCTACTGCTAAGCACGGCATGGGCTGCTTGCCCAGCGTGCAGCAGTGGTGGGCGCACGAGCCATGCCACAAGCGCCCATCATGAGCTAGCCCCTCGACATAGTGCCCAGCGAGAGAGCTAGGAGAGCCGCATCGCACGGTCCCTGGGCATGGGAGGCATGCCTCAGAAGCCTCTAGCAGGCACGACATGGGTTGCTTGTGCAGCGTGCAACAGCGTAGGGCACGCCATCCAAGCTAAAGGCGCCTATCATGTGCCAGCCCCTTCACATAGTGCCCAACGAGGGACCTAGGGAGCCGCATCGCACGGACCCTTGGCATGGGACACAAGCCTAGGTGATCCCCAGCAGGCGCAGCATGGGCTACTTTCTTAGTGTACAGGGGTAGTAGGTGCGCGAACCAAGCCACGGGCGCCCATCGCGAGCCAACCCCTTGACATAGTGCCCAGCGAGCGAGCCAGGGGAGTCGCATCGCATGGACCCTGCGCATGGGAGACATACCTCGGCAACCCCTAGCAGGCATGGCATGGGCTGCTGGGCCAGCGTTCGGCTACGGTGGGCGCGCCAGCCAGGCCACGGGCGCCCATCACGTGCCAGCCCCTTGACATGGTACCCAACGAGGGAGCTAGGGAGTCGCGTCGCACGGACCCTGGGCACAGGAGACAAGGCTCGACGACCCCCAGCAAGCACGACATCGGCTGGTTGCCTAGCGTGTGAGGGCGGTAGGCGCGCGAGCCAGGCCACGGGCTTCCATCGCAAGCCAGCCCCTCGACATAGTGCCCAGCAAGCAAGCTAGGGGAGTTGCATCGCACAGACCCTAGGAACGGGTGGCATGCCTCGACAGCCCCTAGCAGGCACGACATGGGCTGCTTGCCCAGCTTTCCACAGGGGTGGGCGCGCCAGCCAAACCATGCACGTCAATCACGAGCTAGGCCCTCGACATAGTTCCCATCGAGCGAGCCAGGGGAGCCACGTCACATAGACCCTGGGCACGGGAGGCATGCCTCAGCAGCCCCGAGCAGGCATGGCATGGGTGGCTTGCCCAGCGTGCGGCAGTGGTGCCCAGCGAGCGAGCGAGGGGACCCGCATCGCGATCCAGCCCCTTAGTCCTTGCCCCTCGACGTGGTGCCCAGCGAACGAGCGAGGGGAGCTGCATCGCATGAACCCTGGCCACAGGAGACTTGCCTCGCCAGCCCCCAGCAGGCACTACAGGGGCTGCTTGCTCAGCATGCGAGAGCGGTGGGTACACCAGCTAGGCCACGGGCACCCATCGCGAGCCAGCCCATCGACATTGTGCCCAACGAGCGAGCCAGGGGTGCCGCATCACACAGACCCTGTGCACTGGAGGCATGCCTTGGCGGCCCCCAGCAGGAATGGAAGGGGCAGCTTGCCAAGCTTGCGGCAGCAGTGGGCGCGCCAGCCTAGCCACGGGTGCCCATCGCGAGCCAGCCCCTTCGTCCCTGCCCCTCGATGTAGTGCTCAGCTAGTGAACCAGGGTAGCCGTGTCACATGGACCCTGAGCATGGCAGGCATGCCTCGGCATCCCCCAGCAGGCAAGGCATGGGCTGCTTGCCCAGCGTGCGGTAAAGGTGGGTGCGCCAGCCAGGCCACGGGCGTCCATCGCGAGCCAACCCTTCAACATAGTGCCCAGCGAGCGAACCAGGGGAGTCACGTTGCACAGACCTCGGGCTCGGGAGGCATTCCTCGGCAGTCGCCAGTAGGAACGGCATGGCAAACTTTCCCAGCGTGAGGTAGCAGGGCATGCCAGCCAGGCCACGGGCGCCTATCAAAATAGTGCTCATCGAGCAAGCCATGGGAGCCGCGTCGAATCGACCCTGGGCACGAGAGCCATGCCTTGTCAGACCGCAGCAGGCACGACATGGGCTGCTTGCCTAGTGTGCGAGATCAGTGGATGTGCCAGCAAAGCTACGGGCGCCCAATGCGAGCCAACCCCTCGATATGGTGCCCAGCGGGCGAGACAGGAAAGCTACGTTGCACGGATCCTAGACATGGGAGGCATGCCTCGGCAGCCCCCAGCAGGCACGTCATGGGCTGCTGGCCTAGCTTGTGGCAGCGGTTGGCGCACCAGCAATGCCATGGGCGCCCATTGCGAGCCAGCCCCCTCGTCCCTGCCCTTTGACATAGTGCCCAGCGAGCTAACCAGGGGAGCAGCGTCGCAGAGACCCCGAGCTCGAGAGGCATTCCTTGGGATCCCCCAGCGGGAATGACATGGGCTACTTACCCAGCATGAGGCAGCGGTGGGGCGCCAGCCAGGCCACAGGCGCCCATCACGAGCCAGCCCCTCAAGATAATGCCCATCGAGTGAGCGAGGGGAGCCGCATTGCACTCACCCTGGGCACAGGAGGCATGCTTCGGTTGCCCCCAACAGGCACTACATGGGCTGCTTGCCGAGCGTGTCGGATCAGTGGATGCGCCAGCTAGGCCACGGGCACCCAACACGAGCTAGGCCCTCGATATAATGCCTAGTGAGCGAGACAGGGGAGCTGCATTGCACGGATCCAGGACATGGGAGGCATGCCTCTACAATCCCCAACAAGCATGGCATGGGCTGCTTGCTCAGCTTGCGACAGTAGTGGGCGCACCAACGATGCCACGGGAGCCCATCGTGAGCCATCGTGTGGCAGAAGAGGGCTCACTAGCCTAGCCACAAGAACCCATCGCAAGCCAGGCCCTCAACATAATGCTAAGTGAGCGAATCAGGGGAGCCTTGCTGCACAGACCCTAGGCACGAGAGGCACGCCTTGGAAGCCCTTAGCAGGAACAGCATGGGTTGCTTGCCAAGCGCGCGACAGGGGTAGGCGCGTCAGCTTGGCCACGTCCCTCGACGTAGTGCCCAGCAAGCGAGCTAGGGGAGCCGCATTGCACTGACAATGGGTAAAGGAGGCACGCCACGGCAGCCCCCAATAGGCATGACATGGGCTGCTTGCCCAGTGTGCAGTAGCGGTGGGCGCGCCTGCCACGCCACAAGCACCCGTTGCAAGCCAGCCCCTCGTCCCTGCCCCTCGACATAGTGCCCAATGGGTGAGCCAAGGGAGCCGCGTCGCATGGACTTTGGCTACAAGAGGCTTGGCCCGGCAGCCCCCAACAGGCATTGCATGGGCTGTTTGCCTAAAACACAGTAGCAGTGGATGCGTCAGCCAGGCCACGGGTGCCAATCGTGAGCCAGCCCATCGACACAGTGCCCAGCGAGCGAGCCAGGGCTGTCACGTCACACGGACCCTGCACACATTAGGCACGCCTTAGCGGCCCCCAGCAAGTGTGGCATGGGCTGCTTGCCAAGCTTACGACAGCGGTGGTCGAACCAGCCCCACGATGGGTGCCCATCTCGAGCTCGCCCCCTCATCTCGGCCCCTCGACATAGTGCTAAGCGAGGGAGCCAAGGGTGCTGCGTCTCATGGTCCTTGGGCACGAGAGGCATGCCTAGTCAGCCCCCAGCAGGCACGGCATGGGCTGCTTGCCTATCATGCAGCAGCGTTGGGTGCGCCAGCCAGGCCACGGGCACCTATCGCAAGCTAGCCCCTTGTCATAGTGCCTAACGAATGAGCCAGGGGAGCCGCATCACACGGACCCTGGGCATGGGAGGCACACCTCGGCATCCCCCAGCAGGCACGGCATGGGCTACTTGCCCAGTGTGCGGTAGCGGTTGGCGAGCCAACCAGGCCACGGGAGCCCATCGTGAGCCAGTCCCCTCGTCCCCAAACCTCGACGTAGTGCCCAGTGAGCGAGCCAGGGGTGGTGCGTCGCACAAAACATGGGCACAGTCCCCAGTAGGCACGGCATCAGCCAAGTGCCCAGCATGCGGCAGCGATGGGTGCGTCAGCCAAGCCACAGGCGCCAATCGCAAGCCAGCCCATCGACATAGTGCCCAGTGAGTGAGCCAGGGGTGCCACATCACACAGACCCTGCACACTGGAGGCATGCCTTAGCAACGCCCAGCAAGCATGGCTTTGGCTACTTGCCCAGCGTACGACAGCAGTGGGCGTTCCAGCTAGGCAACGGGCGCCCATCGTGAGCCAACACCCTCGTCCTTGCCCCTCGACTTACTGCCCAACTAGTGAGCCAGGGGAGTCACGTTGCATGGACCCTGGGCACTGGAGGCATGCCTCAGCAGCCCCTAGCAGGCATGGCATGGGCTGCTTGCCCAGCGTGCGGCATCGGTGGGTGTGCTAGCCAGGCCACTGGCACCCAGCGAGAGCCAGCCCCATCGTCCCTGTCCCTCGACGTAGTGACCAGCAAGTGAGCCAGGGGAGCCACGTCGCATGGACCCTTGGCATTGGAGGCATGCCTTGGCAGCCCCCAACAGGCACGGAATGGCCAGCTTGCCCACCTTGCTGTAGTTGTGTGCCAGCCACCAAGAGTGGAGCTTACGGCTTAAGAACACATTGTGAACACACCAGTGGGGCGAAGGGCTCTCGAGCCCCTCGTCTTACCTCGCGCGGCAAGGGTGCGCGGGCTCGCGCCTAAGTCCCTCGTCGCGCGGAACAACGAAACTCACAACGCAGGATGCAACAAGGAACTCGAATGAAAAAACACGCCCCATTCGCCCTGATCTAGGTGCGGGGCTGGCGATCGTGTCGTCCCTAAACGATGTTTAAAATGACTCTAGGCAAAGGATATCTCCGCTCTCGCATCGATGAAGAAGGTAGCAAAATGCGATACTTTGTGTGAATTGTAGAATCTCGTGAACCACCGAGTCTTTGAACACAAGTTATGCCCGAAGCCATCAGGCCGAGCAAGCATGACATGGGAGGCATGACTCAGCAGCCCCCAGCAAGCACGACATGGGCTTCTTGCCCAGCGTTCGGCAGCGCTGGGCGTGCCAGCCAGGCCACAGGCGCCCATCGCGAGCCAGCCCCCTCGTCCCTGCCCGTTGACTTACTGCCCAGCGAGCGAGCCTGGGGAGCCTTGTCGCATTGACCTTGGGCATGGGAGGCATGCCTTGGTAGCCCCCACCAGGCACGGCATGGGCTGCTTGCCCAGCATGCGGCAACTGTGGGTGTGCCAGCCAGCCCATGGGCGCCCATCGCGAGCCAGCCTCCCTCCTCCCTGCCCTTCCACATGGTGCACAGCGTGCAAGCCAGGGGTGCCACATCAGTCCGCAGCAGGCATGACGCCAGCCTTGCCAGGGGTGCCCTACGCGAGCATGCCGTGAGGCTCGGCACGTGCTGTGGGAGTTGATTTTATGGGCAAGCTTGGCTTGGCTGTGTCCCCTGGCTGTGGTGGACCCTGAGGGCAGCCATAGGGTGGCTGGAGGTACGGTGGACAGGGCAGCCAGTATGCACCCTGGGCCAGGCAGAGGCACAGCTGCCTCAGCCTGTTGGCCGCAATGCCCAGTCATGAAATTGGTGTGAATTGACGGTCTTGTCATCACTGAATTGGTCCCAAAATGATTCAAATAAATCTTGTAATTCATTAGGAGTTTGTCCCTGAAGTTTGGGATCATTTCGTCTCACGAGCTATTTTTGATGATTTTTTCTATTTTCGACTCTAGAAAACTCATTAAAAAACATTTATTGCCCAGAAAATTCTGAAATTTTTTCTAGTGATTATTCTCCATTTATGTACAAAATTTCAGCTCACAATTCTGAGTAAATAATTTTTTAGAGCCATTATGATGGCTCAGATATATTGACGTTTCATCCTGTTGGGAGTGAAATTTCATTTAAGACTCTTTAGGGGGGAGGTGGTCACCTAGCTTGCTGGGTGCCAACGGGCCATGCGTGCTCCCCCCTGCCTATCCCACATTAGCAGGCACTGGGCTTGGGGAACCCAGCGCGCATGGCATGGGCAGGGCAGCTTGCTGCCCTGCCTATCCCGCCGGTGGTGCGTGGCCGTGGAGGCCATCACATCTAGCAGGCAGGCGGCTGGTGACGTCAGCCAAAGAGTATGGGATGCCCGATTAGTAGCCAACGGAGTGGGGAAAATGTGGGAAGTGAAATCCGCTAAATTGTGGGCAGCAAAACAAGAAAAATCGTGGATAATGAGCTGGGATGTGGCTACACAAGCACGACGGTGTGGGCGGCAAAGCTAATGATGATGCATGCTACGTGAGGGCCAAATCATTGGGGGGATTTCGAGCATGCGAAGTGCTTCGTCACAGGCCCTCAAGGTGGCAGAAGCAGGGTTGGATCTCGACGCTCAAGCTTGCCAAGGCGGACTCATTGCGCAACGTGATCGATGACACGATCGTTGACCGTTAGCATCGAGCGAGCCACACTGCCAGCCTGGGCATCACGTGACACCCCAGCTGCCAAGGCCTCATCGATGGTCCCTTACCATCAAAGAATTGTCCCTCGCTATCGAAACAATTTTGCGCTTAGTGGATTGGGTGCGGCGGCACTCGACGACCTGCATGATCGATGGGCCTTTCACTCATCGGCTGGCAGCTTGTTTGGTGCTGTTGCTGCCCATTTGTACGTGCGGCGTGTGAGTGGTGATCTAGTCGTGCTCATTGGTAGGCACCATGCTCCTGCATCGAGCTATCGGCTAGCTCGTCGCTTCAAGCTCGAGCGCGAGCCATACGTTGGCTTTTTGTGGGTGACATCGGGACCCTGTGTCGCGTGCCTTCATAAATCGAATTCGACGATTCGAGTCGGTTGTCTTTGCACCATGTCCCTTGCGGGCATGGTTGGAAACCTAAGCTGGGCCTCGTGCTCCATGCATGGCTTGCTTCGGCATGCAGCTGCTTTGGCACACAGCCCCTCAGTAATCCCCCCAGGTGCGAAAAGTGTTGCGACAGGAGTGGCCTCGGCCTCTGCCTATCCAAGCAAAAGCATTTGTCCCACGTCCCATCGATTTTGAATGACAACCGTGATAGCTTTGGCTTAAGGGAGCCTTGCGGAATTCTTTGGTCCTAGTTGGCGCGGTGTCTCGAAGGATGCTACCTGGTTGATCATGCCAGTAGTCATATGCTTGTCTCACAGATTAAGCCATGCATATGTATGTATGAACTAGTTCAGACTGTGAAACTACGAATGGCTAATTAAACCAGTTATAGTTTGTTTGATGGTACTTACTACTCGGATAACCGTAGTAATTCTAGAGCTAATACGTGCAACAAACCCCAACTTCTGGAAGGGGCGCATTTATTAGATAAAAGGTCAACGCGGGCTTCTCCTGTTGCTCTGATGATTCATGTTAACTCGACGGATCGTTAGGCAACCGTGCCGGCGATGCATCATTCAAATTTCTGCCCTATCAACTGTCAGACCCTTGAATCTAAGCACCAAGGCATAGGCATGGTGAGTCTTGCTCCATGACGGGACCTACAAGTGTGCAGGACCACGCTAGTAAGGCAAAAACGCATAAGTTATGTATGACAACGAATGTAGGAGATTTGGTGAGAAATCGAGTTTCATGCTTATAGTGGCGAGATTCACTGATGAGTTGGGAACGTTGTGGAGTGAGGTATGAAACATACAAACAGAACCATAAGCCCGCTTAAGGGGGAAGCGACAGAGATGCCTCAAGCAAACACCAGCACATGGTGGTGCAAATATGTCCAGTGACGGGAACACAAGGTAGAATCCGGGAACCCAGCTTGGCATGAATGGAAAGTCCAGCAAGCGAAGATATTCCACAAAGAAAGGATATGGCTATTGGCTAGAGAAGGATCAAGGCGATAGAAGGATAAGAAAGAGATGTTTATCCCGAAAGCCAAAGGAGATAAGGCTCGAAAGGAGTCCTGAACGGAAACCACCTCCTCAAGCCTATCCAAACCGATTGAAAGCAGATAAGAAGGCTTGGAGAAGACTTCAAAGGAGATGAGATCCTTGACTCAAGGAGAGTCCTTGCGAGAGAAAGATTTTATCTAAACTTTGAAGATAAGCCTCAATGAGATAAAGATTCGTGATCAAGATTGGGTGGCCTATCCGAAAAAGGTAGGATAACTAAGAGGGAGTGTTTGAGTAGGACACTCCTCAACTAGTATAAAAAGGGGGTCTTGGGTTCAGTTGTAAACACATCGAGTGATACAAACTCAAGTGTGTGGGTAGCTAGAGGCTTTGGGTGCTCTTAAAGAGAGACCTTTCTTTTGTAAAGAGTTCCTTTATTTTCAATAAAGGTTGAGAAAGAGTTCTCATAATATCATCTTCTTACTTTGCATTTTGCATTGTTGACTCTTATTCTTCTTTTGGCACAGGCTTAGAAAGTTAGGCTGGTTAGGTGGACGCATCTAGCGCCATCATACTAGAGTTGCGCTGATCCCGCAATTGGCTGTGTGACAGTTCGGTATGAAAGCGCAGTTTTATCACCACTTTCTCTCAAACTCGTGGTTGATCATATCGCTGCCAATGTGCCATACCGGGAGGGAGTGAGTTAATGCGAGAGCGTGTCACTCAGTTGGAAGAGATCGTTGGTGCACTTATGGAGGGATCGACATGCACGCTAGCTGAGTGAATGGAAATAATCGCCTAGCAACAATCCTTGATGGAAGAGGACATTGGAAACCTCAAAGAGACTGTGAGGAGCCTTGAGACCAAGATTGAGTTACTAAAAAAGGCTCCTTACACCCCTACGGTAGGGGCAGACTCTACTATGGCTAAGCTAAAGGTACTAGAACCAAAGCCATCCTCTGAACAGAGGAACGCCAAGGAGTTAGAGAACTTCTTATGGGATATGGAGCAGTACTTTAAAGCTGCTAGAGTGCCCAAAAATGACCAGGTAATGATCACATCCATGTACTTATCTGGTGATGCTAAGTTGTGGTGGCGCACCCATATGCAGGATGACACTATCATGGGAAGGCCTAGCATTGATTTATGGAAGGAACTCAAAAGGAAATTGAAGGAGAATTCCTACCATGCAACACCTCGTTCATGGCTAGGGAACAACTGAAATGCTTAAAGCAGACAAGTTCAGCGCATGACTTCATCAAGGAATTCAGTTCACTGATGCTTGACATCAAGAACATGTCAGAGGAGGATAGGTTGTTTAACTTCCTATTAGGCTTGCAGCTGTGCGCTCAAGCAGAATTGAGGCGACAAGGTGTGAAAGACTTGCCCTCAACATTTTTTGTGGCGGATAACTTGGTGGATATCAAGTACGCGGGTGGTGCTCTTGAAAAAAAAGGTGAGAAATAAGGGAAGGCTGGAAAAGAGATGAAAAAGCCCAATGACAAGGGCAAGAAAAAGAAGAATGCTGAGTCTAGCAAGCCTCAGGTCTCATCCCCTTTGAAAGGAAAGGGAAAGAATGTGGACCAAGGGGGTTGCTTCTTATGCAATAGGCCACATAGAGCACGCGATTGTCCTCGCAAGGAGAAGTTAGTGGCGCTCATGGTAGCAGAGGATTCCTCTGGGAAAAGGAAGAGAATGCCATAACTCGGGTGAATCCAATCCAGTTGTCGAATGCACTCACACCCAAGAACTTGTAAAAAGGGTTAATCTATGTCCTGGTGAAGGTAAACGAGAAGGATGCAATGGTAATGTTGGATATAGGAGCTACCAACAATTTAATCACGAAAAGAGAAGTGGGAAAGCTCAGGCTTAAGCTTTCTCTAGCCTCGGTCATGTTCAAAGCAGTGAATGCTGAGGCGAAGGTAGTATGCGGAGCTGCCACTACGACCCTTGAAGTAGGCGAATGGAAAGGTACGTCTAACCTCATGATAACTCAGTTAGATGACTTTGATGTTATCATGGGTCTAGAATTCTTCAAACAAACCAAGGCATTGGTGATGCCCCACTTAGGTGGATTACTCGTGGCTGATGAGTGAGCCCTGAGCCTAATCAGAACTAAAGCAACAAGAGAGCTTTTGGTAGATAAGAAATAGATTGGGTTGCAATCTGCAAAGTAACTTAAGTCAGGACTACGAAAGGGTGAAGTGATGATGGTGGTAGCACTATTTAAGGAAAAACCAGATTATGTTGTGGAGGTGCTCGACAAGATTGCTGAAGTGTTGAGGGAATTCAACAACATGATGCCATCGAAGCTCCCCAAGACATTGTCTTCGAGGAGGAATGTTCATCATATGATCAAGTTACTTTCGGGTGCTAGACCCCCTGCTTAAGCACCATATCGAATGCCCTCGTTGGAACTAGTCGAACTACGAAAACAACTAGATGAGCTGTTGGAAGTGGGTTTCATTCAGCCATCAAAGGCCCCTTATGGCGCACCTGTGCTATTCCAGCAAAAACAAGATGGCTTGCTGAGAATATGCGTCGATTACCGAGCGTTAATCAAGGTAATGATAAAGAACAAATATCTGGTGCCAAACATTGTTGACTTATTTGATCGGTTATCAAGGGCCAAGTACTTTACAAAGCTACACTTACGGTCGAGATATTGGCAAGTCAGAATAACTGAGGGGTACGAAGCAAAAACCACATGCGTCACAAGGTACGGCTCTTATGAGTTCATGGTGATGCCCTTCGGGCTAACCAATGCGCCTGCTACCTTTTGCAATCTTATGAATGATGTATTGTTTGAATTTTTAGACAAGTTTGTGGTAGTCTACTTGGATGACATTATGGTCTATAGCGACACCCTAGACGACCACACAAGCCATTTGCTGTAGGTATTGATGCAGCTACGAGAGCACCAGTTATACATCAAGAAGGAAAAATGCGAGTTTTGCAAGCAAGAAGTGCCATTCTTGGGACATTGTTCGGGAACGGACAGATACAGATGGATGAAATGAAAGTGAAGGCCATAATGGAGTGGCTAACCCCGTGAAAAGTTGCTAAATTGTGATCATTCCTTGGTCTCGCAAACTATTACAGACGGTTCATCAAAGGATATTCAAGCAAGAGCAACTCTTTGACGGACTTGCTAAAGAAAGATAGCCCATGGGTGTGGACCGATGAATGCAACAAGGCTTTCGAGGGATTAAAACAAGCAGTAGCCTCGAAACTAGTACTGTCCCTGCCAAACTTTGAAGAGCCATTCGAGGTAGTCACAGACACTTCTGATCGACTAATCGGGGGTGTGTTGGTGCAAAATGGCCATCCCGTGGCATTCGAGAGTCATGAAAATTCAAGAATGCAGAGCAACATTATTCGACTCATGAAAAGAAGATGACCGATTTTTTCCATTACCTAGGGACATGGCAGCATTACTTGCTTCGGATAAAATGTAAGGTAATTACTGACATTGTCACTAATACCTATTTTCGCTCATAGAAAAAGCTATCTCCGAAACAAGCAAGATGGCAAGAGTTTGTGGCGGAGTTTGATTTTGTATGGCAACACAAACCAGGCAAACAAAACATTGTTGCTGATGCACTAAGCCGCGTAAAAATGCAAACTTATGTGGCTGCTCTGACGGGTGTCCAGAGTGACTTACTAGAGCAAATAAGGTCGGTAGCTGGGGAAGATACCGAGTATGCCCATCTCATGGAGGAGGTAAGCAAAGGCTTGATCCGAAGATACTGGATTAAGGATGGGTTACTAAATGCTCGAGGAGACAGATTGGTTGTGCCTAAGTCTGGTGGACTTCGGAAACAGTTATTGAGGGAAACCCATGACCCACTATGGGCAAGTCACCCGGGCATCGAGAAGATGTTCGCACTACTGACAAGAGCCTATTACTGGCCCAAGTTGATGGAAGATGTGGAGGCCTATGTTCGCACATGCTTAGTGTGCCAACAAGACAAAACAGATAAAAAGAGGGAGGCGGGTTTACTCCAACACTTGCCGATTCCTGAACACCCATGGGAGTCGGTGTTGATGGATTTCATTATGGGCTTCTCAAAGGTAAAGGGACTATCGGCTATAATGGTGATTGTTGATAGGTTCTCAAAGTATGCTATCTTTGTTCCTGTTACTTGAGCGTGCCCAGCTGATACGGCCATTGAGATGTTTTTTAAATATGTTGTTAAGTTGTTTGGGTTACCAAAAGACATTGTGAGTGACAGAGATGCCAGATTCACGGGAAGATTCTAGACAGTGTTGCTAAACATGATATGAACAGAACTTAAATTCTCCACAGCAAACCATCCACAGACAGATGGTGAAACGAAAAGGGTAAATAGCTTGCTTAGGAGTATTTGCGGCACTACATGACTGCAAGCCAAAGAGATTAGCTTGAATTGTTGGATGTAGCGCATGGCCATTCTTAGCTTACTATAGGTAAATAGCTTGCTGAGGAGTATTTGTGGCACTACGTGCATGGCTGTTCTTAATTAGTGGAGCGATTTGTCTGGTTAATTCCGTTAACGAATAAGACCTCAGCCTGCTAACTAGCTACATGGAGGTGACCCTCTACGGCCGGCTTCTTAGAAGGACTATGGCCTCTTAGGCCAAGGAAGTTTGAGGCAATAACAGGTTTGTGCTGCCATTAGATGTTTTGGGCCACACGCGCTTTACACTAATGTGTTCAATGAGTTTATGGCCTTGGCCAACAGGCCCGGGTAATCTTTGAAATTTCATCGTGATGGGGATAGATCATTGCAATTGTTGGTCTTCAATGAGGAATTCCTAATAAGCGCAAGTCATCAGCTCGTGTTGACTATGTCGCTGCCCTTTGTACACACCGCCTATCGCTCTTACCGATTGAATGGTCCGGTGAAGTGTTTCAGATCGCGACGACGTGGGTGGTTCGCCACTCGGGACGTCGAGAAAAGTCCACTGAACCTTATCATTTAGAAGAAGGAGAATTCGTTACAAGGTTTTCGTAGGTGAACTTGCGGAAGGATCATTGTCGAAAACTCGCTCAGCGAAATGACCCGTGAACACGTTGTAAACACACCGGCGGGGTTGAGGGCTCTCGAGCCCCTTGTCCCGCCTTGCGCGATGAAGGTGCACCGGGCTAGCACCCAAGCCCCTCGTCGCGCGCAACAACAAAACCCACAGCGTGGCGTGCGCTAAGGAACTCGTATGAAAAAGCACGGCCCAGTTGGCCCGATATTGGTGCGCGATTGGTGGTCGTGTCGTTCCTAAACGATGTCTAAAATGACTCTCAGCAATGGATATCTCAGCTCTAGCACCGATGAAGAACGTAGCGAAATGCAATACTTGGTGTGAATTACAGAATCTCATGAACCATCGAGTCTTTGAACGCAAGTTGCGTCCAAAGCCATCAGATCGAGGGCACGTCTACCTAAGTGTCAAGTACCGTGGCCCTCGACCACTCCACATCCCTTCGAGGAGGGGAGGGACCATCACAGGGTGGATGTTGGCCTCCCGTGCACTTTTAGCTCGCAGTTGGCCTAAAAAAGAGCCTCGAGCGACGACGCGTCACGGCTTGGCGGTGGTAGAGAAAGCCTCGTGCTCCCTCATGCAAATGTCGCTTGCTCCCGGCGCACGGACCCAACGATCAATCGAGATGCGACCCCAGGTTAGGCGAGACCACCCACTGAGTTTAAGCATATTAATAAGCGAAGGAAAAGAAACTAACAAGGATTCCCTTAGTAAAGGCGAGCGAACCAAGAAAAGCGCAGCTTGAAAATTGTGTCCTTTGTGCCCGAATTATAATCTGGAGAAGCGTCCTCAGCGATGGACTGGGGCCTAAGTCCTCTGGAAAGGGGCGTCAGAGAGGGTGAGAGACCCTTCTCGCTCGGACCCTGTCGCACCACGAGGCGCTGTCGACGAGTCGGGTTGTTTTGCAATGCAGCCCTAATAGGGCGGTAAATTCCGTCCAAGGCTAAATACGAGGGAGAGACCGATAGCAAGCAATTACCACGAGGGAAAGATGAAAAAGACTATGAAAAGAGAGTCAAAGAGTGCTTGAAATTGTCGAGAGTGAAGCAGATGGGGATCGGCGATGCACCTCGATCAGATGTGGAACGGCCGCGAGCCGGTCTGTCTATCGACTCAGGGTGCGGATCAACGCAGATCGCGATGGTGGCCCAAGACTGAGCCTTTGATACGCTCGTTGAGACGTCGTCATTGAAATCGTGGCTGGCAACGCACGTCATCATGGCAGTGCTTTCGCACCTGCGCACTCCTGGTGTCGGGCCGCGGGCTCCCCATTCGACTTGTCTTGAAACACTGACCAAGGAGTCTGACATGCGAACGAGCCAATGGGCGAGTATACCCGTAAGGCGTAAGGAAGTTGATTGGCGGGATCCCTCGCGGGTGCATCGCCAAGCGACCTCGATCTTTGGGACCCGAAAGATGGTGAACTATGCCTGAGCGAGGCGAAGCTAAAAGAATCTCTGGTGGAGGCCCACAGCGATACTGACGTGCAAATCGTTCATCTGACTTGGGTGTACGGGTGAAAGACTAATTGAACCGTCGAGTAGTTGGTTCCCTCCGAAGTTTCCCTCAGGTTAGCTGGAGCTCAGATGCGAGTTCTATTGGGTAAAGCCGATGATTAGAGGCATCGGAGGCGCAATGGCCTCAACCTATTCCCAAAATTTAAATAAGTAGTACGGGGCAGTTGCTTCCTTGAGCCATCCACGGAATTGAGAGCTCTAAGTGGGCCATTTTTGGTAAGTAAAACTAGCGATGCGTGATGAACCAGAAGCTGGGTTACAATGCCCAACTACGCGCTAACCTAGAACCCACAAAGGGTGTTGATCGATTAAGATAGTAGGATGGTTGTCATGTAAGTCGAAATCTGCTGAGGAGTGTGTAACAACTCACCTGCCAAACCAACTAGCCCCGAAAATGGATGGCACTGAAGCGCGCGACATATACCCGACCGTTGGGGCAAGGACCAAGCCCCAATGAGTAAGAGGGCGCAGTGGTCACCGCAAAACCTGAGGCATGAGCCTGGGTGGAGTGCCCATCGGTGCAGATCTTCGTGGTAGTGGCAAATATTCAAATGAGAACTTTGAAGGCCGAAGAAGGGAAAGGTTCCATGTGAACGGCACTTGCATATGGGTTAGTCGATCCTAAGAGACGGGGGAAGCCCGTCGGATAGCGCCTCGGTGTGAGCTTAGAAAGGGGATCTGATTAAAATTTCAGAATCGGGAAGTGGCGATTGATAGTAATGTTAGGGAGTCCAAAGACATCGACGGGGGCCCCGAAAAGAGTTATTTTTTTATGTTTAACAGCCTGCTCGCCCTAGAAACGGCTCAGCCGTAGGTAAGGTCCAGCGGCTGGAAGAGCACCGCATGTCGCATGGTGTTCTGTGTGCCCCCAGTGGCCCTTGAAAATCCGAAGGACCCAAGTGCCTCCCACACCCGATCATACTCATAATGGCATCAGGTCTCCAAGGTGAGCAACCTCTGGTCGATGGAACAATGTAGGCAAGGGAAGTTGGCAAAATGGATCCATAACCTCGAGAAAAGGATTGGCTCTAAGGGCTGGGCACCTGGGTCCCAATCTCGAATCCATCAGCCGTCGATGGACTGCTCCAGCTACTCCCACGGCGAGAGCGGGTCGTCGAGTGTCAGCCGGGGGACGAAATGGGTACAGTTCATTCGGGGGCCTTCCTCGGGCATCGAATAGCCAATTCAGAACTGGTATGGACAAGGGGAATCCAACTGTTTAATTAAAACAAAGCATTGCGATGGTCCCTACGGATGCTCACACAATGTGATCTTTGCCCAGTGCTCTAAATGTCAAAGTGAAGAAATTCAACCAAGCGTGGGTAAACGGCGGGAGAAACTATGACTCTCTTAAGGTAGTCAAATGCCTTCATAGCCCCTAGCAGGCACAGCATGGGCTGCTTGCCCAGCATTCGGCAGTGGTGGGGGTGCCAGCCAGGCCACAGGTGCTCATCGCGAGCTAGCCCCCTCATCCTTACCCCTCGACTTACTGCCCAGCGAGCTAGCCAAGGGAGCAGCATCGAACAGATCCTGGGCACGGGAGGCATGCCTCGATAGCCCTTAGCAGGCATGGCATGGGCTACTTGCCCAGCGTGTTGTACTAGTGGGCGCGCTAGCCAAGCCACTAGCGCCAATCGTGAGCCAGCCCCCTCGTCCCTGCCCCTTGACATAGTGCCCAGCGAGCGAGTCAGGGGAGCCACGTCACTCGAACCCTGGCATGGGAGGCATACCTCGGCAGCCCCCAAGCGGAATGCCATGGGCTGCTTGCCAAACATGCGGTAGCGGTGCCCACGCTAGCTAGGCTACGGGCGCCCATCATAAGCCAGCCCCTCAACATAGTGCTTAGGGAGAGAGCCAAGGGAGCTGCGTCACACGAACTGTGAAACTGCGAATGGCTCATTAAATTAGTTATTGTTTATTTAATGGTACCTACTACTTGGATAACCGTAGCAATTCTAGAGCTAATACATGCAACAAACCCTGACTTCTAGAAAGGGCCCATTTATTAGATAAAAGGTGGACGCGGGCTTCGCCCATTGCTTTGATGATTCATGATAACTTGACGGATCGCAAGGCCATCGTGCCGGTGTCGCATCATTTAAATTTTTGCCCTATCAACTTTCGATGGTAGGATAGTTGCCTACTATCAGACCGTTGAATCTGAGTGCCAAGGCATAGGCATGGTGAGTGTTTTTCTCCATGCCCGGACCTACAAGTGTGGAGGACCACGCTAGCAAGGCAAAAACGCATGGTTAGATACGAAAACTTGGATGTTTGCTGATAGAAGATAAAAGGCATATGATGTAGGGATGAATAACTTTTTAGATTATGCTGTTCAGAATAGTGATAATCCTGAATTAGTTCGGTGTCCATGTATTAAATGTGACAACGTGAAGTGTCAAACCCCATATGAGATACAGAATCATTTATATATATATGGAGTTAATAGCAGCTGTCAAAACTGGATATGGCATGGAGAAACCAGTATTGTTGGGTCTTCTACTAGTAAGAATGTTAAAGTTGTTAAGGAGGTAGAACACATCAAAGAAGTTGATAACACTGTAGAAATGGTACAAGAGGCATTTGTAGAGTATGATAGTAATCCTAACCACTTTGAATGATTACTTTGTGATGCTGAGAAACCTTTGTACTCTGGATCAGTGAAGTTTACTAAATTATCTGCTCTAGTTAAATTGTACAATTTGAAGGCAATATATAGTTGGTCCGATCAAAGCTTCAGTGATCTTTTAAATTTGATTGCCGACATTTTGCCTGATAATAATGAAATGCCGATATCCATGTATGATGCCAAGAAAACATTGAATGCATTAGGGATGGAGTATCAAAAGATTCATGCCTGTCCAAATGATTGCATATTATATCAGAAGGAGTTTCAGGATGACATTCAATGTCCAACTTGTGGACTTTCAAGATGAAAAGTAATGAAAAACGGTAACAAAATAAAGACTGGTGTGCTTGCTAAGCTGTTAAGGTATTTTTCACCAATACCAAGATTTAGAAGAATGTTCAAAAGTTCTGAAATATCAAAACACCTTACATGGCATTCAAATAAAAGGGAAATTGATGGTCAGTTGAGGCATCCATTGGATACACCATCATGGAAATTGGTTGACTACATGTGGCTAGAGTTTGCTTCAGAGCCAAGAAACTTAAAGCTTGCTATATCAGCAGATGGGATTAATCCGCATCGTACAATGAGTAGTCGATATAGTTGTTGGCCGGTGATTATTGTGAACTATAATTTACCGCTATGGTTAACAATGAAGAGAAAGTTCATGATGTTGACGTTACTAATATCAGGTCCTAAAAAACCTGGTAATGATATCGATGTCTACTTGGCTCCACTTATAGAAGACTAGCTTAAAAATGTTATGGGACACAGGTGTAAAAGTACATGATGCGTACCGTAATGAGTCATTCAACTTGAAAGCTGTTTTGTTATGGACAATCAATGATTTTCCTGCATATGGTAATTTATCTAGTTGCAGTGTTAAAGGGTATTGCGCTTGTCCTATCTGTGCTGAGAACACCCAAGCTAGTCACTTAAAATATAGTAAAAAGATGTCATATGTTGGACAGAGGAGATTCTTACCACGATGTCATCCTTACCCAAGCTAGTCATTATTATTTGGCTACATCATATTTATAATTTTCTTACTCTTTATTATTTCAATAAACTTTATACAAATTTAGCTGCACTTGGCTTGAGAAAGTATTTTGTTTTTGCTGATCCGTCAACATTGTCATATGGAATGTCTATAAGTATAGAAACTCAAGCTCGTCACTTAGAAAATAGAATGGTAGATCCATGTGATGAAGGAGTAGTGATATTTCCTTATAACTTGAGGTAAGTTATAATACTAATTAAAATTATTGATAAATTTATTCAAAATATTTTTTACATTTATTTTCATAATGTAGGCAGCACTTGTTATTAGTGGTTGTCGAGCCTCGTAATTTTGTGTACAGTATTTTTGATCCTTTGAATCATGGTTCTCGTCAAGAACTAGATCAACTTATGTCCACGTAAGTGAAAATATTTTCATTTATGTTAGTATATATTTTTTCTTACTCTTAATAATATTGATTATTTTCTATTAGGAGTTCTTTTAAATTGTTTCAAGTTTTCAAAGAATCAAGCAATA
>JAJFZO010000135.1:0-15000 GCA_021397835.1 Moringa oleifera
TAGAAATGGTACAAGAGGCATTTGTAGAGTATGATAGTAATCCTAACCACTTTGAATGATTACTTTGTGATGCTGAGAAACCTTTGTACTCTGGATCAGTGAAGTTTACTAAATTATCTGCTCTAGTTAAATTGTACAATTTGAAGGCAATATATAGTTGGTCCGATCAAAGCTTCAGTGATCTTTTAAATTTGATTGCCGACATTTTGCCTGATAATAATGAAATGCCGATATCCATGTATGATGCCAAGAAAACATTGAATGCATTAGGGATGGAGTATCAAAAGATTCATGCCTGTCCAAATGATTGCATATTATATCAGAAGGAGTTTCAGGATGACATTCAATGTCCAACTTGTGGACTTTCAAGATGAAAAGTAATGAAAAACGGTAACAAAATAAAGACTGGTGTGCTTGCTAAGCTGTTAAGGTATTTTTCACCAATACCAAGATTTAGAAGAATGTTCAAAAGTTCTGAAATATCAAAACACCTTACATGGCATTCAAATAAAAGGGAAATTGATGGTCAGTTGAGGCATCCATTGGATACACCATCATGGAAATTGGTTGACTACATGTGGCTAGAGTTTGCTTCAGAGCCAAGAAACTTAAAGCTTGCTATATCAGCAGATGGGATTAATCCGCATCGTACAATGAGTAGTCGATATAGTTGTTGGCCGGTGATTATTGTGAACTATAATTTACCGCTATGGTTAACAATGAAGAGAAAGTTCATGATGTTGACGTTACTAATATCAGGTCCTAAAAAACCTGGTAATGATATCGATGTCTACTTGGCTCCACTTATAGAAGACTAGCTTAAAAATGTTATGGGACACAGGTGTAAAAGTACATGATGCGTACCGTAATGAGTCATTCAACTTGAAAGCTGTTTTGTTATGGACAATCAATGATTTTCCTGCATATGGTAATTTATCTAGTTGCAGTGTTAAAGGGTATTGCGCTTGTCCTATCTGTGCTGAGAACACCCAAGCTAGTCACTTAAAATATAGTAAAAAGATGTCATATGTTGGACAGAGGAGATTCTTACCACGATGTCATCCTTACCCAAGCTAGTCATTATTATTTGGCTACATCATATTTATAATTTTCTTACTCTTTATTATTTCAATAAACTTTATACAAATTTAGCTGCACTTGGCTTGAGAAAGTATTTTGTTTTTGCTGATCCGTCAACATTGTCATATGGAATGTCTATAAGTATAGAAACTCAAGCTCGTCACTTAGAAAATAGAATGGTAGATCCATGTGATGAAGGAGTAGTGATATTTCCTTATAACTTGAGGTAAGTTATAATACTAATTAAAATTATTAATAGATTTGTTCAAAATAATTTTTACATTTATTTTTCATAATGTAGGCAGCATTGGTTGTTGGTGGTTGTCGAGCCTCGTAATTTTGTGTATGGTATTTTTTATCCTTTGAACCATGGTTCTCATCAAGAACTAGATCAACTTATGTCCACGCAAGTAAAAATATTTTCATTTATGTTAGTATATATTTTTTCTTACTCTTAATAATATTGATTATTTTCTATTAGGAGTTCTTTTAAATTGTTTCAAGTTTCAAAGAATCAAGCAATAGACTCATTCCTAGGAGTATTCTTGCTAAGGTGTGTATATTTAAACCTATATGTGATGTTAGTTTTATTTATTTTGCAAAATGTAATAATGATAAATTTTTAATGTAGTGTCCACATCAGCCTTCAAATACTAAATGTGGATATTATATTATGAAATTTTTAAGGGACATCATTGATAGACGTGATAGAAATATCCCATATGCAAAAATGGTAAGTTTTTAATCATTTGCTTATGTAAATACTCAAGTAATTAATTGATGTGTTTATTAAAAATTTTAATTGGAATAACTTTTTTTTTTTAAATATAGTTAGTGGACATAGATACTTACACCAAATTGGATATTGATGAAGTTAGAAAGGAGCTTGGACAATTTCTTTGGAGTGCCATATTAGAAAGTTGAATCTTGAAGATTTTTGTACACATGACCATTATTGAATTTATATAGTTGAATAATTGGAACATAATTTTTTTTATTTATTTTGAAATAAATACAAAAAATACCTTTAATGGGTATCCCTTTTTAACGACAGTTCTAACAGAACTGTCGTTAAAGGGTCCCCCCTTTTAAGGACAGTTTCGTTGGAACTGTCATTAAAGGGTACCCCCCTTTGAAGGCAGTTTTGTTGGAACTATCATTCTAGGATACCCCCCTTTTAACGACAATTCTACTGGAACTGTCATTAAAGGGTACCCCCTTTTAATGACAGTTTTGTTAGAATTGTCATTAAAAAGTTATCTTTTTAATGACAGTTTCAATAGAATTGTCATTAAAAGGTAATGCTTTTAATCATAGTTCAATAACTGTCATTAAAACTTCTTCCTTTTAATGACATAAACAAAGATGACAATTTTACAACTGTCATTAAAAACCATTTTAAACTGTCATTAAAGCTTTTATTTGTAGTAGTGCCAGCGAAACCACAGCCAAGGGAATGGGCTTGGTAGAATTAGCGGGGAAAGAAGACCCTACTGAGCTTGACTTTAGTCCGACTTTGTGAAATGATTTGAGAGGTGTAGGATAAGTGGGAGCCAAAAACGGCGAAAGTGAAATACCACTACTTTTAACGTTATTTTACTTATTCTGTGAATAGGAGGCAGGGTGTCACCCCTCTTTTCAGACCCAAAGTCGGCTTCGGTTGACCAATCCGAGCAGAAGACAATGTCTAGTGGGGAGTTTGGCTAGGGCAGCACATCTGTTAAAAGATAACACAAGTGTCCTAAGGTGAGCCCAATGAGAACAAAAATCTCATGTGGAACAAAAAGTTAAAAGCTCATTTGATTCTGATTTCCAGTACGAATACGAATCGTGAAAGCGTGGCCTATCGATCCTTTAGACCTTTGAAATTTGAAGCTAGAAGTGTCAGAAAAGTTAACACAAGGATAACTGGCTTGTGGCAGCCAAGCGTTCATAGCGACGTTGCTTTTTGATCCTTCGATGTCGGCTCTTCCTATCATTATGAAGCAGAATTCACCAAGTGTTGGATTGCTCACCTACCAATAGGGAACGTGAGCTGGGTTTAAATTGTCATGAGACAGGTTAGTTTTACCCATCGCGATGGTAATTCAACCTAATATCAGAGGAACCGTTGATTCTCACAATTGGTCATAGTGCTTGGTTGAAAAGCCAGTGGCGTGAAGCTACCATGCGCTGGACTATGACTGAACGCCTCTAAGTCAGAATTTGGGCTAGAAGCGATCATGCGCCCATCGCCCGATTGCCGACCTGCAATAGGGGCCTCCCGGCCCCTAAAGGCACGTGTCATTGCCAAGCCCGCGTGGCGGAGGGGCCTTATGGGCTGCCTTGAAGTGTGATTCCCACCGAGCGATGGGTAGAATCATTTGTAGACGACTTAAATACGCGACGGGGTATGGTAAGTGGCAGAGTGGCCTTGCTGCTAGGATCCATTGAGATTCAACCCTTTGTCACTTTGATTCGTCCTTTCCCGCCTCCCGAACCCCCATAACAATTGTCCCTCTCTTTTCAGTAATCGATGCCTCGAGGTCTGAAATTGTCCCTTAAGAAAATGACCTGTAAAAAGTAGCAAGTCCTTTGGGCTTGTGGAGAATGAGAAACACAAGGGACAAACACTTGGAAACATAACGGGAAGCATTGTCGAACCAAGTGTTACTACAATAAAATATATATATATATATATATATATATATATATATATATATATATATAACAGAAACTTATCCCTCGATGCTGTCCCACGGTAAAGTACTGCCCAGTGAGCGAGCCAGGGGAGCCATGTCACATGGACACTGGGCATGGGAGGCATGCCTCGGCAGCGTTAAGCAAGCACGGCATGGGCAGCTTGCCCAGCGTGCGGCAGCGAGAGGCAGGCCAGCCAAGCCACTGGCGCCCATCACTTGCCGGCCCCCTCATCCTTGACCCTCGACAAGGTGCCCAGCGAGTGAGCCAAGGGAGCCGCGTCGCACAGACCCTGGCCATCGGAGGCATGCCTCGGCAACCCCCAGCAGGCACGGCATGGGCTGCTTGCGCAGCGTGCGGCAGCGATGGGTGCGCCAGCCAGGCCACGGGCGCCCATCGCTAGCCAGGCCCCTTGTCCATGCCCCTCGACTTACTGCCTAACAAGCGAGGTGGGTTGAACCAGAAGCTGTGTTACGGTGCCCAACTGCGTGCTAACTTAGAACCCACAAAGGGTGTTGTTCGATTACGACAGCAGGACGATGGTCATGGAAGTCAAAATCTGCTAAGGAGTGTGTAGCAACTCACTTGCCGAATCAACTAACCTCGAAAATGGATGGCGCTGAAGCGCACAATGTATACTTGGCCCATCAGGCAAGGGCCAAGCCCCATTGAGTAGGAAGGTGAGATGGTCACCGCAAAACCCGAGACGCGAGCTTGGGCGAATCGACCATCGGTGCAGATCTTGGTGGTAGTAGCAAATATTCAAATGAGAACTTTAAAGGCCGAAGAAGGGAAAGGTTTCATGTGAACGGCCCTTGCACATGGGTTAGTCGATCCTAAAAGACGGGGGAAGCCCGTCGGATAGCGCCTCAGCGTGAGCTTCGAAAGGGGATCCTGTTAAAATTTTAGAACCCGGACATGGCGACTGACGGTAACGTTAGGGGGTTCAGAGACGTCGATGGGGGCCCCAAAAAGAGTTATCTTTTCTGTGCACCCCTGGCGGCCCTTGAAAATCCGGAGGACCGAGTGCCTCCCATGCCCAATCATACTCATAATCGCATTAGGTCTCCAAGGTGAATAGCCACTGGTCGATGGAACAATGTAGGTAAGGGAAGTCGGCAAAATGCATCCATAACCTTGGGAAAAGGATTGGCTTTGAGAGCTGGGCACGAGGGTCATAGTCCCGAACCCGTCGGCTATCGGTGGACTGCTCGAGCTGCTCCCAGCATAAGAGCGGGTCACCAAGTGTTGGCCCGGGGACAGACTGGCAACGGTTCCTTCGAGGGCCTTCCCTGAGCGTCGAACAGCCAACTCAGAACTGGTACGAACAAGGGGACTCCAATTGTTTAATTAAAACAAAGAATTGCGATGGTCCTTGCGGATGCTCACGCAATGTGATTTCTACCCAGTGCTCTGAATGTCAAAGTGAAGAAATTCAACCAAGCGCGGGTAAACAGCGAGAGTAACTATGACTCTCTTAAGGTAGCCAAATGCTTCATCATCTAACTAGTGACGTGCATGAATTGATTACCGAGATTCCCACTGTCCCTGTCTACCATCTAGCGAAACCACAACCAAGGGAACGGGCTTGACAGAATCAGTGGGGAAAGAAGATCTTGTTGAGCTTGACTCTAGTCCGACTTTGTGAAATGACTTGAGAGGTGTAGGATAAGTTGGAGCCGAAAATGGCGAAAGTGAAATACCACTACTTTTAACATTATTTTACTTAATCCATGAATCGGAGGCGGGGCGTCGCCCCTCTTTTTGGACCCAAGGTCGGCTTCAGCCGGCTGATTCAAGCCGAAGACATTGTTAGGTGGGGAGTTTGGCTGTGGCGGCACATCTGTTAAAAGATAACAAAGGTGTCCTAAAATGAGCTCAACGAGAAGAGAAGTCTCCTATGGAACAAAAGGGTAAAAGCTCGTTTGATTCTGATTTTCAGTACGAATACGAACCGTCAAAGCATTGCCTATCGATCCTTTAGACCTTCAAAATTTGAAGCTAGAGGTGTCAGAAAAGTTACCACAGGTATAATTGGCTTGTGGCAGCCAAGGGTTGATAGCGACGTGGCTTTTTGATCCTTCGATGTCGACTCTTCCTATCGTTGTGAAGCATAATTCACTAAGTGTTAGATTGTTCACCCGCCAATAGGGAACGTGAGCTAGGTTTAGACCATCGTGAGACAGGTTAGTTTTACCCTACTGATGCCTGCGTCGTGATAGTAATTCAACCTAGTACGAGAGGAACCATTGATTTGCACAATTGGTCATCGCGCTTGGTTGAAAAGCCTGTGGTGCGAAGCTACCGTGCACTGGAATATGACTGAACACCTCTAAGTCAGAATCCGGGCCAGAAGCGATGCATGCGCCCGTCGCCTGATTGTCGATCTGAGTAGGGGCCACTCAGCCCCAAAAGGCACGTCTTGTTGGCCAAGCCCCCACGGCGGAGGGGCCTCGTGGGCTGCCTTGAAGTGTGATTCCCACCGAGTGACGGGTAGAATCATTTGCAGAGGACATAAATATGCGATGGGGTATAGTAAGTTGCAGAGTGTCCTTGCTGCAAGGATCCATTGAGATTCAACCCTTTGTCGCTTCGATTCATCCCTTACCCCCTCTCGAACCCCTACAACAATTGTCCCTCGCTTTTCGGCAATCAATGCCCCGAGGTTTGAAATCGTCCCTCAAGATAATGACCTGGAAAAGGAAGCAAGTCCTTTGGGCTTGTGGAGACTGAGAAACACAAGGGACAAACACTTGGAAACATAACGGGAAGCATTGGCGAACCAAGTGTTACTCCAATAAATAAATAAATAAATAAATAAATAAATATATATATATATATATATATATATATCTATCTAATAGAAACTTGTCTCTTGATGCGTTCCCACGGTAAAGTATTGCCCAGTGAGCGAGGCAGGGGAGCCATGTCACATGGACACTGGGCACGGGAGGCATGCCTCGGCAGCGCCTAGCAGGCACGGCATGGGCAGCTTGCCCAGCGTGTGGCAGCGAGGGGCACGCCAGCCAGGCCACTGGCGCCCATCGCTTGCCAGCCCCTTCGTCTCTCGACATGGTGCCCAGCGAGTGAGCCAGGGGAGCCACATCGCACGGACCCTGGGCACGGGAGGCATGCCTCGGCTACCCCCAGCAGGCACGGCATGGGCTGCTTGCCTAGCATAAGGCAGCGGTGGGTGCGCCAGCCAGGCCACGGGCGCCCATCACGAGCCAAACCCCTCGTCCCAACCGCTCGACTTACTGCCCAGCGAACGAGCCAGGGAAGCCGCATCGCATAGATCCTAGGCACTTGATGCATGCCTTGGAAGCCCCCAGCAGGCACGGCATGGACTGCTTGCCAAGCGTGCGATAGCGACGGGCGCGCCAGCCTGGCCACGAGCGCCCATCGCGAGCTAGCCCCCTCTTCCCCACCCCTCGACTTACTGCCCACCGAGCGAGCCAGGGGAACCGCATCCCATGGACACTGGGCATGGGAGGCATGCCTTGGATGGCCCCAGCAGGCATGGCATGGGCCAAGTGCCCAGCATGCAGCAGTGGTTGGCGCGCCAGCCAGGCCACGGGTGCCCATCGTGAGCCAGCCCCCTCGTCCCCCAATCTCGACATAGCACCCAGCAAGCAGGCCAGGGGAGCCGCGTTGCACAGACCCAGGGCATGGGAGGCAAGTCTCGATAGATCCCAGCAGGGACACCATGGGCCAAGTGCCCACCGTGCGACAGCCATGGGGGTGCCAGCAAGGCCAGTGGCGCCAATTGCAAGCCAGCCCCCTCGGCCCCGACCCTCGACGTAGTGCCCAGTGAGTGAGCTAGGGGAGCCGCGTCGCACGGGCCCTGGGCATGGGAGGGACACGTCGGCAACCCCCAGCAGGATTGGCATAGGCCAAGTGCCCAGCGTGTGGCAGCGGTGGGCTTGCCAGCCAGGCCAATGGCGCCCATCGAGAGCCAGCCCCATCGTCCCGGTCCCTCGACATAGTGCCCACCGAGCGAGCCAGGGGAGCCACGTCGCACAGACCTAGGAATGGGAGGCATGCCTCAGCAGTCTCCAGCAGGCATGGCATGGGCCAAGTGCCCAGTGTGTGGCAGCTGTGGGCGCGCTAACCACGCCAGTGGCGCCCATCATGAGTCAGCTCCCTCGTCCCCGACCCTCGACGTACTGCCCAGTGAGTGAGCCAGGGGTGCTGCATCTAACGGGCCCTTGGCACGGGAGGCATGCCTCTGCAGCTCCCAACTGTGACGGCATGGGCTGCTTGCTACCACGATCCACTGAAATTCAGCCCTTTGTCGCTTCGATTCGTCCTTTCCCCCCTCCTGAACACCCACAACAATTGTCCCTCTCTTTTCGGCAATCGATGCCCCAAGGTCTGAAATTGTCCCTCAAGATAATGACCTAGAAAAAGAAGTAAGCCCTTTGGGCTTGTAGAGAATGAGAAACACAAGGGAAAAACACTTGGAAACATATCGGAAGCATTAGGGAACCAAGAGTTACTCCAATGAAAAATATATATGTCTAACAAAAACTTATCCCTCGATAAAGTACTACCTAGTGAGCAAGCCAAGGGAGCCCTGTCACAAGGACACTGGGCACGAGAGGCATGCCATGGCATCACCTAGCAGGCATGGCATGGGCAGCTTGCCCAGCATGCGGCAGTGGTGGGCGCACCAGCCAGGCCACGGGCACCCATCGCTTGCCAACCCCCTCATCCCTGACCCTCGACATAGTGCCCAGTGAGTGAGCCAGGGGAGTCGCATTGCACGGACCCTGGACATGGAAGGCATGCCTCGGCAGCCCCCAGTAGGCACGACGTGGGCTGCTTGTGCAGCATGCGACAGCGGTGGGCGTGCCAGCCAGGCCACGGGCATGGACTGCATGCCCAGCGTGCGGTTGCGGTGGGCGTGCCAACCAGGCCACTGGCACCCATCGTGAGCCAGCCCCCTCATCCTTTCCCCTCGACATGGTGCCCAGCATGCCAGCCAGGGGTGCCACAGCAGTCCGCAACCTTGCCAGAAGCGCCCCACGCGAGCTAGTTGCGAGCATGTTGTGAAGCTCCTAACGTGCTATGGGCATTGATTTCATGGGCAAGCTGGGCTTGGCCGTGTCCCCTGGCTGTGATGGACCCTGAGGGCAGCAATGAGGTGGCTGGAGCTACACTAGACAGGGCAGCCAGCATGCGCCCTGGGCGAGGCAGAGCCACAGCTGCCCCAGCTTGCTGGCCGCAATGCCCAATTGCAAAATTGGTGTGAATTGATGGTCTTTTCATCACAGAATTGGTCCTGAAATGACTCAATGAATCGTGTAATTCATGAGGAGTCTGCCCTTGAAGTTTGGGATCATTTTGACTCACGGGCTATTTTTGATGATTTTTTCAATTTTCAACTGTAGAAAATTCATTAAAAAAATTTAGTGCCCAGAAAATTCTGAAATTTTTTTTGGTGGTGGATATGATTATTCTCCATTTATGTACAAAATTTCAACTCAAAATTCAAAGTAAATAATTTTTTAAGACCCATTATGATGGCTCAGACATATTGATGCCTCCTCCTCCCATGAGTGAAATTTCCTTGACTCATCCTTGCGGGAAGAGGATGCTATCCAAATATCCTTGACTCATGGAGAGTCCTTATGGGGGAAGGATGCTATCCGAAGATCCTTGACTCATGGAGAGTCCTTGTGGGAGAAGGATGTTATCTAAACTTTGAAAATAAGCCTCAATGGGATAAAAGATTCATGATCAAGATTGAGTGGCTTATCCGAAAGACGTGGGGTAACTAAGAAAGAGTGTTTGAGTAGAACACTCCTCAACTAGTATAAAAATAGGGCTTGGGTTCAGTTGTAAAGACATTGAGTCATACAAACTCAAGTGTGTGGGTAGCTAGAGGCTTTGGGTACTCTTAGAGAGAGACCCTTCTTTTGTAAATAGTTCTTTTATTTTGAATAAAGCTTGAGAAAGAGTTCTCGTAATACTGTCTCCTCACTTTGCTTTTACATTTTTGTCTTTTCTTCTTCGCTTGGTGTGGGCTTAGAAAGTTGGGTTGGCTATGTAGATGCACTTAGCGCCATCACACTAGGGTTACGCTGATCCTGCAACAGACAGTGTGACAGTTTGGTATTAGAGCGCGGTTTCGATCACTACTTTCTTAAACTTGTGGTTGATCTTATCACAGCCAAGGCCCCATGCCAGGAGGGAGTGAGTCGATGGGAGAGCATGTCGCTCGGGGGGAAGAGATCATTGGTGCATCGTCAGAGGGGTCGGCATGCACATTGGCGGAGTTGATGGAGACAATTGCCTAGCAACAATCCTCGATGGTAGAGGACATCGGAAACCTCAAGGAAACTGTGAGGAGCCTTGAGACCAAGATCGTGTTGCTGAAAAGGGCTGCCCATACATCAACCGTAGGAGCAGACTCTACTATGGCTAAGCTGAAGGTGCCAAAACCAAAGCCGTTCTTTGGAGAGAGTAACGCCAAGGAGTTGGAGAACTTCTTGTGGGATATGGAGCAGTATTTCAAAGCTGCTCGAATGCCCGTAAACGACCAGGTAATGATCACATCCATGTACTTATCTAGTGATGCTAAGTTGTGGTGGCGCACTCGTATGCAAGATGATGCTATCATGGGAAGACCTAGCATTAGTTCATGGGAGGCACATAAAAAGGAATTGAAGGAGAAACTCTTGCCATGTAACACTTCATTCATAGCTAAGGAACAACTAAAGCGCTTGAAGCAGACGGGCTCAATGCGCGACTTTGTGAAGGAGTTCAGTTCCCTGATGTTAGACATCAAAAACATGTCGGAGGAGGATAGGTTGTTTAACTTCCTATCAGGCTTGTAGCCATGGGCTCAAGCAGAACTGAGGTAGTAAGGTGTTAAAGACTTGCCCTCAGCATTTTTCGTGGCAGATAACTTGGTGGATTTCAAGTATGTAGGTAATGCTTCCGAAAAAGGTGAGAAACGAGGGGAGGCTGGAAAGGAGATGAAAAAGCCCAATGGCAAGGGCAAGAAAAAGAAGAATGCCAAGTCCAGCAAGCCTCGGAGCTCATCCCCTTCGAAGGGTAAGGAAAAGAAAATGGACCAAGGGGTTGCTTCTTATGCAACAGTACACATAGAGCACGCGACTGTCCACGCAAGGAGAAGTTAGCAATGCTCATAGCAGCAGAGGATTCCCCCGAGGAAGAGGAAGGGAATGCCATAACTCGGGCGAACCCAATCCAATTACTGAATGCGATCACATCCAAGAACTTGCAAAAAGGGTTGATCTATGTCCCGGTGAAGGTAAACAAGAAGGATGCAATGGCAATGTTAGATACAGGAGCTACCAACAATTTCATCATGGAAAGAGAAGTGGGAAAGCTCGGGCTTAAGCTTTCTTCAGCCTCGGTCAAGTTCAAAGCAGCTAATGGAAAGTTATGTCCAACTTCATGATAACTTAGTTAGATGACTTCGATGTTATCTTGGGTCTAGAATTCTTCAAACAAGCCAAGGCATTGTTGATGCCCCACTTAGGTGGATTACTTGTGGCTAATGAGCGAGCCCCGAGCCTAATCAGAACTGAAGTAGCAAGGGAGCTTTCGGTAAATAAGAAACAGATCGGGTTGCAATCTGCGAAGTAGTTTAAGTCAGAACTGCAAAGGGTGAAGTGATGATGCTGGCAGCACTATTTGAGGCAAAAACAGATCAGGTAATGGAGGTACCTGACGAGAGTGCTGAAGTGTTGAGGGAATTAACAGTAGGATGCCATCGGAATTCCCCAAGACATTGCCTTCAAGGAGGAATGTTGATCATATGATCGAGAAGAAAGTTGGAGTAGTAGCTTATGGGTTAAAGCTACCGCAACATCTGAGGTTGCACCCAACATTCCTCGCGAGCTTCCTTAAAGAGTTTCAAAAAGATGCCATTCGCAGACACAAGCAGGCTAAGCATGCATCACCGGTAACTCGAGTTCAATTTGATAAGGAGATAAAAAAAATCCTTGATCATTGAACGAAGGGCTATAGTAAGATAAATCAGAGGACATATTACTTAGTCCAGTGGAAAGGCACCAGTGAGGTGGATGCGAGTTTGGAAAAAGATACCACATTTTGGCAATTCGAGGACCAGATCAAGGCATACCACAAAACTAAGCCGACGAGGGTGTCGAGCTTTTCTGGTGAGGATGGTTTGTCAAACCCTTGAACTTGAGTGCCAAGGCATAGGCATGGTGAGTCTTGCTCCATGCCCGGACTATAAGTGTGGAGGGCCACGCTAGCAAGGCGAAAACACATGAGTTAGATATGGAAACGAATGCGGGAGACTTGGTGAGAAATCGAGTTTCATACTCACAGTGGCAAGATACGCTCATGAGCTGGGAACGTTATGGAGCGAGGGATGAAGCACATAAATAGACCCATAAGCCCGCTTAAGGGGAAAGCAACAAAGATGCCTCAAGCAAGCACCAACACATAGTGGTGCGAATATGTCCAGTGACGGGAACACAGGGCAGATTTTAGGAACCCAGCTTAGCATGGATGGAAAGTCCAGCAAGTGAAGATATTCCATGAAGAAAGGATATGGCTATTAGCTAGAGGAGGATTAAGGCGATAGAAGGATAAAAAAGAGATGTCTATCTCGAAAGCCTAGGGAGATAAGGCTCGAAAAGAGTCCTGAACAGAAAGCACCTCATCAAGCCTATCCAAACCGGTTGAAAACCAATAAAAAGGCTTGGAGAAGACTTCGAAGGAGATAAGATCCTTAACTCAAGGAGAGTCCTTGCAGGAGAAGGATGTTATCCAAATATCCTTGACTCATGGAGTGTCCTTGTAGGAGAAGGATGTTATCCAAATGAAGAGTAGTCCTTGCGAGAAGAGGATGCTATCCAAATATCCTTGACTCATGGAGAGTCCTTGCGGGAGAAGGATGCTATCCAAAGATCCTTCAATCATGGAGAGTCCTTGCAGGAGAAGGATGCTATCTAAACTTTGAAGATAAGCCTCAATGCGATAAAAGATTTGTGATTAAGATTGGGTGGCCTATCCGAAAGACGTGGGATAACTAAGAGAGAGTGTTTGAGTAGGACACTCCTCAACTAGTATAAAAAGGGGCTTGGGTTCAGTTGTAAAGGCATTGAGTAATACAAACTCAAGTGTGTTGGTAGTTAGAGGCTTTGGGTACTCTTAGAGAGAGACCCTTCTTTTGTAAATAGTTCCTTTATTTTGAAAAAAGCTTGAGAAAGAGTTCTCATAATACTATCTCCTTACTTTGCTTTTACATTATTGCCTCTTCTTTTTTGCTTGGCATGGGCTTAGAAAGTTGGGCTGGCTAGGTGGACACACTTAGTGCCATCACACTAGGGTTGCGCTGATCCCGCAACAGATGGTGTGACACCTACTATGGTGGTGACGGATGATGAAGAGTTAGGGTTCAATTCTTGAAAGGGAGCCCGGGAAATGGCTACCACATCCAAGGAAGGCAGCAGGCGCGCAAATTACCGAATCCTAACAGAGTGAGGTAGTGACAATAAATAACAATACCAGGCTCTTCGAGTCTAGTAATTGGAATGAGTACAATCTAAATCCCTTAACGAGGATCCATTAGAGGGCAAGTATAGTGCCAGCAGCCACGATAATTGTAGCTCCAATAGCATTATTTAAGTTGTTGCAATTAAAAAGCTCCTAGTTAGACCTTGGGATAGGTCGGCGAAATTATAGTGCTCAAAGTAAGCCTACACTCTGAATACATTAGCATGGGATAACATCATAGGATTTCAATCCTATTCTGTTGGCCTTCGGGATTGGAGTAATGATTAACAGGGATAGTCGGGGGCATTCGTATTTCATAATCAAAGGTGAAATTCTTGGATTTATGAAAGACGAACAACTGCAAAAGCATTTGCCAAGGATGTTTTCATTAATCAAGAACGAAAGTTGGGGCTCAAAGACGATCAGATACCGTCCTAGTCTCTACCATAAGCGATGCCGACCAGGGATTAGTGGATATTGCTTTTAGGACTCCGCTGGTACCTTATGAGAAATCAAAGTCTTTTGGTTCAGAGGGAAGTATGGTCGTAAGGCTGAAACTTAAAGGAATTGACGGAAGAGCACCACCAGGAGTGGAGCCTGCGGCTTAATTTGACTCAACACGAAGAAACTTACCTGGTCCAGACATAGTAAGGATTGACAAACTGAAAGCTCTTTCTTGATTCTATGGGTGGTGGTGCATGGCTGTTCTTAGTTGGTGGAGCAATTTTTTTGGTTAATTCCGTTAACGAACGAGACCTCAACCTGCTAACTAGCTACGTGGAGGTGACCCTCCACAGTTGGCTTCTTAGAGGGACTATGGCCGCTTAGGCCAAGGAAGTTTGAGGCAATAACAGGTTTGGGATTCTATTAGATGTTCTAGGCCACACGCGCGCTACATTGATGTATTTAACGAGTTTATAGCCTTAGCTGACAGGCCCAGGTAATCTTTGAAATTTCATCGTGATGGGGATAAATCATTGCAATTGTTGGTCTTCAATGAGGAATTCATAGTAAGCACAAGTCATCTGCTCGCGTTGACTACGTCCCTACCCTTTGTACACACCGCCCGTTGCTCCTACCGATTGAATGGTCCGGTGAAGCGTTTAGATCGCGGCGATGTGGGCAGTTCGCCGCTTGTGACATCGCGAGAAGTCCACTGAACCTTATCATTTAGAGGAAGGAGAAGTTGTAACAAGCTTTTCGTAGGTGAACCTGTGGAAGGATCATTGTCAAAAACTCGCTCAACGAAACAACTCACGAACACATTGTAAACACACCGACGGGGCGAAGGTCTCTCGAGCCCCTCGTCCCGCCTTGCATGGCAACAACAAAATCCACAGCGCGGGATATGCCAAGGAACTCGAACGAAAAAGCACGTCCGAATTATAGTCTAGAGAAGTGTCCTCAGCGATAGACCGGGGCCCAAGTCCCTTGGAAAAGGGTGCCGGAGAGGGTGAGAGCCCCGTCTTGCCCGGACCCTGTCAAACCATGAGGCGCTATGGAGTACCACGAGAGAAATATGAAAAGGACTTTGAAAAGAGAGTCAAAGAGTGCTTGAAATTATTGGGAGGGAAACGGATGGGGGCTGGCAATGCACCTCAATCAGATGTGGAACGACCATGAGCCGATCCATAGGTCGACTTGGGCTGCTGATTGATGTGGATTGCGATGGCGGCCCAAGCCCGAGCCTTAGATACACTCGCAGAGACGTCATTGTCGAGATTGTGGCTGGCAACG
>JAJFZO010000135.1:20000-27500 GCA_021397835.1 Moringa oleifera
CACTGGGGCCCATCGCTTACGAGCCCACCAATCACTGACCCTCGACATGGTGCCCAGCGAGCGAGCCAGGGAAGCAGTGTTGCACGGACCCTGGGCACGGGAGGCATGCCTAGGCTGCCCCTAGAAGGCATGGCATGGGCTGTTCAGCAACGGTGGGTGCGCTAGCTAGGCCAGTGGCGCCCATCGCCCAGTCTCCTCTCCCCCGACCCTCGGCGTTGTGCCCAGCGAGCGAGCCAGGGAAGCCGCGTCGCAGGGACTACTGGGCACAGGAGGCATGCCTTGGGAGCCCTCAGTAGGAAAGGCATGGGCCAAGTGCCCAGCGTGCAGCAGCAGTGGGTGTGTCAGCCAGGCCAGTGATGCCCATCGCTAGCTAGTCCCCTCGTCCCCGACCCTCGACGTAGTGCCCAGCGAGTGAGCCAGGGGAGCAGCGTCGCACTGACCTTGGGCACTTGAGGCATGCCTCAGCAGCCCCCAGCAGGCACGGCATGGGAGACTTGCCCAGCGTGCGGCAGCGGTGGGCACGCCACCCAGCCACGGGAGCCCATCGCGAGCCGGTCCCCTCGTCCCTGCCCCTCCAACTACTGCCCAGCGAACGAGGCAGGGGAGCAGCGTCACACGGACCCTGGGCATGGGAGGCATGCCTCGGCAGCCCCCTAGCAGGCACATCATGGGCCTAGTGCCCAGCGTGCAGCAGCGGTGGGCGCGCTAGCCACGCCAGTGGTGCCCATCATGAGCAAGTCCCCTTATCCCGAACCTCAACTTGCTGCCCAGCAAGAGAGCTAGGGAAGCCGTGTCGCATGGACCCTGGGCACGGGATGCTTGCCACAGCAGCCCCCAGCAAGCACGGCATGTGCTGCTTGCCCAGCGTTCGGCAGCAGTGGGATCACTAGCAAGGCCATGGGTGCTGATTGCGTGCGAGCCCCCTGGTGCCTGCCCCTCGACTTATTGCCCAGCGAGCGAGCTAGGGGAGCCCCGTCGCACTGACCCTGGGCATGGGATCCATGCCACGGCAGCCCTCAGTAGAGATGGCATGGGCTGCTTGCCCAGCGTGCGGTACCGGTGGGTGCACCAGCCAGGCCAGTGGCGCCTATCTCGAGCCTGTAGGCATAGCATGGGCTGCTTGCCCAGCGAGCAGCAATGGTGGGCGCGCTAACCTGGCCGCAGGCGCCCATCGTGAGCGAGCCCCCTCGTCCCTGCGCTTCACATAATGCCTAGCGAGCGAGCCAAGGGAGCCACATTCCACGGACCCTGGGAACAGAAGGCACGCCTCGGCAGCCCCTAGTAGGCACGGCATGGGCTGCTTGCCCAGTGTGCCGCAGTAGTGGGTGCGCCAGTGAGGCTACGGGCGCCCATCGCCATCCAGCCACTCGACATAGTACCCAGGGAGTGAGCCAGGGGAGCTACGTTGCACGGACCCTAGGTATGCGAGGCATGCATTGGCAGCCCCCAGAAGGCATAGCATGGGCTGCTTGCCCAGCGAGCGGCAACAGTAGGCGCGCCAACCTGGCCTCAGGTGCCCATCACGAGCGAGTCTCCTTATCCCTGCCCTTTCATATAGTGCCCAGTGAGCGAGCCAGGGGAGCCACATCGCATGGACCCTGGGAATGGGAAGCACACATCGGCAGCCCCTAGCAGGCACGGCATTGGCTGCTTGCCCAGCGTGCTGCAGCAGTAGGCGCACCAGCTAGGCCACGGGTGCCCATCGCGAGCCAGCCCTCTCACCCCTGCCCCTCGATATGGTGCCCAGCGAGCGAGCCAGGGGAGCCGCATCGCATAGACCCTAGGTATGGGAGGCGTCCCTTGGCAGGCCCCAGCAGGCACGGCATGGGCTGCTTGCCCAGCATGCGCCAGCTAGGCCACTGGGGCCCATCGCTTGCAAGCGCCCCCCCCCCCATCACTAACTCTCGACATGGTGCCCAGCGAGCGTGCCAGGGTAGGCGCGTCGCACGGACACTGGACAGGGGAGGCTTGCCTCGACAGCCCTTAGCAAGCACGGCATGGGCGGCTTGCCCAGTGTGGGGCAGCGGTGGGCATGCCAGCCAGGCCCTTCATCCCTGCCCCTCGACTTAATGCCCAGCGTGCAAGCCAGGGGTGCCACAGCAGTCCCCAGTAGGCACAGCACCAGCCTTTCTAAGGGCGCTACTCGTGAGCCAGCCCCTCGACATAATGTGAGGCTTGGCATGTGATGTGGGCGTTGATTTCATGGCCGTGTCCCCTGGCTTTGATGGACCCTGAGGGCAGCCATGGGGTGGTTGGAGGTGCACTAGACAGGGCAGCCAGCAAGCACCCTGGACCAGGCAGAGGCACAGCTGCCCCAGCCTACTGGTCGCAATGCCCAGTTGCGAAATTGGTGTGAATTGACGGTCTTTTCATCATGGAATTGGTCCCGAAATGACTCAAATGAATCGTGTAATTCATAAGGCGTCTGACCTTGAAGTTTGGGATCATTTTAACTCACGGGCTATTTTTGATGATTTTTTCAATTTTTCAGGTGTAAAAAATTGATTAAAAAAAATTTAGTGCCCAGAAAATTCTAAAATTTTTTCTGATGGTAGATATGATTTTTCTCCATGCATTACAAAATTTCAGCTCAAAATTCTAATTAAATAATTTGTTAGTCCCATTATGATGGCTCAGACATATTGATGTTTCCTCCTGCCACGAGTGAAATTTCATTTAAGACTCTTTAGGGGGGAGGTGGTCACCCAGCTTACTGGGTGCCAACGGGCCATGCGTGCTCCCCCCTTACCCATCCCATATGGGCAGGCGCTGGGCTTGGGGAACCCCGCGCACATGGCAAGGGCAGGGCGGCTTGCTGCCTTGCCCATCCAGCCGATGGTGCGTGGCTGTGACGGCCACCACCGTCAGCAGGCAGGCAGCCGACGACGTCGGCCGAAGAGTGTGGGATGCCCGAACAGTAATCAACGGAGTGAGGAAAACGTGGGAAACAAAATACACTAAATTGTGGGCAAGAAAACGAGAAAAATTATGGGATAATGAGCTGGGATGTGGCTAGACAAGCTCGACAGTGTGGGCGACGAAGCTAACGATGATGCATGTTACACGAGGGCCAAATCGCTGGGGGGATTTCGAGCATGCTGCGTGCTTCATCGCAGGCCCTCGAGGCGGCAGACGTGGGGTTGGATCACGACACTAAGACTTGTCAAGGCGGACTCGATGCGCAGCGTGGTCGATGACACGATCGTTGGCCGTTAGCATCAAGCGAGCCACAAGGCCAGCCTAGGCATGGCATGACACCCCTGCTGCCAAGGCCTCATCGATGGTCCCTTGCCATCAAAGAATTGTCCCTCGCTATCGAAAGAATTTTGCGCTTAGCGGCTTGGGTGCGGCGGCACTCGACAACCTGCATGATCGATAGGCCTTTCGCTCGTCAGCTTGTAGCTCGTTTGGTGCTGTTGCTGCCCATTTGTACGTGCGACATGTGAGTGGTGATCTAGTCGTGCGCGTTGGCAAGCTCCATGCTCCTGCATCGAACTGTCGGCTAGCACATCGCTCCAAGCTCAAGTCTAAGCCATACGTTGGCCTTTCGTGGGTGACATCGGGACCCTGTGTCGCGTGCCTTCACAAACAGAATTTGATGATTCGAGTCGGTTGTCTTTCCACCATGTCCCTCACGGGCATGGGTGAAACCTCAGTCGGGCCTCGTGCTCAAAGCGCTGCTTGCTTCGGCATGTGGTTGCTTTGGCACACGGGCACTTGGTTATCCCTTCGGGTGCAAAAAATGTTGCGACAGGAGTGGCCTTAGCCTCTGCCTATCCAAGTAAAAGCATTTATCCCACATCCCATCGATTTTGAATAATGACCGCGATAGCTTTGGCCTCAGCAAGCCTTGCGGCACGCTTTGGTCCCAGTTGGCGCGGCGTCTCCACGGATGCTACCTGGTTAATCTTGCTAGTAGTCATATGCTTGTCTCAAAGATTAAGCCATGCATGTGTAAGTATGAACTAATTCAAATTGTGAAACTGCGAATGGCTCATTAAATCAGTTATAGTTTGTTTGATGGTACCTATTAGTCGGATAACCGTAGTAATTCTAGAGCTAATACGTGTAACAAACCATGACTTTTGGAAGGGGCGCATTTATTAGATAAAAGGTCGATGCGGGCTTCGCCCGTTGCTCTGATGATTCATGATAAACTCGACGGATCGCAAGGCCATCGTGCCAGTGATGCATCATTCAAAATTTTGCCCTATTAACTTTCGATGGTAGGATAGTTACCTACTATGGTGGTGATGGGTGATGAAGAATTAGGGTTTGATTCTGGAGAGGGAGCCTGAGAAACGGCTACCACATCCAAGGAAGGCAGCAGGCACGTAAATTACCTAATTTTGACACAGGGAGGTAATGACAATAAATAACAATACTGGGCTCTTCGAGTTTGGTAATTGGAGTGAGTACAATCTAAATCTCTTAACGAGGATCCAATAGAGGGCAAGTTTGGTGCCAGCAGCCACAGTAATTCCAGCTCCAATAGTGTATATTTAAGTTGTTGTAGTCAAAAAGCTCATAGTTGGACCTTGGGATGGGTCAGTCGGTCCACCTATGGTGTGCATCGATTGGTTTGTCCCTACTGCCGACGACCCGTTCCTGGCCTTAATTGGTCGGGTCATGCCTCCGACGCTGTTACTTTGAAGAAATTAGAGTGCTCAAAGCAAGACTACTCTCTGAATATATTGGCATGGGATAACATCATAGGATTTTGATCATATTCTGTTGGCCTTCGGGATCGGAGTAATGATTAACAAGGATAGTCGGGGCATTTGTATTTCATAGACAGAGGTTGAAATTCTTGGACTTATGAAAGACAAACAACTGTGAAAGCGTTTGCCAAGGATGTTTCCATTAATCAAGAATGAAATTTGGGGGCTCGAAGACGATCAGATACTGTCCTAGTCTCAACCATAAACGATGCTGACCAGGGATCAGCGGATGTTGCTTTTAGGACTCCGCTAGCACCTTATGAGAAATCAAAGTCATAGGGTTTTGGGGGGAGTATGGTCACAAGGCTGAAACTTAAAGGAATTGACGGAAGGGCACCACCAGCAGTGGAGCCTGCGTCTTAGTTTGATTCAACACGGGGAAACTTACCAGGTCCAAACATAGTAAGGATTGACAGACTGAGAGCTCTTTCTTGATTCTATGGGTGGTGGTGCATGGCCATTCTTAGTTGCTGGAGATATTTGTCTGGTTAATTCCGTTAACGAATGAGACTTCAACCTGCCAACTAGCTACGTGGAGGTGACCCTCCACGGCCGACTTCTTAGAGGGACTATCTTAGGCCAAGAAAGTTTGAGGCAATAACAGGTCTGTGATGCCCTTAGATGTTTTGGGCTGCACGCACGCTACACTGATGTATTCAACGAGTTTATAGCCTTGGCCGATAGGCCCGGGTAATCTTTAAAATTTTATCGTGATGGGGATAGATCATTGCAATTGTTGGTCTTCAATGAGGAATTCCTAGTAAACGCAAGTCATCAGCTCACGTTGACTACATCCCTGCCCTTTGCACACATCGCCTGTCACTCCTCCTAATTGAATGGTCCACCGCTCCTACCGCCGCTCCTTTCGATCCCCTCATCCTGCCTCGTGCGGCAAGGGTGCGCTGGCTCATGCCCAAGCCTCTTGTCGTGCGTAACAAGAAAACCCACAGCGCGGGATGCACCAAGGAACTCGAATGAAAAAGCACACCCTAGTCGCCCCGATCTCGATGCGCGGCTGGCAGTTGTGTCATTCCTAAACAATGTCTAAAATGACTTTCGACAACAAATATCTCGGTTCTCGCATCGATGAAGAACATAGCGAAATGTGATACTTGGTGTGAACTGTAGAATCCTATGAACCATCGAGTCTTTGAATGCAAGTTACGCCCAAAGCCATCAGGCCGAGGGCACGTCTGCTTGGGTGTCAAGCATCGTCGCCCCCGAGCCCACCGCCTCCCTTCGGGTGGGGAGGGGACCATCGTGGGGTAGATGTTGGCCTCTCATGCACCTTTAGCTCGTGGTTGGCCTAACAAAGAGCCTCGAGCGACGCCGCATCATGGCTTGGCGGCGGTAGAAAAAGCCTCATGCTCCCTCGTGCGCGTGTCGCTCGCTCGTGGCTCACAGACCCAATGATCGATCGATCGATCGACATGCGACCCCAGGTCAGGCAGGACCACCGGCTGAGTTTAAGCATATCATAAGCGGAGGAAAAGAAACTAACAAGGATTCCCCTAGTAATGGCGAGTGAACCGAGAAAAGCCCAGCTTGAAAATCGTGCGCCCTCGGTGCCTGAATTGTAGTATGAAGAAGTATCCTCAGCGACAGACTGGGGCACAAGTCCCTTGGAAAGGGGTGAGAGCCCCATCTCGCCGGAACCCTGTCGCACCACGAGGCATTGTCAACGAGTCTCGTTGTTTGGGAATGCAGCCCTAGTAGGGCAATAAATTTCGTCCAAGGCTAAATACGGGCGAGAGACCGATAGCGAACAAGTATCGCGAGGGAAAGATGAAAAGGACTTTGAAAAGAGACTCAAATAGTGCTTGAAATTATCGGGAGGGAAGCGGATGGGGGCCGGCGATGCACCTCGATCGGATGTGGAAAGGCCATGAGCCGGTCCGCCGATCGACTCAAGGTGCGGATCAACGCGAATCACGATGGTGGCCCAAGCCTGAGCCTTTGATATGCTCGCGGAGTCATCGTTGTCGAGATCGTGGCTGGCAACATGCACCATCGTGACAGTGCTTTGTCACTTGCACGCTCCTAGTGTCAGCAAGCGGGCTCCCCATTCGACCCGTATTGAAACACAGACCAAGGAGTCTGACATGCGTGCGAGTTAACGGGCGAGTAAACCCATAAGGCGCAAGGAAGCTAATTGGTGGGATCCCTCGCGGGTGCGCCACCGACCAACCTCGATCTTTAGAGAGAGGTTCGAGGGCGAGCATGCCTGTCGAGACCCGAAAGATGGTGAACTATGCCTGAGCGGGGCGAAGCCAAAGAAAACTCTGGCAGAGGCCCGCAGCGATACTGATGTGCAAATCATTCGTCTGACTTGGGTATAGGGGTGAAAGACTAATCGAGCCGTCTAGTAGCTAGTTCCCTCCGAAGTTTCCCTCAGGATAGCTGGAGCTCATATGCGAGTTCTGTCAGGTAAAGTCAATGATTAGAGGCATCGGGGGCACAATGCCCTCGACCTATTCTCAAACTTTAAATAGGTAGTATTGGGCGGCTGCTTCGTTGAGCCATCCCACGGAATCGAGAGCTCTAAGGGGGCCATTTTTGGTAAGCAAAAATGGCGATGCGAGATGAACCGAAAGTCGAGTTACAGTGCCCAACTGCGTGTTAACCTAGAACCCACAAAGGGTGTTGGTTAATTAAGACAGCAGGACGGTGGTCATGGAAGTCGAAATCCGCTAAGGAGTGTGTAACAACCCACCTACCAAATCAACTAGCACTAAAAATGAATGGCGCTGAAGCACGCGACCTATACCAGGCCATTGGG
>JAJFZO010000135.1:30000-47500 GCA_021397835.1 Moringa oleifera
GGGGAGCCGCATCGCACAGACCCTGGGCTCAGGAGGCATGCCTCGGCAGCCCCCAGCAGGCTTGGCATGGGCTGCCTGCCCAGCGTGAAGCAGCGGTGGGCGCGCCAGCCAGGCTACTGCCGCCCATGGCGAGCCCGCACCCTCATCCCTGCTCCTCGATATTGTGCCCAGCGAGTGAGCCAGAGGAGCCGCGTCGCACGGACCCTGGGCACGGGAGGCATGCCTCGCCAGTCCCCAGCAGGCACGGCATGGGCTGCTTGCCCAGTGTGCAGCAGTGGTGGGCGCGCCAGCCAGGCCACAGGCGCCCATCGTGAGCCAGCCCCCTCGTCCCTGACCCTCGTCATTGTGCCCAGCAAGTGAGCCAGGGGAGCCACGACGCACGGACCCTGGGCACGGGCGGCATTCCTAGGCAGCCTCCAGCAGGCATGGCGTGGGCTGCTTGCCCATCGTGCAGCAGCAGTGGGCGCGCCAGCCAGGCTACTGGCGCCCATCTCGAGCCAGCCACCTCATCCCTGCCCCTCGACATGGTGCCCAGGGAGCAAGCCAGGGAAGCCGCATCGCACGGACCCGGGGCACGGAAGGCATGCCTCACAGCCCCCAGCAGGCATGGCATGGGCTGCTTGCCCCATGTACGGCAGCGGTGGGCACGCCAGCCAGGCCACAGGCAGCCAATGCGAGCAAGCCCTCTTGTACCTGCCCCTCAACATGGCGACCAGCGAGCCAGCCAGCCCCTCGACATAGTGCCCAGTGAGCGAGCCAGGGGATCCGCGACGCACGGACTGTGGCCACGGGAGGCATGCCTAGGCAGGCCCCAGCAGGCATGGCGTTGGCTGCTTGCCCAGCGTGCAGCAGCGGTGGGCACGCCAGCCAGGCTACTGGTACCCATCGTGAGCCAGCCCCGTCATCCCTGTTCTTCGACGTTGTGCCCATCAAGCGAGCCAGGGGAACCACATCGCACGGACCTTGCCCAGTGTGCGGCAGCCATGCCACGGGCGCCCATCACGAGCCAGCCCCCGCATCCTTGTCCCTTGACGTAGTGCCCAGCGAGTGGGCCAGCTGAGCCGCATTGTACGGACCCTGGGCACGGGAGGCACGCCTCTGCTTCCCCCAGCAGGCACGGGATGGGCTGCTTGCCCAGCATGAGGCAGTAGTGGGAGCGCCAGACAGGCCACAGGCGCCCATCGCGAGCCAGCCCCCTCATCCCTGCTCCTCAACATAGGGCCCAGCGAGTGAACCAGGGGATACGTGTCGCACGGACCCTGTGCATGGGTGGCATGCCTCGGCAGACCCCAGCAGGCATGGCCTGGGCTGCTTGCACAGCATGCCGCAGCGGTGGGCACGCCAGCCAGGCCAACGGCGCCCATCGCGATCCAGCCCCCTTGTCCCTGCCCCTCGACATAGTGCCCAGTGAGCGAGCCAGGGGAGCCGCGTCGCACGGACCCTGGGCACGGGAAGCATGCCTTGGCAGCCCCCAGCAGGCACGGCATGGGATGCTTTCCTAGCGTGCTGCATCGGTGGGCGTGCCAGCCAGGCCACAGGCTGCCAACGTGAGCAAGCCCCCTTGTACCTGCCCCTCGACATGGCGTCCAGCGAGCGAGCCAGCCCCTCAACATAGTGCCCAGTGAGTGAGCCAGGGGAGCCGTGACGCACGGACCCTGACCACGGGAGGCATGCCTAGGCAGGCCCCAGCAGGCATGGCGTGGGCTGCTTTCCCAGCGTGCAGCAGCGGTGGGCACGCCAGCCAGGCTACTGGTACCCATCGCGAGCCAGCCCCGTCGTCCCTGTCCTTCGATGTTGTGCCCAGCAAGCGAGCCATAGGAGCCGCATCGCACGGACCTTGCCCAGCATGCGGCAACCATGCCACGGGCGCCCATCGCGAGCTAGCCCCCGCGTCCTTGTCCCTCGACGTAGTGCCCAGCAAGCGGGCCAGCTGAGCCGTGTCGCATGGACCCTTGGCACAGGAAGCACGCTCTGCTTCCCCCAGCAGGCATGGGATGGGCTGCTTGCCCAGCATGAGGCAGTAGTGGGAGCACCAGCCAAGCCACGGGCGCCCATCGCGAGCCAGCCCCCTCGTCCCTACTCCTCAACATAGGGCTCAGCGAGCGAGCCAGGGGATATGCATCGCACGGACCCTGTGCATGGGTAGCATGCCTTGGCAGACCCCAGCAGGCATGGTATGGGCTGCTTGCACAGCATACCGCAGCGGTGGGCACGCCGGCCAGGCCAAGGGCGCCCATCGCGACCCAGCCCCCTTGTCCCTGCCCCTCGACATAGTGCCCAGCGAGCGAGCCAGGGAAGCCGCGTCGCACGGACCCTTGGCACGGGAGGTATGCCTTGGCAGCCCCCAGCAGGCACGGCATGGGATGCTTTCCCAGCGTGCTGCATCGGTAGGCACACCAGCCAGGCCACGGGCGCCCATCACGAGCCAGCCCCCTCACCCCTGTCCCTCGACGTAGTGCCCAGCGAGCGAGCCAGGGGAGCCGCATCGCAAGGACCCTGGGCATGGGTGGCATGCCTCAGCAGCCCCCAGCAGGCGCGGCATGGGCTGCTTGCCCAGCGTACGGCAGTGGTGGGCGCGCCAGCCAGGCCACGGGCGTCCATCGCGAGCCAGTGCCACGACAAAAGGGTTCCAGCTGCTTCTGAATGGACAGCAGAGAGGAGAATGGCCGGAGAATGGCTGGCTGTGTGGACAGAGACCAAAACAGAGAGGGCCGAAAAGGCTGCCAGCAGCTACCCCAGCTGCTTCTGGACGGACTGCAGACGGGAGAATGGCCGGAGAATGGCTGGCTGTGCAATTGCTTCTGGACAGAGGATAAAAAAGAGAGGGCCGGAAAGGCTGCCAGCAGCTACCCCCAGCTGCTTCTGGATGGACAGCAGAGAGGGGAATGGCCGGAGAATGGCTGGCTGTGTGGACAGAGACCAAAACAGAGAGGGCCGGAAAGGCTGCCAGCAGCTACCCCAGCTGCTTCTGGACGGACTGCAGACAGGAGAATGGCCGGAGAATGGCTGGCTGTGCGAACAGAGACCAAAGGAGAGGGTCGGAAAGGCTGCCAGCAACTACCCCAGCTGGTTCTGGACGGATAGCAGACAGGAGAATGGCCAGAGAATGGATGGCTGGCTGTGCAGCTGCTTCTGGACAGTCTGTGAAGAGGAGAATTCTGACCTAGAGAGAAAAAATTTCGCGGGATGTTATGGCGGGCTCTAGAGGGATGTGAAAAAAAATTTAGGATCCCAACCTTAAAAAGCGAGGTAGCATATCCTTCAACGTCAGTTATTCCATAACTGGTGTTGAAGGTTCACATTCTCTGGTCTTCAATGCAAGTTCTCATGTGCTGACTTTTGTGCAGGAGTATGTGCGATGTGTGGCTCTGTAACCAGCCATTGCTGCTGCAAGAAGCAGCAGCAATGACTGCTGCTGTAACACAGCCATTGCTGCTGCTTCTTGCAGCAGCAGCAGCAGTCCTTGCTGCAGCTGTAAGCAGCCGTCCCTGCTGCAAGAAGCAGCACCGAGCAGCAGCTGCTGTAATCCAGCCATTGCTGCTGCTTCTTGCTGCAGCTGTAAGCAGCCATCGCTGCTGCAAGAAGCAGCAGCAAAGACTGCTGCTGTAAACCAGCCATTGCTGCTGCTTCTTGCAGCAGCAGCAGCAGCAGCAGTCCTTGCTGCAGCTGTAAGCAGCCATCACTGCTGCAAGAACCAGCAGCAACGCCAGTTCTTCAAGAACACAAGCACACATTTGTATATGGAACTTTGCAGATTTTTTTTTTGTTGAATTTTGCAGGTTGCTCAAGTTTGTTCCAGCTGTGGTGTGAACATGGGAGAATATTTTTGCAACATTTGTAAATTCTTTGATGACGATGTAAGATGATTAGTTCCAGTCAACTTGTGATCAAGATGATGTAGAGTAGAAATTTCTACAATTGAGATGCCTAGGTCTTTTTTGACTTCTAGTATTTGAAACCATGTGGTGATGGTAAATTGCAGACCTCAAAGAGGCAGTTCCATTGCGATGATTGTGGAATTTGTGGATTTATTCATTTCATGTATACATTAACTGTTTTCAGCTATTCGAGTATGCACCTTATGTCAAATGATTCATTGTTCTTGTCTAAATTTTTATTTTCAGAGCTGGTGGTCTTGACCAGTTCTTTCACTGTCAGAAGTGTGGTATGTAGTTTTACCATCTAGATATTTTATTTAGGATTTTTTTACCTCAATGTAAAGAATTATTTTTCCTCACTCAACCATATCAACTTCTGTAAGTATCCACATGTTCTGGTCTTTTGGTGACCTGTGAAAATCAAATTTTTGAAACATGATCTTTCTTGTTATAATATTTTAAGCTTTATGACTTTCAAATCTAACGTATAGTTGATTTGGATGCTAATTCTAGCTGTCAGTGTAATTGTGCATAAAAATTATTTCATTATGGTCTCGCCACTATGCATAGAGTTTTGTTCCAACACCTGTACTTAGGAAACTCTTCGTGCGTCTTCAAAGGAGCAACGTCCACCCCTTTTCTGCACTTTTAGTCAAGTTTTCCTGTTTGGATGATATTTTTCTTTCCCCCTTTTCCTCTTCTTTTTTTATTTTGTTGTTCATTTCATATTTGTTTCCCTAGAAGGTTCACATTCTGTGGTCTTCAACGCCAGTTATTCCAGAACTGGCATTGAAGGTTCACATTCTTTGGTCTTCAACGCAAGTTCTCATGTGCTGACTTTTGTGCAGGAGTATGTGTGATGTGTGGCTCTGTAACCAGCCATTGCTGCTGCAAGAAGCAGCAGCAACGACTGCTGCTGTAACACAGCCATTGCTGCTGCTTCTTGCAGCAGCAGCAGCAGTCCTTGCTGCAGCTGTAAGCAGCCATCCCTGCCGCAAGAAGCAGCTGCAAGCAGCAGCTGCAAGCAGCAGCTGCTGTAATCCAGCCATTGCTGCTGCTTCTTGCAGCAACAGCAGCAATCCTTGCTGCAGCTGTAAGCAGCCATCGCTGCTGATTTTGGCCTTTGACGCCAGTTCTTCAAGCTCATTATCCCACCATTTTTCTCATTTCGTTGCCCACAATTTAGCGGATTTCATTTCCCACGTTTTCCTCACTCCGTTGGCTACTGATAGGGCATCCCACACTCTTCGACCGACGTCGCCGGTCGCCTGCCTGCCGGCAGTGGTGGCCGCCACAGCCACGCACCACCAGCTGGATGGGCAAGACAGCAAGCCGCCCTGCCCATGCCATGCGTGCGGGGTTCCCCAAACCCAGTGCCTGCCCATGTGGGACGGGCAGGGGGGAGCACGCATGGCCCGTTGGCACCCAGCAAGCTTGGAAACATCAATATGTCTGAGCCATCATAATGGGTCTAAAACGTTATTTACTTGGAATTTTTAGCTGAAATTTTGTACATAAATGGAGAATAATCATATCTACCACCAGAAAAGATTTCAGAATTTTCTGGGTACTAAATTTTTTTAAATCAATTTTCTACAGCCGAAAATTGAAAAAATCGTCAAAAATAGCCCGTGAGTTGAAATGATCCCCAAACTTCAAGGCAGACTCCTCATGGATTACACGATTTCGTTGAGTCATTTCGGGACCAATTCCATGATGAAAAGACTGTTAATTCACACCAATTTCGCAACTAGGCATTGCGACTAACAGGGCTGGGGCAGCTGTGCCTCTCCCTGGCCCAGGGTGCATGCTGGCTGCCCTGTCCAGCAAACCTCCAGCCACCCCATGGCTGCCCTCAGGGTCCATCACAGCCAAGCCCCGCTTGCCCATGAAATCAACGCCCACAGCATGTGCCGAGCCTCACAGCATGCTCGCGGCTGGCTCGCGTGCGGCGCCCCTGGCAATGCTGGCGGTGTGCCTGCTGGGGACTGCTGTGGCACCCCTGGCTCGCACACTAGGCACTATGTCGAGGGAAGGGACGAGGGGGCTGGCTCGCGATGGGCGCCCGTGGCCTGGCTGGTGCGCCCACCACTGCCACACGTTGGGCAAGCAGCCCATGCCGTGCCTGCTGGGGGCTGTCGAGGCATGCCTCCGATTCCCAAGGTCCATGCGACAAGGCTACCCTGGCTCGTTCGCTGAGCAGTAAGTCGAGGGACAGGGATGAGGGGGCTGGCTCGCGATGGGCGCCTATGGCCTAGCTGGCGTGCCCACGTTGCCGCATGCTGGGCAAGCAGCCCATGACATGCCTGCTGGGGACTGCCGATGGGCGGCTCCCCGGCCCAGGGTCCATGCGACGCGGATCCCCTGGTTTGCTCGCTGGGCAGTACGTCGAGGGTTAGGGACGAGGGGGCTGGCTCGCGATGGGCGCCCGTGGCCTGGCTGGCACGCCCACCGCTCCCTCACGCTGGGCAAGCAGCCCATGCCGTGCCTGCTGGGGGCTGCCGAGGCAAGCCTCCCATGCCCAGGGTCCTTGCGACGCGGCTCCCCTAGCTCGCTCACCGGGCACCATGTCGAGGGGCAGGGATGAGGGGACTTGCTCGCGATGGGCTCCCATGGCTTGGTTGGCGCGCCTATCGCTCCCGCACATTGGGCAAGCAGTCCATGCCGTGCCTGCTGGGGGCTGCCGAGGCAAGCCTCCCATGCCCAGGGTCCTTGCGACGCGGCTTCCTTAGCTCGCTCACCGGGCACCATGTCGAGGGGCAGGGATGAGGGGACTAGCTCGCGATGGGCTCCTATGGCTTGGTTGGCGTGCCTATCGCTCCCGCACATTGGGCAAGCAGTCCATGCCATGCCTGCTGGGGGCTGCTGAGGTGTGCCTCCCATGCCTAAGGTCCGCGCGACGCGGCTTCCCTGGCTCGCTCTCTGGGAACTATGTCGAGGAGCTGGCTCGCGATGGGCGCCCGTGGCCTGGCTGGCGCGCCCACCGCTTCTGCACGATGGGCAAGCAGCCCATGCCGTGCCTGCTGGGGGCTGCCAAAGTATGTCTCCCATGCCCAGGGTCCATGAAACTCGGCTTCCCTGGCTCGCTCACTAGTCACTATGTTGAAGGGCTGGCTCGTGGTAGGTGCCTGCGGCTTGGCTGGCGTACCCACCGCTACCGCACGATGGGCAAGCAGCCCATGCCATGCCTGCTGGGGACAGCCGAGGCATGCCTCCCGTGCCTAGGGTCCGTGCGATGCAGCTCCCCTGACTTGCTCGCTTGGTTGCCACAAGCCAGTTATCCCTGTGGTAAGTTTTCTGACACCTCTAGCTTCAAATTCTGAAGGTCTACAGGATCGATAGGCCACGCTTTCACGGTTCGTATTTGTGCTGGAAATCAGAATCAAATGAGCTTTTACCCTTTTAATCCACATGAGATTTCTGTTCTCATTGAGCTCATCTTAGGACACCTACGTTATCTTTTAACAGATGTGCCGCCCTAGCCAAACTCCCCACCTGATAATGTCTTCCACCCGGATCAGCAGACCGAAGCTGACCATTGGTCCATAAAGAGGGGCAACGCCCCGCCTCCAATTCACGGAATAAGTAAAATAACATTAAAAGTAGTGGTGTTTAACTTTCACCATTTCCGGCTCCCACTTATCCTACACTTTTCAAGTCATTTCACAAAGTCGGACTAGAGTCAATCTCAACAGGGTCTTCTTTCCCCGCTGATTCTGCCAAGCCCGTTCTCTTGGCTGTGGTTTTGCTGGATAGTAGACAAGGATAGTGGGAACCTCGATAATCCATTCATGCGCCCGCCGTTTACCCACGCTTGGTTGAATTTCTTCACTTTGACATTCAGAGCACTAGGCAGAAATCACATTCGTGAGCATCCGTAGGGACCATCACAATGCTTTGTTTTAATTAAACAGTCGGATTCCCCTTATCCGTACCAATTCTGAGTTGGCTGTTCGACACTCGGGGAAGGCCTTCGAAGGAACTGTTCCCAGTCCGTCCCCCGGTCAGCACGTGGTGACTCGCTCTCATCGCGGAAGCAGCTCGAGTAGTCCACCAATAGCCGACGGGTTTGGGACTGGGACCCCCATGCCCAGCCCTCAGAGCCAATCCTTTTCCCGTGGTTACAGATCCATTTTACCGACTTCCCTTGCCTACATTGTTCCATCAACCAGAAGTAGTTCACCTTGGAGACCTGATGCAATTATAAGTACGACTGGGCGTGGGAGGCACTCGATCCTTCGGATTTTCAAGGGCCGCCAGGGGCACATTAGACACCACGCGACATGTGGTGCTCTTCCAGCCGCTGGACCATACCTCTGGCTGAGCCGTTGCAGGCTGTTAAACAGAAAAGATAATTCTTTTTGGGGCCCTCGTCGACGTATCCGGACTCCCCAACGTTACTTTCAGTCACCATGTCCTGGTTTCAAAATTTTAACCGGATCCCCTTTCGAAGCTCGCCCTGAGGCACTATCCGATGGGCTTCCCCGTCTCTTAGGATCGACTAACCCATGTGAAGTGCCGTTCACATGGAATCTTTCCCCTCTTCGGCCTTCAAAGTTCTCATTTGAATATTTGCTACTACCACCAAGATCTGCACCGATGGCCGCTCTGCCCGGGCTCACGCCCCAAGTTTTGCGACGACCACCGCGCCCTCCTATTCATTGGGGCTTAGCCCTTGCCCCCAACGGTTGGGTATAGGTCGTGTACTTCAGCACCATCCATTTTCGGGGCTAGTTGATTCGGCATATGAGTTGTTACACACTCCTTAGCGAATTTCAACTTCCATGACCATCGTCCTGCTGTCTTAATTGACCAATACCCTTTATGGGTTCTAGGTTAGTATGCAGTTAGGCACCGTAACCTGGCTTTTGATTCATCTCTCGCATCACCAGTTTTGCTTATCAAAAATGGCCCACTTGGAGCTCTCGATACGGTTCAATGAACCAGTCACCCTGTACTACCTATTTAAAGTTTGAGAGTAGGTTGAGGGCATTGCGCCCTCGAAGCCTCTAATCATTGGCTTACCCCAATAGAACTCGCATCTGAGCTCTAGCTATCCTGAGGGAAACTTCAGAGGGAACCGGCTACTAGACGGTTCAATTAGTCTTTCGCCTCTATACCCAAGTCAAACGAACGATTTGCACGTCAGTATCGCTACAGGCCTCCACCAGAGTTTCCTCTGGCTTCGCCTCGCTCAGGCATAGTTCACCATCTTTTAAGTCCCGACAGGCATGCTCGCACTCGAACCCTTCTCAAAAGATCGAGGTCAGACGGTGGTGCACGCGCGAGGGATCCTGCCAATCAGCTTCCTTGCTCCTTACGGGTTTACTTGCCCATTGACTCGCATGCACGTCAGACTACTTGGTTCGTGTTTCAAGACCGGTCGAATGGGAAGCCCGTTGGCTGATGCTGGGAGCGCGTAGGTGCCGAAACATTGCCATGATGGCACGCGCTGCCAGCCATGATCTCAACGATGACGTCTCTGCGAGCGTATCAAAGGCTCGGGGTTGGGCCACCATCGCGATCTACGTTGATCCGCACCCCAAGTAAACCGATGGACAGGCTCGTGGCCGTTCCACATCCGACCGAGGTGCATCACTGGCCCCTATCTGTTTCCCTCCTAACAATTTCAAGCACTCTTTGACTCTCTTTTCAAAGTCCTTTTCATCTTTTCCTTGCGGTACTTGTTCGCTATCGGTTCCCCAAGCCCAGCGCCTGCCCATGAGGGAAGGATAGGGGAGAGCACGCTTGGCCTGTTGGCACCTAGCAAGCTAGGTGACATCTCCCCCCTAAAGAGTCGAATTTCACTCCCGGTAGGAGGAAGCATCAATATGTTTGAGCCATCATAATGGGTCTTAAAAAATTATTTACTTTGAATTTTGAGCTGAAATTTTGTACATAAATGGAGAATAATCATATCTACCATTATAAAAAATTTCAGAATTTTCGGGGCACTAAATTTTTTTAATGAATTTTCTACAGCCAAAAATTGAAAAAAATCATTAAAAATAGCCCGTGTGTCAAAATGATCCCAAACTTCAAGGCAGACTCCTCATGAACTACACGATTCATTTGAGTCATTTTGGGACCAATTTCGTGATGAAAAGACCATCAATTCACACCAATTTCACAACTGGGCAGTGCGGCCAGCAGGCTGGGGCAGTTGTGCCTCTGCCTGGCCCAGGGTGCATGCTGGCTGCCCTGTCCAGCGCACCTCCAGCCACCCCATGGCTGCCCTAAGGGTCCATCACAACCAGAGCACACAGCCAAGCCCAGCTTGCCTATGAAATCAACACCATAGCACGTGCCGAGCCTTACAGCATGCTTGCGGCTTGCTCAGGTAGGGCACCCCTGGAAAGGCTGGCGCCGTGCCAGCTGGGGACTGCTGTGGCACCCCTGGCTCGCACACAGGGCACCATATCGAGGGGCAGGGATGAGGGGGCTGGCTCACGATGGGCGCCCGTGGCCTGTCTGGCGCGCCCATCGCTGCCGGGCAACCAGCCCATGCCGTGCCTGCTGGGGGCTGCCGAGGCAAGCCTCCCATGCCCAGGGTCCATTCAATGCGGCTCCCTTGGCTCGCCCGCTGGGCACCATGTCGAGGGGCAAGGATGAGGGGGCTGGCTCACGATGGGCGCTAGTGGCCTGGCTGGCGCGCCCACCGCTGTCGCACGCTGGGCACTCGGCCCATGTCATGCCTGCTGGGTGCTGCCAACACGTGCCTCCGGTGCCCAGGGTCCCTGCGACGCGGCTTCCTTGGCTCACTTGCTGGGCACCATGTCGAGGGGCAGGGACGAGGGGGCTGGCTCGCGATAGGTGCCTGTGACCTCGCTGGCGCGCCCACCGCTGCTGCATGCTAAGCATGCACCCCATGTTGTACCTGCTGGGGGCTGCCAAGGCATGCCTCCCGTGCCCAAGGTCCGTGCAACGTGGCTCCCCTGGCTCGATCGCTGGGCACTATGTCGAACGGCTGACCTGTGATGGGTGCCCGTGGCCTGGCTGGCGCGCCCACCGCTGTCACACGCTGGGCAAAGAGCCCATGCCATGGCTGCTGGGGCTGCCAAAGCATGCCTCCCTTGCCCAAGGTCAATGTGATGTGGCTCCCCTGGCTCGATCGTTGGGCACTACGTCGAAGGACAGGTACGAAAGGGCTGGCTCACGATGGGCGCCCGTTGCCTGGCTGGCGCGCCCACCACTGCAGCACACTGGGCAGGTAGCCCGTGTAGTGCCTGCTGGGGGCTGCCGAGGGATGCCTCCCGTGCCCAGGGTCAGTGCGACGCGGCTCCCCTGGCTCGCTTGCTGGGCACTTCGTCGAGGATCGGAGACGAGCGGGCAAGTAGCCCATGCTGTGCTTGCTGGGGGCTTCTGAGGCATGCTTCCCGTGCCCAGGGTCCATGCGACGCGGCTCCCCTGGCTCGCTCGCTGGGCACTATGTCGAGGGGCAGCGACGAAGGGGTTGGCTCGCGATGGCCGCCCGTGGCCTAGTTGGTGTGCCCACCGTTGCCGCACGCTGGGCAAGCTGACCACTCCATGCCTGCTGCGGGCTGTCGAGGCATGCCTCCCATAGTCAGAGTTTGTGCGACGAGGCTCCCCTAACTCGCTCCCTGGCCACTATGTTGAGGGGCTGGCTCATGATGGGCGCTCGTGGCCTGGCTAGCTTGCCCTCTGCTGCCGCACGTTGGGCAAGCAACCCATGGCTTTCTGCCTGGGGGCAGCCAAGGTGTGCCTCCCATTCCTAGGGTCCAAGCGATTCGGCTCCCCTAGCTCACTCGCTGGGCACTATGTCAAGGGACAGGGACGAGGGGACAGGCTCGTGATGGGCGCCACTGGCCTGGCTGGCACACCCACAGCTGCCGCACGCTGGGCAAGCAGCCCATGCCGTGCCTGGTGGGGGCTGCAGAGCTATGCCTCCCTTGCCCAGGGTCTGTGCGACGCGGTTCCCCTACCTCGCTTGTTGGGCACTATGTCAAGGGGCAGGGATGAGGGGGCTGGCTCGCGATGGGCGCCCTTTGGCTGTTTAGCGCAATCACCGCTGTCGCACGTTGGGCAAGCTGCCCATGCCAATCCTACTAGGGGCTGCCGAGGCATGCCTCCCATGCCCAGGATCCATGCGATGCGGCTCCCCTAGCTCGCTCACTGGGCACTATGTCGAGGGGCAGTGACGAGGGGGTAGGCTCGTGATGGGCGCCACTGGCCTGGCTAGCACGTCTGCTACTACCGCACGCTGGGCATGCCTCCGTGCGACGCAGCTACCCTGGATCGCTTGCTGGGCACCATGTTGAGGGGCAAGGATGAGGGGGCTAGCTCGCGATGGGTGCCCATGGCCTGGCTTGTGCACCCACTGCAGCCACACGCTGGGCAAGTAGCCCATGCCGTGCCTTCTGGGGGCTGCCAAGGCGTGGTTCACTCACTAGTTCACTCACTGGGCACTATGTCAAGGGACAGGTACGAGGGGCAGGCTCGTGATGGGCGCCACTGTCCTGGCTGGTGCGCCCACCGCTGCTGCACGCTGGGCAAGCTGCCCATGCCATGCCTGCTGGGGGCTGCCGAGGCGTGCCTCCCATGCCTAGGGTACGTGCGACATGGCTCCCCTGGCTCGCTCACTGGGCAGTAAGTCGAGGGTCAGGGACGAGGGGGCTGGCTCGCGATGGACACCCATGGCCTGGTAGACGCACCACCGCTGCCACACGCTGGGCAAGCAGCCCATGCCGTGCCTGCTGGGGGCTGCCGAGGCGTGCCTCCCATGCCCAGGGTCCGTGTGATGTGGCTCCCCTGGCTCGCTAGCTGGGTAGTAAGTCGAGGGGCAGGGACGAGGGGGCTAGCTAGCGATGGGTGCCCATGGCCTGGCTGGCACGCCCACTGCTGCCGCACGCTGGGCAGTACTTTTCCATGGGACAGCATCGAGGGACAAGTTTCTGTTAGATGTATATATTTTTTATCGGAGAAACACTTGGTTCCGCAACGCTTCCCATTATGTTTCCAAGTGTTTTTCCCTTGTGTTTCCCTCCACAGGCCCAAAGGACTTGCTTCTTTTTCTAGGTCATTATCTTGAGGGACGATTTTAGACCTCGGGGCATTGATTGCCGAAAAGAGAGGGACAATTGTTGTGGGGGTTCGCGAGGGGGGGAGGGACGAAATCGAAGCGACAAAGGCCTGAATCTCAGTGGATCGTGGCAGCAAGGCCACTCTGCCACTTATGATACCCCGTCGTGTATTTAAGTCATCTGCAAATGATTCTACCCATCGCTCAGTGGGAATCACACTTCAAGGCAGCCCATGAGCCTCCTCCGCCACGCGGGCTTGGCCAACGACACGTGCCTTTGGGGGCCGGGTGGCCCCTGCTGCAGGTCGATAATTGGGCGATGGGCGCATGCACTGCTTCTAGCCTGGATTCTGTCTTAGAGGCATTCAGTCATAATCCAGCGCATTTCGCTACGTTCTTCATCGAAGCAAGAGTCGAGATATCCATTGCCAAGAGTCATTTTAGACATCGTTTAGGGACGACATGACCGCCAGGCCCGCACCTAGATCAGGGCGACTGGGGTGTGCTTTTTCATTCGAGTCCTTGGTGCATCCCGAGCTGTGAGTTTTGTTGTTGCACGCGACGAGGGGCTTGGGTGCAAGCCCTCGCACCCTTGCCGCGCGAGGTAGGACGAGGGGCTCGAGAGCCCTCCGCCCCGCCGGTGTGTTTACAACGTGTTCGCGGGTTGTTTTGCTGAGCGAGTTTTTGACAATGATCCTTCTACAGGTTCACCTACGGAAACCTTGTTACGACTTCTCCTTCCTCTATATGATAAGGTTCAGTGGACTTTTCGCGACGTCACGAGCAGCGAACTGCCCACATCGCCGCGATTCGAACACTTCACTGGACAATTCAATCGGTAGGAGTGATGGGCGGTGTGTACAAAGGGCAGGGACGTAGTCAGCGCGAGCTGATGACTCGCGCTTACTAGGAATTCCTCGTTGAAGACCAACAAATTGCAATGATCTATCCCCATCATGATGAAATTTCAAAGATTACCCGTGCCTATCCGCCAAGGCTATAAACTGGTTGAATACATCAGTGTAGCACGTGTGCGGCCTAGAACATCTAAGGGCATCACAGACCTGTTATTGCCTCAAACTTCCTTGGCCTAAGCGGCCATAGTCCCTCTAAGAAGCCGGCCGTGGAGGGTCACCTCCACGTAGCTAGTTAGCAGGCTGAGGTCTCGTGCTGGGGGCTACCGAGGCATGCCTCCCGTGTCCAGGGTCCGTGCGACGCGGCTCCCTTGGCTCCCTCGCTGGGTGCCATGTCGAGTTTCGAGGACGAGGGGGCTGGCTCGCTATGGGCGCCACTGGCCTGGCTGGTGCACCCACCGCTGTCACATGCTAGGCACTTGGCCCATGCCGTGCCTGCTGGGGGCTGCCGAGGCGTGCCTCCTGTGCCCAGTGTCCACGCAACGCAGCTCCTCTGGCTCGTTCGCTGGGCACTACGTCAAGGGTCGGGGACGAGGGGGTAGGCTCACGATGGGCGCCACTGGCCAGGCCGGCGCGCCCACCACTGCCTCATGCTGAGTACTTGGCCCATGCCATGCCTGCTGAGGGCTGCCAAGGCATGCCTCTATGCCCAGGGTCCGTGGATGCGGCTCCCCTGGCTCACTCGTTGGGTTCTATGTTGAGGGGTTTGCTCGCGATGGGCACCTGTGGCCTGGCTGGCGCCCTCACCGCTGCAGCACGCTGGGCAAGCAACCCATGTTGTGCCTGCTGGGGGCTACCGACGCGTGCCTCTGATGCCTAGGGTCCGTGCGACATGGCTCTCCTGGCTCATCGGGCACTACATCGAAGGACAGGGACGACGGGGCTGGCTCGTGATGGGCACCCGTGGTCGAGCTGACGCGCCCACTGCTGTGCCACGCAGGGCAAGCAGCCCATGCCATGCCTTCTGGGGGCTGCCAAGGCATGCCTCCCGTGCCCAGTGTCCACACGACGTGGCTCCCCTGGCTTGCTCGTCGGGCACTACGTCGAGGGTCGGGGACGAGCGGGCAGGCTCGTGATGGGTGCCACTGGCCTGGTTGCCGTACCCACCGCTGCCGGACGCTGGGCATGCAGCCCATGTTGTGCCTGGTGGGGGCTGCCGCGGCATGCCTCCGTTGCCCAGGGTCTGTGCGACGTGGCTCCCCTTGCTCGCTCGTTGGGCACTATGTGATGGGGCAGGGACGACGGGGCTGGCTCATGATGGGTGCCCTTTGCCTGGCTAGTGCGCCCACTGCGGCTGCACACTGGGCAAGCTACCCATGCCATTCCTGCTGGGGGCTGTCGAGGCATGCCTCCCGTGCCTAGGGTCCATGCGACACGGCTCCCCTAGCTCACTTACTGTGCACTATGTCGTGGGGTCGGCTCGCGATGGGCGCCTGTAGCCTGGCTGGCGCGCCTGCCGCTGCCACACGCTGGGCTAGTAGCCCATGCCATGCCTGCTGGGGGCTGCCGAGGCATGCCTTCCATGCCCAGGGCCCGTGCGATGTGGCTCCCCTAGCTCACTCGGTGGGCACTATGTCATGGGGCAGGGGCGAGGAGGCTGGCTCGCGATGGGCGCCCTTTGCCTGGCTAGCGCGCCCACTGCGGCCCCATGCTTGGCAAGTTACCGATGCCATTCCTGCTGGGGGCTGCTGAGGCATGCCTCCCATGCCCAGGGTCCGTGCGATGCGACTCCCCTAGCTCGCTTATGGTGCACTATGTCATGGGGCCAGCTCGCGATGGGTGCCCGTAGCCTGGCTGGCGCGCCTACTGCTGCCACACGCTGGGCAAGTAGCCCATGCCATGCCTGCTGGGGGCTGCCGAGGCATTCCCCTTGTGCCCAGAGTCCTTGGAACTTGACCCCCCTGGCTCGCTCGCTAGGCATTATGTCTATGGGCTGGCTCATGATGGGCACCGATGGCTTGGCTGGCGTGCCCGCTGCTAATGCACGTTGGGCAAGCAGCCCATGCCATGCCTCCTGAGCGCTGCCAAGGCATGCCTCTCATTCCCAGGGTCCGTGCGATGCGGTTTCCCTGGCTCGCTCGCTGGGCCCTATGTCGAGGGGCAGGCATGAGGGGGCAGGCTCGTGATGGGCACCACTGGCCTGGCTGGCGCGCCCACCGCTACCGCACGCTGGGCAAGCAGCGCATGCCATGACTACTGGGGGCTGCCGAGGCATGCCTCCTGTGCCTAGCGTCTGTGCGATGCGGCTCCCCTGGCTCGCTTAGTGGGCACTATGTCGAGGGCCTAGCTGGCGCGCCCATCACTGCCGCACTCTGGGCAAGGAAGCCATGCCGTGGCTGCTGGGGCTGCCGAGGCATTCCTCCCATGCCAAGGTTCTGGGTGACACAGCTCCCTTGGCTCGCTCGTTGGGCACTACGTCGAGGGACAGGGACGAGGAGGCTGGCTCGCGATGGGCGTCCGTGGCCTGGTTGGTGTGCCCACCGGAGCCGCACGCTGGGCAAGCAGCCACTGTCGTGCCTACTTGAGGCTGCTGAGGCATGCCTCCCTTGAGAAGGTCCGTGCGACGCGGCTCCCCTGGATCGCTCGCTGGGCACCATGTCGAGGGGCAGGGACGAGGGGGCTGGCTCACAATGGGCGCCCGTGGCCTAGCTTATGTGTCCACCATTACCACACACTGGGCTAGTAGCCCATGCCATGCCTGCTGGGGGCTGCTAAGGCATGCCTCGCGTGCCCAGGATCCATGTGATGCGGCTCCCCTGGATCGCTGGCTGGGCACCATATCGAGGGTCAGGGACGGGGAGGCTCGCAAGCGATGGGCACCTGGGGCCTGGCTGGCACGCCGATCGCTGCCACACATTGGGCAAGCTGCCCATCCCGTGCCTCTTGGGGGCTGTCGAGGCATGCCTCCTAAACCTAAGGTTCATGCGATGTGGCTCCCCTGGCTCGCTCGCTAGGCACGATGTCGAGGGGCAGGGACGAGGGGGCTGGTTCGCGATGGGTGCCCGTGGCCTGGCTGGTGCGCCCACTGCTGCTGCACGCTGGGCAAGCCACCCATGCCATGCATGCTGAGGGCTGCCGAGGCATGCTTCCCGTGCCCAGGGTCTGTAAGACACAGCTTCCCTGGCTCGCTCGCTGGGCACCATGTCGAGGGGCAGGGGCGAGGGGCTGGCTCGCGATGGGCGCCCGTTGCCTGGCTGGCACGCCCACCGCTTCCGCATGCAGGGTAAGCTGCCCATGTCATGCCTGTTGGGGGCTGCCAAGGCATGCCTCCCATGCCCAGGGTCCATGTGGCGAGGCTTCCCTGGCTCGCTCTCTGGGCACCATGTCAAGGGGCAGGGACGAGGGGGCTGACTCGGGATGGGTGCCCGTGGCCTGGCTGGTGCGCCCACCGCTGCCGCGCGCTGGGCAAGCAGCCCATGCCGTGCCTGCTGGGGCTACCAAGGCATGCCTCCCGTGCCCAGGGTTTGTGCAACGCGGCTACCCTGGCTCGGTCACTGGGCACCATGTCGAAGGGTAGGGACGAAGGGGTTGGCTCGCGATGGGCTCCCGTGGCCTGGCTGGGCACTTGGCGCATGCCATGCCTGCTGGGGGCTGCTGAGGCATGCCCCCCCTGCCCAGTGTTCGTGTGACGTGGCTCCCTTGGCTCGCTCACTGGGTAGTACTTTACC
>JAJFZO010000135.1:50000-115000 GCA_021397835.1 Moringa oleifera
ACCGAGATAGGGGCGACTGGGGCGTGCTTTTTCATTCGAGTTCCTGGGCGCATCCCGCACTATGGGTTTTGTTGTTGCACGTGACGAGGGGCTTGGGTGCGAGCCTGCGCACCCTTGCCACGCGAGGAGGGACGAGGTGCTCGAGAGCCCTCTGCCCCGCTGATGTGTTTACAACGTGTTCGTGGGTCATTTCGCTGAGCGAGTTTTCAACAATGATCCTTCCGCAGGTTCACCTACGAAAACCTTGTTACGACTTCTCCTTCCTCTAAATGATAAGGTTCAATGGAATTCTTGTGATGTCACGAGCGGTGAACCACCCACGTCCAAACACTTAACCGGACCATTCAATCGGTAGGAGCGACGGGCGGTGTATAGAAAGGGTAGAGACATAGTCAACACAAGGTGATGACTCGCGCTTACTAGGAATTCCTTGGTGAAGACCAACTTTCATTATTGATTAATGAAAACATCCTTGGCATATACTTTCGCAGTTGTTCATCTTTCATAAATCCAAGAATTTCACCTCTGACTATGAAATACGAATGCCCCCGACTGTCCCTGTTAATCATTACTCCGATCCCAAAGGCCAACAGAATAGGATCGAAATCCTATGATGTTGTCCCATACTAATGTGTTTAGAGCATAGGCTTGCTTTGAGCACTTTAATTTCTTCAAAGTAACAGCGCCAGAGGCACGACCTGACCAATTAAGGCCAGGAGTGCATCACCGGCAGTAGGGACGAGCCAACCAATGCACACCGTAGGCGGACTGGCCGAACCCATCCCAAGGTCTAACTACAAGCTTTTTAACTGCAACAACTTAAATATAAGCTATTGGAGCTGGAATTACCGTGGCTGCTGGCACCAGACTTGCCCTCCAATGGATCCTCGTTAAGGGATTTAGATTGTACTCGTTCCAATTACCAGACTCGAAGAGCCCAGTATTATTATTTATTGTCACTACCTTCCCGTGTTAGGATTGGGTAATTTGCACTCCTGCTGCCTTCCTTAGATGTGGTAGCCATTTCTTAGGCTCCCTCTTCAGAATCGAACCCTAATTCTCCGTCACCTGTCACCACCATAGTAGGCAACTATCCCAGCATCGAAAGTTGATAGGGCAAAAATTTGAATGATGAGTTGCCAACATGATGGCCTTGTGATCCGTCAAGTTAGCATGAATCACCAGAGCAATGGGCGAAGCCCGCATCGACCTTTTATCCAATAAATGTACCCCTTCTAGAAGACAGGGCTTGCTGCACGTATTAGCTCTAGAATTACTACAGTTATCCGAGTAGTAGATACCATCAAACAAACAATAACTAATTTAATGAACCATTCGCAGTTTCACAGTCTGGATTAGTTCATACTCACACATGCATGGATTAATCGTTGAGACAAGCATATGACTTCTGGCAAGATCAACCAAGTAGCATCCTTCGAGATGTCGTGCCAACTAGGATTGAAGCGTGCCGCAAGGCTCCCTGAGGCCAAAGCTGTCGTGGTCGTCATTCAAAATCGATGGGAGATGGAGCAAATGCTTTTGCTTGGATAGGCAGAGGTCGAGGCCACTCCTGTCATAACACTTTTGGCACCCGAGGGGACGACCGAGCGTCCATGTGCCAAAGCAGCCGCATGCCGAAGCAAGCCATGCTTGGAGCACGAGGCCCAGTTGAGGTTTCCACCCATGCCCGCGAGGGACATGGTGCAAGGACAGCTGACTCGAATCATCGAATTTCGTTTGTGAAGGCACGCGACATAGGGTCCCGATGTCACCCACAAAAAGCCAACGTATGGCTCGGGGTCGGGCTTGAAGCGATATGATAGCTGACAGTTCAATGCGGAAGCATGGAGCTTGCCAATGTGCATGACTAGATCACCACTCACACGCTGCACATGCAAATGGGCAGCAACAGTACCAAACGAGCTGCAAGCCGATGAGCAAAAGGCCCATCGATCATGCAGGTCGTCAAGTGCCACCGCATCCAAGTCGTTAAGAGCGAAATTGTTCCAATAGCGAGGGACGATTCTTCAATGGCAAGGGACCATCGATGAGGCCCTGGCAGCAGGGGTGTCACGTCGTGCCCAGGATGGTCATGTGGCTCGCTCAATGCTAATGGCCGATTATCGTGTCATCGATCGCGCTGCGCAATGAGTCCACCTAGGCAAGCCTAAGCATCAGAATCTTGCGATGAAGCACTCTGCATGCTCGAAATTCCCCCTAGTGATTTGGCCCTCGCGTAGAATGGATCATCGTTAGCTTCATCGCCCGCACTGTTGAGCTTGTCTAGCCACATCCCAGCTTATTATCCCACCATTTTTTTTGTTTCATTGCCCACAATTTAGTGGATTTTGTTTCCCACATTTTCTCCACTCCATTAGCTACTGATCGGGCATCCCACACTCTTCGGCCGAGGTCACCGGCCGCCTGCCTGTCAGCGGTAGTGGCCGCCACAGCCACGCACCATCGGCTGGATGGGCAAGGCAGCAAGCAGCCCTGCCCATGCCATGCATGCTGGGTTCCCCAAGCCCAATGCCTGCCCATGTGGGATGGGCAGGGGGGAGCACGCATGGCCCGTTAGCCCCTAGCAAGCTTGGTGACCACCTCCCCCCTAAAGAGTCTTAAAAGAAATTTCACTCCCGACAGAAGGAAACATCAATATGTCTGAGCCGTCATAATGGGTCTAAAAAATTAATTACTTAGAATATTAAGCTGAAACGTTGTAATAAATGGAGAATAATCATATCTACCACCAGAAAAAATTTCAGATTTTTCTGGGCACCAAATTTTTTTAATGAAATTTCTAAAGTCAAAAATAGAAAATATCATCAAAAATAGCCCGTGAGTCAAAATGATCCCAAACATCAGGGGCAGACTCCTCATGAATTACACGATTTATTTGAGTCATTTTGGGATGAATTCTATGATGGAAAGACTGTCAATTCACACCAATTTCACAAGTGAGCATTGCGGCCAGCAGGCTAGGGCAGCTGTGCCTCTGCCTGGCCCAAGGTGCATGCTGGCTCCCTATCCAGTGCAGCTCCAGCTACCCCATGGCTGCACACAGGGTCCATCACAGCCAGGGGAGACGGCCAAGCCCAGCTTGCCCATGAAATCAACGCCCACAGCATGTGCCGAGCAGCACAGCGTGCTCGCGACTGGCTCGCGTGGGGCGCCCCTGGCAAGGCTGGTGCCGTGCCTGCTGGGGACTGCTATGGCACCCCTGGCTCGGACGCTGGGCAGTAAGTCGAGCAGCAGGGAAAAGGGGGATGGCTCGAGATGGGCGCTCGTGGCCTGTCTGGAATGCCAACGGCTGCTGCACGCTGGGCAAGCAGCTCATGCTATGCCAGTTGGGGGCTGCCGAGGCGTGCCTCCCATCCCCAGTGTCCATGCAACGTGGCTCCCCTAGCTCGCTCGCTCGAAACTATGTTGAGGTTCGGGGACGAGGGGGCTGGCTCGCGATGGGCGCCACTGGCCTGGCTGGCGCGCCGACCACTGCCGCACGCTAGGCACTTGGCCCATGCCGTCCCTGCTAGGGACTGCTGTGGCACACCTGGCTCGCACGTTGGGCAGTTAGTCGAGGGGCAGGGACGAGGGGGCTGGCTCGCGATGGGCGCCTGTGGCCTGGCTGGCACACCCACTGCTGCCGCAAGCTATGCAACCAGCCCATGCCATGGCTGCTGGGGGCTGCTAAGGCATGCCTCCCGGGCCAAGAATCCATGTGACGCGGCTCCCATGACTTGCTCGCTAGGCACTATGTTGAGGGGCTAGCTAGTGATGAGCGCTCGTGGCCTGGCTGGCACGCCCACCGCTGCCGCACGCTGTGCAACCAGCCCATGTTGTGGCTGCTGGGGGCAACCGAGGCATGCCTCCCGTGCCCAGGGTCCATGCGACGTGGCTACCCTGGCTCGCTCGCTGGGCACTATGTCGAGGGGCAGGGATGAGAGGGCTAGCTCACGATGGGTGCTGATTGCCTGGCTGGCCCCTAAATCACTCCCGCACGCTGGGCAAGCAGCCCATGCCATGCCTGCTGGGGGCTGCCAAGAAGCGCCTCCCATGCCCGGGCTCCGTGCGACGCAGCTCCCCTTACTCACTCGCTGGGCACAGTGTTGAGGGGCAGGCACGATGGGGCTGGCTCGCGATTGGCGCACGTGGCCTGGCTAGCACCTCCACCGCTCCCGCATGCTTGGCAAGTAGCCCTTGCCGTGCCTGCAGGGGGTTGCCAAGGCATGCCTCCCATGCCTAAGGTCCGTGCGACGCGGCTCCCCTGGCTCGCTCGCTGGGCATATTGAAGGGGGACTGGCTCGCGATGGGCGCCCGTGGCCTGGCAAGCGCGCCCACCACTGCCGCACGCTGGGCAAGCAGCTGAGGCCATGCCTGCTGTGCCCAGTGTCCATGTGACGTGTCTCTCCTGGCTCACTCGCTGGGCAGTAAGTCGATAGGCAGGGACGAGGGGCTTGGCTCGTGATGGGCGCCCGTGGCCTGGCTGGTGTGCCCACACCTGCCGCGCGCTGGGCAAGCAGCCCATGCTAAGGTCCGTGCATGCCTCCCATGGCTAAGGTCCGTGCGACACGGCACCCTTGGCTCGCTTGCTGGGCACTATGTCGAGGGGCAGAGATGAGGGGGCTGGCTCGCAATGGGCACCACTGGCCTCGCTGGCACGTCCACTGCTGCAGCACGCTTGGCACTTGACCCGTGCCGTGCCTGCTGGGGGGCTGCCGAGGCATGCCACCCGTGCCCAGGGTCCATGTGATGCAGCTCCCCTGGCTTACTCGCTGGGCAGTAAGTGGAGGGGCAGGGACGAGGGGGCTGTTATGTGATGGGCGCCAGTGGCCTGGCTGGCGTGCCCACAGTTGCCGCACGCTGGGCAAGCAGCCCATGCCGTGGCTACTAGGGGCTGCCGAGGCATGCCTCCTGTGCCAAGTGTCCGTGCAACGCGGCTCCCCCAGCTCACTCCCTAGGTAGTAAATGGAGGAGCAGGGAGAAGGGGGCTGGCTCGCGATGGACGCCCTTGGCCTGCTCGAGGTAGCCGAGGCATGCCCCCCATCCCTAGGGTCTGTGCAACACAACACCCCAGGCATGCTCACTTGGCACTATGCCGAGCGGCAGGGACAAGGGCGCTGGCTCGTGATAGGCGCCACTGGCCTGGCTGGCACTCCCACTGCTGCCGCACGTTGGGCACTTGACCCATGTCATGCCAGCTGGGGGGCTGCCAGGGTCCATGTGACGAGGCACCCCTGGCTTGCTCGCTGGGCACTATGTCGAGGGGCAGGGACGAGGGGGCTAGCTCGCATGGGCGCCACTGGCCTGGTTGGCACGCCCACCACTGCCCAACGCTGGGCACTTAACCCATGCAGTGCCTGCTCGGGGGCTGCCGAGGCATGCCTCCTGTGCGTAGGGTCCATGTGACACGGCTCCCCTAGCTCACTCCCTGGGCAGTAAGTGGAGGGTCAGGGACGAGGAGACTGGTTTCAGATGGGCGCACGTGGCTTGGCTGGTAGACCCACAGCTGCTGCACTCTGGGCAAATGGCCTATGCCATGCCTGCTGAGGGGCGATCGAGGCATGCCTCCCGTGCCCAGGGTCTGTGTGACAAGGCACCCCTGGCTCAGTCGAAGGGCACTGTGTCAAGGGGCAGGGATGAGGGGGCTGGCTCACGATGGCCACCACTGGCCTGGCTGGCACGCCCAGCGCTGCCACACGCTGGGCAAGCAGCCCATGCCATGCCTGCTGGGGCCCACTGAGGCATGCCTCCTGTGCCCAGTGTCTGAGCGACATAGCTCCCCCGGCTCACTCACTCGACAGTAAGTGCAGGAGCAGGGACGAGGGGCTGGCTCGCGATGGGTGTCCTTAGCCTGGCTGGCACGCCAACAGCGGCTGCACGCTGGGCATGCAGCCCATGCCGTGCCAGCTGGGGGGCTGCCGAGGCATCCCTCCCGTGCCCAGGGTCCATGGACAAGGCACCCCTGGCTCGCTCAAAGGGCACTGTGTCGAGGCGCAGAGACGAAGGGGCTGGCTCGCAATGGGCGCCACTGGCCAGGTTGGCACGGCCACCACTGGGCAATTGACCCATGCTGTGCCTGTTGGGGGTCTGCCGAGGCATGCCTCCCGTGCCCAGGGTCCATGTGACGCGGATCCCCTGGCTCGCTCGCTGGGCAGTATGTTGAGGGCCAGGGACGAGGGGGCTGGTTTGCGATAGGCGCCCGTGGCCTGGCTGGCGCGCCCACAGCTGCGGCACGCTGGGCAAGCGGCCAATGCCATGCTTTCTGGGGCCTGTTGAGGCATGCCTCATGTGCCCAGTGTCCGTACGATGCAGCTCCCCTGGTTCACTCGCTGGGCAGTAAATGGAGGGGCAGGGACGAGGGGGTTGGCTCGTGATGGGCGCCTGTGGCTTGGCTGGCATGCCCACAGTTGCCGCAAGCTGGGCAAGCAGCCCATGCCGTGTCTGCTGGGGGCGGCTGAGGCATGCCTCCCGTGCCCATGGTCCGTGCGACGCAACACCCCTGGCTTGCTCGCTGGGTACAATGTCGAGGGGTAGGGGTGAGGGGGCTGGCTCGCGATGGGCGCCACTGTCCTGGCTGGCACGCCCACCGCTGCCGCACACTGGGCACTTGACCCATGCCGTGCCTGCTGGGGGGCTTCTGAGGCATGCCTCTTGTGCCCAGAGTCCCTGCGTGGCAGCTCCACTAGCTCGCTCGCTTGGCAGTAAGTGGAGGGGCAGGGACACGGGGCCTGGTTTGCGATGGACGCCCGTGGCCTTGCTGGCGCGCCCACAGCTGCTGCACGCTGGGCAAGCAGCCCATGCCGTGCCTACTGGGGACTGTCGAGGCATGCCTTCTATGCCCAGTGTCCGTGCGACGCGGCTCCTCAGGCTCGGTCGCTGTGTAGTAAGTCAAGGGGCTGCGACGAGGGGGCTAGCTCGCCATGGGCGCCACTGGCCTGGCCCATAGCGGCCCACACTGGGCAAGTAGCCACTGTCGTGCCTACTTGGGATGGCCGAGGCATGCCCCCCGTGCCCAGGGTCCGTGCAACGTGGCACCCCTGGCTCTCTTGCTGGGCACTATGTCGAGGGGCAGGGATGAGGTTGTTAGCTCGCAATGGGCGCCACTGGCCTGGCTAGCACGCCCACCGTTGCCGCACGCTGGGCACTTGACCCATGCCGTGCCTCCTGAGGGGGCTTCCAAGGCATGCCTCCCGTGCCCAGAGTCCATGTGACGAGGTCCCCTTGCTCCCTCGCTGGGCAGTAAGTGGACGGGCAGTGACGAGGGGCCTGGCTTGCATGCCCATAGCTGCCAGACGCTGGGCAAGCAGCCCATGCCATGGCTGTTGGGGGCAGCCGAGGCACGCCTCCCGTGCCCAGGGTCCATGCAACGCGGCTCCCCAGGCTCAGTCGTTGGCACTTCGTCGAGGGTTAAGGATGAGGGGGCTGGCTCACGATGGGTGCCACTAGCCTTATTGGACCACCCACCGTTGCTGCACGCTGGGCACTTGGCCCATGCCTCCGATGCCTAGGGTCCGTGCGACGCAGATCCCCTGGCTCGCTCATTGGGCACGACGTCGAGGGACAGGCACAATATGGCCGGCTTGCGTTGGGCGCCAGTAGCCTGGCTGGCGTTCCCACCGCTGCCACGCGCTGGGCACTTGGCCTTTGCTGTTACTGCTGGGGGCTGATGAGGCATGCCTCACATGCCCAGGGTCCATGCAACGCGGCTTCCCTGGCTCGCTCGCTCGGCACTATGTCGAGGGGCAGGGACGAAGGGGCTGGCTCGCAATGGGCGCCACTGGCCTGGCTGGCACGCCCACCGCTGCAGCACGCTGGGCACTTGACCCATGCCGTGCTTCCTGGGGGGCTTCCGAGGCATGACTCCCATGCCCAGGGTCCCTGCGACGCGGTTCTCCTGGCTCACTCGCTGTGCAATAAGTCAAGGGGCTGGGACGAGGGGGCTAGTTCGCGATGGGTGCCACAGGCCTTGCCCACAGCGACCACACGCTGGGCAAGTAGCCACTGTCGTGCCTGCTTGGGATGGCCGAGGCATGCCCCCCGTGCCCAGGGTCCATGCAATTTGGCACCCCTAGCTCTCTTGCTTGGCACTATGTTGAGTGGCTGGATGAGGTGGCTAGCTCGCGATGGGGGCCATTGGCCTGGCTGGCATGCCCACCGCTACCGCACGCTGGGCACTTGACCCAGGCCATGCCTCCTGGGGGGCTTCCAAGGCACGCCTCATGTGCCCAAAGGCCATGCGACAAGGTCCCCTTGCTCGCTCGCTGGGCAGTAAGTGGACGGGCAGTGACGAGGGGCCTGGTTTACCATGTGCGCCCGTGTCCTGGCTTGCATGCCCACAGCTGCCGGACGCTAGGCAAGCAGCCCATGCCATGCCTGCTGGGGGCAGCCGAGGCATGCCTCCTGTTCCCAGTGTCCGTGCGACACATCTCGCCTGGCTCGCTCGCTGGGCACCATGACCAGGGGCGGAGACGAGGGGGCTGGCTCACGGTGGGCACCCGTGGCCTGGCTGGCACACACATTGCCGCCGAACATTGGGCAAGCAGCCCATGCCGTGCCCACTAGGGGTTGCCGAGTCATGCCTCCCGTGCCCATGGTCTGTGCGATGCAGCTCCCCTGGCTCGATCGCTGGGCAGTAAGTCAAGGGGCTGGGACGAGGGGGCTGGCTCGCGAAGGACTCCCGTAGCCGGGCTCGCTCGGCCACAGCTGCCGCACGCTGGGCAAGCAGCCAATGCCATGCCTGCTGGGGGCTGCCGAGGCATGCCTCCCATGCCTAGTGTCCGTGTGACATGGCTCCCCAGGCTCGCTCGCTAGGCACTTTGTCGAGGGTCGGGGACGATGGGGCTGGCTCGCGATGGGCGCCACTGGCCTTGCTGGACCACCCATTGCTGCTGCACGCTGGGCACTTGGCCCATGCCTCCCATGCCCAGGGTCCGTGCGACGCGGATCCCCTGGCTCGCTCACTGGGCACTACGTCGAGGGACAGGGGCAATGGGGCTGGCTCGCGTTGGGCGCTAGTGGCCTGCCTGGCGCACCCATCGCTGCCATGCACTGGGCACTTGGCCTTTGCTGTAACTGCTGGGGGCTGCCGAGGCATGCCTCGCATGGCCAAGGTCCATGCGACGTGGCTGACCTCGCTCGCTCCCTCGGCACAACGTTAAGGGCTCGCACGCGATGGGTGCCCGTGGCCTTGCTTGTGTGCCTACCGCTGCCAAAAGCTGGGCAAGCAGCCCATGCCCTGCCTACTGGGGGCTGCCGAGTCATGCCTCCCATTCCCAGGGTCTGTGCGACGCAGCTCCCCTGGCTCGCTCGCTGGGCACTACGTTGAGGATCGGGGACGAGGGAGCTGGCTCGCAATGGGCGTCACATGCCTGGCTGGCGCGCCCACCGCTGCTGCTCGCTGGGCACTTGGCCCATGCCGTGCCTTCTGGGGGTGCCGTGGCAAGGCTCCTGTGACCAGGGTCCATGCGACCCGGCTCCCCAAGCTCGCTCGCTGGGCAGTAAGTCGAAGGGCAGGGACGAGGGGGCTGGCTCGCAATGAGCACCCATGGCCTGGCTGGCGCGTCAACCGCTGTAGCACGCTGGGCAAGCAGCCAATGCCATGCCTGCTGGGGGCTGCCGAGGCATGCCTCCCGTGCCCAGTGTCTGTGCAACGAGGCTCCCCTGGCTCGCTCGTTGGGCACTTTGTCAAGGGGCAGGGACGAGGGGGCTAGCTCGCGATGGGCGCCCTTTGGCTGTTTAGCGCAATCACCGCTGTCGCACATTGGGCAAGCTGCCCATGCCAATCCTACTAGGGGCTGCCGAGGCATGCCTCCCATGCCCAGGATCCATGCGATGCGGCTCCCCTGGCTCGCTCACTGGGCACTATGTCGAGGGGCAGTGACGAGGGGGCAGGCTCGTGATGGGCGCCACTGGCCTGGCTAGCACGTCTGCTACTACCGCACGCTGGGCATGCCTCCGTGCGACGCGGCTACCCTGGATCGCTTGCTGGGCACCATGTCGGGGGGCAAGGATGAGGGGGCTAGCTCGCGATGGGTGCCCATGGCCTGGCTTGTGCACCCACTGCAGCCACACGCTGGGCAAGTAGCCCATGCCGTGCCTTCTGGGTGCTGCCAAGGCGTGGTTCACTCACTAGTTCACTCACTGGGCACTATGTCAAGGGACAGGTACGAGGGGCAGGCTCGTGATGGGCGCCACTGGCCTGGCTGGCGCGCCCACCGCTGCTGCACGCTGGGCAAGCTGCCCATGCCATGCCTGCTGGGGGCTGCCGAGGCGTGCCTCCCATGCCTAGGGTACGTGCGACATGGCTCCCCTGGCTCGCTCACTGGGCAATAAGTCGAGGGTCAGGGACGAGGGGGCTGGCTCGCGATGGACACCCATGGCCTGGTAGACGCACCACCGCTGCCACACGCTGGGCAAGCAGCCCATGCCGTGCCTGCTGGGGGCTGCCGAGGCGTGCCTCCCATGCCCAGGGTCCGTGTGATGTGGCTCCCCTGGCTCGCTAGCTGGGTAGTAAGTCGAGGGGCAGGGACGAGGGGGCTAGCTCGCGATGGGTGCCCATGGCCTGGCTGGCACGCCCACTGCTGCCGCACGCTGGGCTGTACTTTTCCATGGGACAGCATCGAGGGACAAGTTTCTGTTAGATGTATATATTTTTTATCGGAGAAACACTTGGTTCCGCAATGCTTCCCATTATGTTTCCAAGTGTTTTTCCCGTGTGTTTCCCTCCACAGGCCCAAAGGACTTGTTCTTTTTCTAGGTCATTATCTTGAGGGACGATTTTAGACCTCGGGGCATTGATTGCCGAAAAGAGAGGGACAATTGTTGTGGGGGTTCGCGAGGGGGGGAGGGACGAAATCGAAGTGACAAAGGCCTGAATCTCAGTGGATTGTGGCAGCAAGGCCACTCTGCCACTTACGATACCCCGTCGTGTATTTAAGTCATCTGCAAATGATTCTACCCATCGCTCGGTGGGAATCACACTTCAAGGCAGCCCATGAGCCTCCTCCGCCACGCGGGCTTGGCCAACGACACGTGCCTTTGGGGGCCGGGTGGCCCCTGCTGCAGGTCGATAATTGGGCGATGGGCGCATGCACTGCTTCTAGCCTGGATTCTGTCTTAGAGGCATTCAGTCATAATCCAGCGCATTTCGCTACGTTCTTCATCGAAGCAAGAGTCGAGATATCCATTGCCGAGAGTCATTTTAGACATCGTTTAGGGACGACACGACCGCCAGGCCCGCACCTAGATCAAGGCGACTGGGGTGTGCTTTTTCATTCGAGTCCTTGGTGCATCCCGAGCTGTGAGTTTTGTTGTTGCACGCGACGAGGGGCTTGGGTGCAAGCCCTCGCACCCTTGCCGCGCGAGGCAGGACGAGGGGCTCGAGAGCCCTCCGCCCCGCCGGTGTGTTTACAACGTGTTCGCGGGTTGTTTTGCTGAGCGAGTTTTTGACAATGATCCTTCTGCAGGTTCACCTACGGAAACCTTGTTACGACTTCTCCTTCCTCTATATGATAAGGTTCAGTGGACTTTTCGCAATGTCACGAGCAGCGAACCGCCCACATCGCCGCGATTCGAACACTTCACTGGACAATTCAATCGGTAGGAGTGATGGGCGGTGTGTACAAAGGGCAGGGACGTAGTCAACGCAAGCTGATGACTCGCGCTTACTAGGAATTCCTCGTTGAAGACCAACAAATTGCAATGATCTATCCCCATCACGATGAAATTTCAAAGATTACCCGTGCCTATCCGCCAAGGCTATAAACTGGTTGAATACATCAGTGTAGCATGTGTGCGGCCTAGAACATCTAAGGGCATCACAGACCTGTTATTGCCTCAAACTTCCTTGGCCTAAGCGGCCATAGTCCCTCTAAGAAGCCGGCCGTGGAGGGTCACCTCCACGTAGCTAGTTGGCAGGCTGAGGTCTCGTGCTGGGGGCTACCGAGGCATGCCTCCCGTGTCCAGGGTCCGTGCGACGCGGCTCCCTTGGCTCCCTCGCTGGGTGCCATGTCGAGTTTCGAGGACGAGGGGGCTGGCTCGCGATGGGCGCCACTGGCCTGGCTGGTGCACCCACCGCTGTCACATGCTGGGCACTTGGCCCATGCCGTGCCTGCTGGGGGCTGCCGAGGCGTGCCTCCTGTGCCCAGTGTCCACGCAACGCAGCTCCTCTGGCTCGTTCGCTGGGCACTACGTCAAGGGTCGGGGACGAGGGGGTAGGCTCACGATGGGCGCCACTGGCCTGGCCGGCGCGCCCACCACTGCCTCATGCTGAGCACTTGGCCCATGCCATGCCTGCTGAGGGCTGCCAAGGCATGCCTCTATGCCCAGGGTCCGTGGATGCGGCTCCCCTGGCTCACTCGTTGGGTTCTATGTTGAGGGGTTTGCTCGCGATGGGCACTTGTGGCCTGGCTGGCGCCCTCACCGCTGCAGCAAGCTGGGCAAGCAACCCATGTTGTGCCTGCTGGGGGCTACCGACGCGTGCCTCTGATGCCTAGGGTCCGTGCGACATGGCTCTCCTGGCTTACTCACCGGGCACTACATTGAGGGACAGGGACGACGGGGCTGGCTCGTGATGGGCACCCGTGGTCGAGCTGACGCGCCCACTGCTGTGCCATGCAGGGCAAGCAGCCCATGCCATGCCTTCTGGGGGCTGCCAAGGCATGCCTCTCGTGCCCAGTGTCCACACGACGTGGCTCCCCTGGCTTGCTCGTCGGGCACTACGTCGAGGGTCGGGGACGAGCGGGCAGGCTCGCGATGGGTGCCATTGGCCTTGCTGGCGCCCCCACAGCTGCCGCACAATGGGCAAACAGCCCATGCCGTGCCTGCTGGGGGCTTCAGAGGCATGCTTCCTGTGCCCAGGGTCAGTGCGACGCGGCTTCCCTGGCTCGCTCGCCGGGCACTGTGCCGAGGGGCAGTGACTAGGGGGCTAGCTCGCGATGGCTGCCCATGGCCTGGCTGGCATGCCCACCGCTTCCTCACGCTTGGCTAGCTGCCCATGCCATGCCCGCTGACGACTGTCGAGGCATGCCTCCCGTAGCCAGGATTCGTGCGACACGGCCCCCCTGGCTCTCACCCTGGGCACTATGTTAAGGGGCTGGCTCGTGATGGGTGCCCATGGCCTGGCTGGCTTGCCCGCCGTTTCCACATGTTGAGCATGCAGACCATGGCGTTATGCTTGGGGGCTGCCGAGGCATGCCTCCCGTTCCCAAGGTCCGAGAGACATGGCTCCCCTGGCTCGCTCACTGGGCACTATGTCGAGGGACAGGGACGAGGGGGCAGGCTCGTGATGGGTGCCACTGGCCTGGTTGCCGTACCCACCGCTGCCGGACGCTGGGCATGCAGCCCATGCTGTGCCTGGTGGGGGCTGCCGCGGCATGCCTCCGTTGCCTAGGGTCTGTGCGACGTGGCTCCCCTGGCTCGCTCGGTGGGCACTATGTGATGTGGCAGGGACGACGGGGCTGGCTCATGATGGGTGCCCTTTGCCTGGCTAGTGCGCCCACTGCGGCTGCACACTGGGCAAGCTACCCATGCCATTCCTGCTGGGGGCTGTCGAGGCATGCCTCCCGTGCCTAGGGTCCATGCGACGCGGCTTCCCTAGCTCACTTACTGTGCACTATGTCATGGGGTCGGCTCGCGATGGGCGCCTGTAGCCTGGCTGGCGCGCCTGCCGCTGCCACACGCTGGGCTAGTAGCCCATGCCATGCCTGCTGGGGGCTGCCGAGGCATGCCTTCCATGCCCAGGGCCCGTGCGATGTGGCTCCCCTAGCTCACTCGGTGGGCACTATGTCATGGGGCAGGGAAGAGGAGGCTGGCTCGCGATGGGCGCCCTTTGCCTAGCTAGCGCGCCCACTGCGGCCCCATGCTTGGCAAGTTACCGATGCCATTCCTGCTGGGGGCTGCTGACGCATGCCTCCCATGCCCAGGGTCCGTGCGATGCGACTCCCCTAGCTCGCTTATGGTGCACTATGTCATGGGGCCAGCTCGCGATGGGTGCCCGTAGCCTGGCTGGCGCGCCTACTGCTGCCACACGCTGGGCAAGTAGCCCATGCCATGCCTGCTGGGGGCTGCCGAGGAGTTCCCCTTGTGCCCAGAGTCCTTGGAACTTGACCCCCCTGGCTCGCTCGCTAGGCATTATGTCTATGGGCTGGCTCATGATGGGCACCGATGGCTTGGCTGGCTTGCCCGCTGCTAATGCACGTTGGGCAAGCAGCCCATGCCATGCCTCCTGAGCGCTGCCAAGGCATGCCTCTCATTCCCAGGGTCCGTGCGATGCGGTTTCCCTGGCTCGCTCGCTGGGCCCTATCTCGAGGGGCAGGCATGAGGGGGCAGGCTCGTGATGGGCACCACTGGCCTGGCTGGCGCGCCCACCGCTACCGCACGCTGGGCAAGCAGCGCATGCCATGACTACTGGGGGCTGCCGAGGCATGCCTCCTGTGCCTAGCGTCTGTGCGATGCGGCTCCCCTGGCTCGCTTAGTGGGCACTATGTCGAGGGCCTAGCTGGCGCGCCCATCACTGCCGCACTCTGGGCAAGGAAGCCATGCCGTGGCTGCTGGGGCTGCCGAGGCATTCCTCCCATGCCAAGGTTCTGGGTGACACAGCTCCCTTGGCTCGCTCGTTGGGCACTACGTCGAGGGACAGGGACGAGGAGGCTGGCTCGCGATGGGCGTCCGTGGCCTGGTTTGTGTGCCCACCGGAGCCGCACGCTGGGCAAGCAGCCACTGTCGTGCCTACTTGAGGCTGCTGAGGCATGCCTCCCTTGCCAAGGTCCGTGCGACGCGGCTCCCCTGGATCGCTCGCTGGGCACCATGTCGAGGGGCAGGGACGAGGGGGCTGGCTCACAATGGGCGCCCGTGGCCTAGCTTATGTGTCCACCATTACCACACACTGGGCTAGTAGCCCATGCCATGCCTGCTGGGGGCTGCTAAGGCATGCCTCGCGTGCCCAGGATCCATGTGATGCGGCTCCCCTGGATCGCTGGCTGGGCACCATATCGAGGGTCAAGGACGGGGAGGCTCGCAAGCGATGGGCACCAGGGGCCTGGCTGGCACGCCGATCGCTGCCACACATTGGGCAAGCTGCCCATCCCGTGCCTCTTGGGGGCTGTCGAGGCATGCCTCCTAAACCTAAGGTTCGTGCGATGTGGATCCCCTGGCTCGCTCGCTAGGCACGATGTCGAGGGGCAGGGACGAGGGGGCTGGTTCGCGATGGGTGCCCGTGGCCTGGCTGGTGCACCCACTGCTGCTGCACGCTGGGCAAGCCACCCATGCCATGCATGCTGAGGGCTGCCGAGGCATGTTTCCCGTGCCCAGGGTCTGTAAGACACAGCTTCCCTGGCTCGCTCGCTGGGCACCATGTCGAGGGGCAGGGGCGAGGGGCTGGCTCGCGATGGGCGCCCGTTGCCTGGCTGGCACGCCCACCGCTGCCGCATGCAGGGTAAGCTGCCCATGTCATGCCTGTTGGGGGCTGCCAAGGCATGCCTCCCATGGCCAGGGTCCATGTGGCGAGGCTTCCCTGGCTCGCTCTCTGGGCACCATGTCAAGGGGCAGGGACGAGGGGGCTGACTCGGGATGGGTGCCCGTGGCCTGGCTGGTGCGCCCACCGCTGCCGCGCGCTGGGCAAGCAGCCCATGCCGTGCCTGCTGGGGCTACCAAGGCATGCCTCCCGTGCCCAGGGTTTGTGCAACGCAGCTACCCTGGCTCGCTCACTGGGCACCATGTCGAAGGGTAGGGACGAAGGGGTTGGCTCGCGATGGGCTCCCGTGGCCTGGCTGGGCACTTGGCCCATGCCATGCCTGCTGGGGGCTGCCGAGGCATGCCCCCCTGCCCAGTGTTCGTGTGACGTGGCTCCCTTGGCTCGCTCACTGGGTAGTACTTTACCAAGGGACAGCATTGAGGGACAAGTTTCTGTTAGATATATATATTTTTTATTGGGGAAACACTTGTTTCCCCAATGCTTTCAGATGTGTTTTTCCCTTGTGTTTCTCATTCTCTACAAGCCCAAAGGACTTGCTTCTTTTTCCAGGTCATTATCTTGAGGGACCTTTCAGACCTTGGGGCATCGATTGTCGAAAAGGGAGGGACAATTGTTATGGGGGTTCGGGAGGGGGGGAGGAAAGAATCGAAGCGACAAAGGGCTGACTCTTAGTGGATCGTGGCAGCAAGGCCACTCTGCCACTTACGATACCCAGTCGCGTATTTAAATCATCTGCAAATGTTTCTACCCGTCGCTCGGTGGGAATCACACATCAAGGCAGCCGGCTAGGCTCCTCCGCCGCGCGGGCTTGGCCAACAACAAGTGCATTTGGGGGCCGGAGGCCCCCTACTGCAAGTCAGTAATCGGGCAATGGGCGCATGCATCGCTTCTAGCCTGGATTCTGACTTAGAGGAGTTCAGTCATAATCTAGCGCACGGTAGCTTTGCACCACTGGCTTTTCGACCAAGCGCGATGACCAATTGTGCGAATCAACTGTCCCTCTAATACTAGGTTGAATTACTATGGCGACGCAGACATCAGAAGGGTAAAACTAACCTGTCTCACGACGGTCTAAACCCAGCTCACGTTCCCTATTGGTTGGTGAATAATCCAACACTTGGTGAATTTTGCTTCAAAACGATAGGAAGAGCCGACATCAAAGGATCAAAAAGCAACGTCGCTATGAACACTTGGCTACCACAAGCCAGTTATCCCTGTGGTAACTTTTCTGACACCTTTAGCTTCAAATTCCAAAGGTCTAAAGGATCGATAGGCCACGCTTTCACGGTTCGTATTTGTACTGGAAATCAGAATCAAACGAGCTTTTACCTTTTTGTTCCACACAAGATTTCTGTTCTTGTTTAACTCATCTAAAGTTACCTGTATTATCTTTTAACAAATATGCCACCGCAGCAAAACTCCCCACCTAACAATGTCTTCCGCCCGGATCGACCGACCGAAGCTAACCTTGGGTCAGAAAAGAGGGGCGACGCCCCACCCCCGATTCATGGAATAAGTAAAATAACGTTAAAAGTAGTGGTATTTCACTTTTGCCATTTTCGACTCCCACTTATCCTACACCTCTCAAGTCATTTCACAAAGTCGGAGTAGAGTCAAGCTTAACAGGGTCTTCTTTTCCCGCTGATTCTGCCAAGCCTGTTCCCTTGGTTGTGGTTTCGCTGGATAGTAGACAGGGACAGTGGGAATCTCGTTAATCCAGTCACGCGCGTCACTAATTAGATGACGAGGCATTTGGCTACCTTAAGACAGTCATAGTGATTCCCGCCGTTTACTCACGCTTGGTTGAATTTCTTCACTTTGACATTCAGAGCACTGGGCAAACATCACATTGGGCGAGCATCCGCAAGGACCATTGCAATGCTTTGTTTTAATTAAACAGTTGGATTCCCTTTGTCCATACCAATTCTAAGTTGGCTGTTCGATGCCTAGGGAAGCCCCCCGAGGGAACCGTTCCCAGTCCATCCCCCGGTCGGCAAGTGATGACTCGCTCTCGTCATGAGAGCAGCTCGAGCAGTCCACCGATAGCCGACAGGTTCAAGATTGGGACCCCCGTGCCCAACCCTTAGAGCCAATCCTTTTCCTGAGGTTACAGATCCATTTTGCTGACCTCCTTTGCCTACATTGTTCCATCGACAAGAGGTTGTTCACCTTGGAGACCTAATGAGGTTATAAGTATGGTCAGGCGTGGGAGGCACTCGGTCCTCCGGATTTTCAAGGGCCACTGGGGGCGCACCGGACACCATGCGACATGCGGTGCTCTTCCAGCCACTGGACCCTAACTCAGACTGAGCCAATTTTAGGGTGGGTAGGTTGTTAAACAGAAAAGATAACTCTTTTTGGGGCCCTCACGGACATCTTTGGACTCCTTAACGCTATTGTTAGCCGCCACGTCCCGGTTCCAAAATTTTAACCGGATCCCCTTTCGAAGCTCGCGTCGAGGCGCTATCCGATGGGCTTCCCCTGTCTTTTAGGATTCAGTAACCCATGTGCAAGTGCCATTCACATGGAACCTTTCCCCTCTTTGGCCTTCAAAGTTCTCATTTGAACACTTGCTACTACCACCAAGATCTGCACTGATGGCCGCTCCGCCCGGGCTCACGCCCCGAGTTTTACGGCGACCACCGCGCCCTCTTACTCATTGGGGCTTGGTCCTTGCCCTAATGGCTGGGTGTAGGTCGCACGCTTCGATGCCATCCATTTTCGGGGCTAGTTGATTCGGTAGGTGAGTTATTACGCACTCCTTAGTGGATTTCCACTTCCATGACCACCATCTTGCTGTCTTAATCGACCAACACCCTTTGTGGGTTCTAGGTTAGCGTGCAGTTAGGCACCATAAGCCGGCTTCTGCTTCATCCCGCAATCACCAATTTTGCTTATAAAAATTGGCCCACTAGGAGCTCTCAAGTCCATGGGACGACTTAATGAGGTAGTCGCCCCGTACTACCTATTTAAAGTTTGAGAATAGTTCAAGGGCGTTGCGCCCCCAATGCCTTTAATCATTGGCTTTACCTTATAACACTCACATCTAAGGTCCAGCTATCCTGAGGGAAACTTTGGAAGGAACCAGCTACTAGAAGGTTCAATTAATCTTTCGCCCCTATATCCAAGTCAAACGAACGATTTGCATGTCAGTATCGCTGCGGGCCTCTACCAGAGTTTCCTCTGGCTTCGCCCCGCTCAGGCATAGTTCACCATCTTTTGGGTCCCGATAGGCATGCTTGCATTCGATCCCTTCTTGAAAGATTAAGGTCGGTCGACATTACACCCACGAGGGATCCCGTCAATCAGCTTCCTTGCGCCTTGCGGGTTTACTCACCTGTTGACTCGCACGCATGTCAGACTCCTTGGTCCGTGTTTTAAGACAGGTCGGATGGGGAGCCCACTGGCCGATGTCGGGAGCACACAGTGCCGAAGCACCACCGCGATGGAGTGCACTGCTAGCCAAGATCTCGACGATGATGTCTCCGCAAGCGTATCAAAGGCTTGTGCTTGGGCCGTAGTCGCGATCCACGTCGGTCCGCACCCCAAGTCGACCAGTGGATTGGCTCATGGCCATTCCACATCCGATCGAGGTGCATCATTGACCCTCATCCACTTCCTTCTTGACAATTTCAAGCACCCTTTGACTCTCTTTTCAAAGTCCTTTTCATATTTCCCTTGCAATACTTATTCGTTATCGGTCTCTCGCCCGTATTTAGCCTTTGGCAAAATTTACTGTCCAATTGGGGCTGCATCCCTAAACAACGCGACTCGTCAATAGCACCTCGTGGTGCGATAGGGTCCAGACAAGATGGGGCTCTCACCCTCTCCGGCACCCCTTTCTAGGGGACTTGGGCCCCGATCCGTCGCTGAGGATGCTTTTCCAGACTACAATTCGGGTGCTGAGGGTGCACGATTTTCAAGCTAGGCTTTTCCCGCTTCGCTCGCTGTTATTAGGGGAATCCTTGTTAGCTTCTTTTCCTCCACTTATTGATATGCTTAAACTCAATGGGTGGTCTCGCCTGACTTGGGGTCGCATCTTGATCGATCGATCGTTTGGTCCATGAGCCGCAAGCAAGGGATGCGTGCACGAGGGAGCACGAGGCTTTCTCTACCACCGCCAAGCTGTGATGCGGCATCGCTCGCAGCTCTTTTTTAGGCCAACCGCGAGCCGAAGGCACACGGGAGGCCAAAATTTGCCTCGCGATGGTCCCTTCCCTCCCCAAAGGGATGCAAGGAAGTTGGGAGCAACGGTGCTTGACACCCAGGCAGACGTGCCCTCGGCCTGATGGCTTCGGGCGTAACTTGCGTTCAAAAGACTTGATGGTTCATGGGATTCTGCAATTCACACCAAGTATCACATTTCACTACGTTCCTTATTGATGCAAGAGCCAGGATATCCATTGTCGAAAGTCATTTTAGACATCGTTTAGGGATGACACGACCATCGGCCGCACACCGAGATAGGGGCGACTGGGGCGTGCTTTTTCGTTCGAGTTCCTGGGCGCATCCCGCACTGTGGGTTTTGTTGTTGCACGTGACGAGGGGCTTGGGTGCGAGCCTGCGCACCCTTGCCACGCGAGGAGGGACGAGGTGCTCGAGAACCCCCCGCCCCGCTGGTGTGTTTACAACGTGTTCGTGGGTCATTTCGCTGAGCGAGTTTTCAACAATGATCCTTCCGCAGGTTCACCTACGAAAACCTTGTTACGACTTCTCCTTCCTCTAAATGATAAGGTTCAGTGGAATTCTTGCGATGTCACGAGCGGCGAACCACCCACGTCCAAACACTTAACCGGACCATTCAATCGGTAGGAGCGACGGGCGGTGTATAGAAAGGGTAGAGACATAGTCAACACAAGGTGATGACTCGCGCTTACTAGGAATTCCTCGTTGAAGACCAACTTTCATTATTGATTAATGAAAACATCCTTGGCATATACTTTCGCAGTTGTTCATCTTTCATAAATCCAAGAATTTCACCTCTGACTATGAAATACGAATGCCCCCGACTGTCCCTGTTAATCATTACTCCGATCCCAAAGGCCAACAGAATAGGATCGAAATCCTATGATGTTGTCCCATACTAATGTGTTCAGAGCATAGGCTTGCTTTGAGCACTTTAATTTCTTCAAAGTAACAGCGCCGGAGGCACGACCCGACAAATTAAGGCCAGGAGCGCATCACCGGCAGTAGGGACGAGCCAACCAATGCACACCGTAGGTGGACTGGCCGAACCCATCCCAAGGTCTAACTACAAGCTTTTTAACTGCAACAACTTAAATATAAGCTATTGGAGCTGGAATTACCATGGCTGCTGGCACCAGACTTGCCCTCCAATGGATCCTCGTTAAGGGATTTAGATTGTACTCGTTCCAATTACCAGACTCGAAGAGCCCAGTATTATTATTTATTGTCACTACCTTCCCGTGTTAGGATTGGGTAATTTGCACTCCTGCTGCCTTCCTTAGATGTGGTAGCCGTTTCTTAGGCTCCCTCTTCAGAATCGAACCCTAATTCTCCGTCACCTGTCACCACCATAGCAGGCAACTATCCCAGCATCGAAAGTTGATAGGGCAAAAATTTGAATGATGAGTTGCCAGCATGATGGCCTTGTGATCCGTCAAGTTAGCATGAATCACCAGAGCAATGGGCGATGCCCGCATCGACCTTTTATCCAATAAATGCACCCCTTCTAGAAGACAGGGCTTGCTGCACGTATTAGCTCTAGAATTACTACAGTTATCCGAGTAGTAGATACCATCAAACAAACTATAACTGATTTAATGAACCATTCGCAGTTTCACAGTCTGGATTAGTTCATACTTACACATGCATGGATTAATCGTTGAGACAAGCATATGACTACTGGCAAGATCAACCAAGTAGCATCCTTCGAGATGTCGCGCCAACTAGGATTGAAGCGTGCCGCAAGGCTCCCTGAGGCCAAAGCTGTCGTGGTCGTCATTCAAAATCGATGGGAGATGGAGTAAATGCTTTTGTTTGGATAGGCAGAGGTCGAGGCCACTCCTGTCATAACACTTTTGGCACCCGAGGGGACGACCGAGCGTCCATGTGCCAAAGCAGCCGCATGCCGAAGCAAGCCATGCTTGGAGCACGAGGCCCAGTTGAGGTTTCCACCCATGCCCGCGAGGGACATGGTGCAAGGACAGCTGACTCGAATCATCGAATTTCGTTTGTGAAGGCACGCGACATAGGGTCCCGATGTCACCCACAAAAAGCCAACGTATGGCTCGGGGTCGGGCTTGAAGCGATATGATAGCTGACAATTCGATGCGGAAGCATGGAGCTTGCCAATGTGCACGACTAGATCACCACTCACACGCCACACATGCAAATGGGCAGCAACAGTACCAAACGAGCTGCAAGCCGATGAGCAAAAGGCCCATCGATCATGCAGGTCGTCAAGTGCCACCGCATCCAAGTCGTTAAGAGCGAAATTGTTTCGATAGCGAGGGACGATTCTTCAATGGCAAGGGACCATCGATGAGGCCCTGGCAGCAGGGGTGTCACGTCGTGCCCAGGATGGTCGTGTGGCTCGCTCAATGCTAATGGCCGATTATCGTGTCATCGATCGCGCTGCGCAACGAGTCCACCTAGGCAAGCCTAAGCATCAGAATCTTGCGATGAAGCACTCTGCATGCTCGAAATTCCCCCCAGTGATTTGGCCCTCGCGTAGAATGGATCATCGTTAGCTTCATCGCCCGCACTGTTGAGCTTGTCTAGCCACATCCCAGCTCATTATCCCACCATTTTTTTTGTTTCATTGCCCACAATTTAGTGGATTTTGTTTCCCACATTTTCTCCACTCCATTAGCTACTGATCGGGCATCCCACACTCTTCGGCCGAGGTCACCGGCCGCCTGCCTGTCAGCGGTAGTGGCCGCCACAGCCATGCACCATCGGCTGGATGGGCAAGGCAGCAAGCAGCCCTGCCCATGGCATGCGTGCTGGGTTCCCCAAGCCCAATGCCTGCCCATGTGGGATGGGCAGGGGGGAGCACGCATGGCCTGTTAGCCCCTAGCAAGCTTGGTGACCACCTCCCCCCTAAAGAGTCTTAAAAGAAATTTCACTCCCGACAGAAGGAAACATCAATATGTCTGAGCCGTCATAATGGGTCTAAAAAATTAATTACTTAGAATATTAAGCTGAAATGTTGTAATAAATGGAGAATAATCATATCTACCACCAGAAAAAATTTCAGAATTTTCTGGGCACCAAATTTTTTTAATGAATTTTCTAAAGTCAAAAATGGAAAATATCATCAAAAATAGCCCGTGAGTCAAAATGATCCCAAACTTCAGGGGCAGACTCCTCATGAATTACACGATTTATTTGAGTCATTTTGGGATGAATTCTATGATGGAAAGACTGTCAATTCACACCAATTTCGCAAGTGAGCATTGCGGCCAGCAGGCTAGGGCAGCTGTGCCTCTGCCTGGCCCAAGGTGCATGCTGGCTCCCTATCCAGTGCAGCTCCAGCTACCCCATGGCTGCACACAGGGTCCATCACAGCCAGGGGAGACGGCCAAGCCCAGCTTGCCCATGAAATCAATGCCCACAGCATGTGCCGAGCAGCACAGCGTGCTCGCGACTGGCTCGCGTGGGGCGCCCCTGGCAAGGCTGGTGCCGTGCCTGCTGGGGACTGCTATGGCACCCCTGGCTCGGACGCTGGGCAGTAAGTCGAGCAGCAGGGAAAAGGGGGATGGCTCGAGATGGGCGCCCGTGGCCTGTCTGGAACGCCAACGGCTGCTGCACGCTGGGCAAGCAGCTCATGCTATGCCAGTTGGGGGCTGTCGAGGCATGCCTCCCATCCCCAGTGTCCATGCAACGTGGCTCCCCTAGCTCGCTCGCTCGGAACTAAGTTGAGGTTCGGGGACGAGGGGGCTGGCTCGCGATGGGCGCCACTGGCCTGGCTGGCGCGTCGACCACTGCCGCACGCTAGGCACTTGGCCCATGCCGTCCCTGCTAGGGACTGCTGTGGCACACCTGGCTCGCACGTTGGGCAGTTAGTCGAGGGGCAGGGACGAGGGGGCTGGCTCGCGATGGGCGCCTATGGCCTGGCTGGCACACCCACTGCTGCCGCAAGCTGGGCAAGCAGCCCATGCCGTGGCTGCTGGGGGCTGCTGAAGCATGCCTCCCGGGCCAAGAATCCATGTGACGCGGCTCCCCTGACTCGCTCGCTGGGCACTATGTTGAGGGGCTAGCTAGTGATGAGCGCTCGTGGCCTGGCTGGCACGCCCACCGCTGCCGCACGCTGTGCAACCAGCCCATGTTGTGGCTGCTGGGGGCAACCGAGGCATGCCTCCCGTGCCCAGGGTCCATGCGACGTGGCTACCATGGCTCGCTCGCTGGGCACTATGTCGAGGGGCAGGGATGAGGGGGCTAGCTCGCGGTGGGTGCTGATTGCTTGGCTGGCCCCTAAATCACTCCCGCACGCTGGGCAAGCAGCCCATGCCATGCCTGCTAGGGGCTGCCAAGAAGCGCCTCCCATGCCCGGGCTCCGTGCGACGCAGCTCCCCTTACTCACTCGCTGGGCACAGTGTTGAGGGGCAGGCACGATGGGGCTGGCTCGCGATTGGCACACGTGGCCTGGCTAGCACGTCCACCGCTCCCGCATGCTTGGCAAGTAGCCCTTACTGTGCCTGCAGGGGGTTGCCAAGGCGTGCCTCCCATGCCCAAGGTCCGTACGACGCGGCTCCCCTGGCTCGCTCGCTGGGCATATTGAAGGGGGACTGGCTCGCGATGGGCGCCCGTGGCCTGCCAAGCGCGCCCACCACTGCCGCACGCTGGGCAAGCAGCTGAGGCCATGCCTGCTGTGCCCAGTGTCCATGTGACGTGTCTCTCCTGGCTCACTCGCTGGGCAGTAAGTCGATAGGCAGGGACGAGGGGCTTGGCTCGTGATAGGCGTCCGTGGCCTGGCTGGCGCGCCCACACCTGCCGCGAACTGGGCAAGCAGCCCATGCTAAGGTCCGTGCATGCCTCCCATGGCTAAGGTCCGTGCGACGCGGCACCCTTGGCTCGCTTGCTGGGCACTATGTCGAGGGGCAGAGATGAGGGGGCTGGCTGGCCATGGGCACCACTGGCCTCGCTGGCACGCCCACTGCTGCCACACGCTGGGCACTTGACCCGTGCCGTGCCTGCTGGGGGGCTGCCGAGGCATGCCACCCGTGCCCAGGGTCCATGTGATGCGGCTCCCCTGGCTTACTCGCTGGGCAGTAAGTGAAGGGACAGGGACGAGGGGGCTGTTATGTGATGGGCGCCAGTGGCCTGGCTGGCGCGCCCACAGTTGCCTCACGCTGGGCAAGCAGCCCATGCCGTGGCTACTAGGGGCTGCCGAGGCATGCCTCCTGTGCCAAGTGTCCGTGCAACGCGGCTCCCCCAGCTCACTCCCTAGGTAGTAAATGGAGGAGCAGGGAGAAGGGGGCTGGCTCGCGATGGACGCCCTTGGCCTGCTCGAGGTAGCCGAGGCATGCCCCCCATCCCCAGGGTCTGTGCAACACAACACCCCAGGCATGCTCACTTGGTACTATGCCGAGCGGCAGGGACAAGGGTGCTGGCTCGCGATGGGCGCCACTGGCCTGGCTTGCACTCCCACCGCTGCCGCACGCTGGGCACTTGACCCATGTCATGAGCTGCCAGGGTCCATGTGATGAGGCACCCCTGGCTTGCTCGCTGGGCACTATGTCGAGGGGCAGGGACGAGGGGGCTAGCTCGCATGGGCGCCACTGGCCTGGTTGGCACGCCCACCGCTGCCCAACGCTGGGCACTTGACCCATGCAGTGCCTGCTGGGGGGCTGCCGAGGCATGCCTCCTGTGCGTAGGGTCCATGTGACATGGCTCCCCTAGCTCACTCCCTGGGCAGTAAGTGGAGGGTCAGGGACGAGGAGACTGGTTTCAGATGGGCGCACGTGGCTTGGCTGGTAGACCCACAGCTGCTGCACTCTGGGCAAATGGCCTATGCCATGCCTGCTGGGGGGCGATCGAGGCATGCCTCCCGTGCCCAGGGTCCGTGTGACGAGGCACCCCTGGCTCAGTCGAAGGGCACTGTGTCAAGGGGCAGGGATGAGGGGGCTGGCTCGCGATGGCCACCACTGGCCTGGCTGGCACGCCCAGCGCTGCCACACGCTGGGCAAGCAGCCCATGCCATGCCTGCTGGGGCCCACTGAGGCATGCCTCTTGTGCCCAATGTCTGAGCGACACAGCTCCCCCGGCTCACTCACTCGACAGTAAGTGCAGGAGCAGGGACGAGGGGCTGGCTCGCGATGGGTGTCCTTGGCCTGGCTGGCACGCCAACAGCGGCTGCACGCTGGGCATGCAGCCCATGCCGTGCCAGCTGGGGGGCTGCCGAGGCATCCCTCCCCTGCCCAGGGTCCATGGACAAGGCACCCCTGGCTCGCTCAAAGGGCACTGTGTCGAGGCGCAGAGACGAAGGGGCTGGCTCGCAATGGGCGCCACTGGCCTGGTTGGCACGGCCACCACTGGGCAATTGACCCATGCTGTGCCTGTTGGGGGTCTGCCGAGGCATGCCTCCCGTGCCCAGGGTCCATGTGACGCGGATCCCCTGGCTCCCTCGCTGGGCAGTATGTTGAGGGCCAGGGACGAGGGGGCTGGTTTGCGATAGGCGCCCGTGGCCTGGCTAGCGCGCCCACAGCTGCGGCACGCTGGGCAAGCGGCCAATGCCATGCTTTCTGGGGCCTGTTGAGGCATGCCTCCTGTGCCCAGTGTCCGTACGATGCAGCTCCCCTGGTTCACTCGCTGGGCAGTAAATGGAGGGGCAGGGACGAGGGGGTTGGCTCGTGATGGGCGCCTGTGGCTTGGCTGGCATGCCCACAGTTGCCGCAAGCTGGGCAAGCAGCCCATGCCGTGTCTGCTGGGGGCGGCTGAGGCATGCCTCCCGTGCCCATGGTCCGTGCGACGCAACACCCCTGGCTTGCTCGCTGGGTACAATGTCGAGGGGTAGGGGTGAGGGGGCTGGCTCGCGATGGGCGCCACTGTCCTGGCTGGCACGCCCACCGCTGCCGCACACTGGGCACTTGACCCATGCCGTGCCTGCTGGGGGGCTTCTGAGGCATGCCTCTTGTGCCCAGAGTCCCTGCGTGGCAGCTCCACTAGCTCGCTCGCTTGGCAGTAAGTGGAGGGGCAGGGACACGGGGCCTGGTTTGCGATGGACGCCCGTGGCCTTGCTGGCGAGCCCACAGCTGCTGCACGCTGGGCAAGCAGCCCATGCCATGCCTACTGGGGACTGTCGAGGCATGCCTTCTATGCCCAGTGTCCGTGCGACGCGGCTCCTCAGGCTCGGTCGCTGTGTAGTAAGTCAAGGGGCTGCGACGAGGGGGCTAGCTCGCCATGGGCGCCACTGGCCTGGCCCATAGCGGCCCACACTGGGCAAGTAGCCACTGTCGTGCCTACTTGGGATGGCCGAGGCATGCCCCCCGTGCCCAGGGTCCGTGCAACGTGGCACCCCTGGCTCTCTTGCTGGGCACTATGTCGAGGGGCAGGGATGAGGTTGTTAGCTCGCAATGGGCGCCACTGGCCCGGCTAGCACGCCCACCGTTGCCGCACGCTGGGCACTTGACCCATGCCGTGCCTCCTGAGGGGGCTTCCAAGGCATGCCTCCCATGCCCAGAGTCCATGTGACGAGGTCCCCTTGCTCCCTCGCTGGGTAGTAAGTGGACGGGCAGTGACGAGGGGCCTGGCTTGCGTGCCCATAGCTGCCAGACGCTGGGCAAGCAGCCCATGCCATGGCTGCTGGGGGCAGCCGTGCCCAGGGTCCATGCAACGCGGCTCCCCAGGCTCGGTCGTTGGCACTTCGTCGAGGGTCAAGGATGAGGGGGCTGGCTCACGATGGGTGCCACTAGCCTTATTGGACCACCCACCGTTGCTGCACGCTGGGCACTTGGCCCATGCCTCCGATGCCTAGGGTCCGTGCGACACAGATCCCCTGGCTCGCTCATTGGGCACGACGTCGAGGGACAGGCACAATATGGCCGGCTTGCGTTGGGCGCCAGTAGCCTGGCTGGCGTTCCCACCGCTGCCACGCGCTGGGCACTTGGCCTTTGCTGTTACTGCTGGGGGCTGATGAGGCATGCCTCACATGCCCAGGGTCCATGCAACGCGGCTTCCCTGGCTCGCTCGCTCGGCACTATGTCGAGGGGCAGGGACGAAGGGGCTGGCTCGCAATGGGCGCTACTGGCCTTGCTGGCACGCCCACCGCTGCAGCACGCTGGGCACTTGACACATGCCGTGCTTCCTGGGGGGCTTCCGAGGCATGACTCCCATGCCCAGGGTCCCTGCGACGCGGTTCTCCTGGCTCACTCGCTGTGCAATAAGTCAAGGGGCTGGGACGAGGGGGCTAGTTCGCGATGGGTGCCACAAGCCTTGCCCACGGCGACCGCACGCTGGGCAAGTAGCCACTGTCGTGCCTGCTTGGGATGGCCGAGGCATGCCCCCCGTGCCCAGGGTCCATGCAATGTGGCACCCCTAGCTCTCTTGCTCGGCACTATGTTGAGTGGCTGGATGAGGTGGCTAGCTCGCGATGGGCGCCACTGGCCTGGCTGGCATGCCCACCGCTACCGCACGCTGGGCACTTGACCTAGGCCATGCCTCCTGGGGGGCTTCCAAGGCACGCTTCATGTGCCCAAAGGCCATGCGACAAGGTCCCCTTGCTCGCTCGCTGGGCAGTAAGTGGACGGGCAGTGATGAGGGGCCTGGTTTACCATGTGCGCCCGTGTCCTGGCTTGCATGCCCACAGCTGCCGGACGTTAGGCAAGCAGCCCATGCCATGCCTGCTGGGGGCAGCCGAGGCATGCCTCCTATTCCCAGTGTCCGTGCGACACATCTCCCCTGGCTCACTCGCTGGGCACCAAGACCAGGGGCGGAGACGAGGGGGCTGGCTCACGGTGGGCACCCGTGGCCTGGCTGGCACACACATTGCCGCCGAACATTGGGCAAGCAGCCCATGCCGTGCCCACTAGGGGTTGCCGAGTCATGCCTCCCGTGCCCATGGTCCGTGCGATGCGGCTCCCCTGGCTCGATCGCTGGGCAGTAAGTCAAGGGGCTGGGACGAGGGGGCTGGCTCGCGAAGGACGCCCGTAGCCGGGCTCGCTCGGCCACAGCTGCCGCACGCTGGGCAAGCAGCCAATGCCATGCCTGCTGGGGGCTGCCGAGGCATGCCTCCCATGCCTAGTGTCCGTGTGACACGGCTCCCCAGGCTCGCTCGCTAGGCACTTTGTCGAGGGTCGGGGACGAGGGGGCTGGCTCGCGATGGGCGCCACTGGCCTTGCTGGACCACCCATTGCTGCTGCACGCTGGGCACTTGGCCCATGCCTCCCATGCCCAGGGTCCATGCGACGCGGATCCCCTGGCTCGCTCACTGGGCACTATGTCGAGGGACAGGGGCAATGGGGCTGGCTCGCGTTGGGCGCTAGTGGCCTGCCTGGCGCACCCATCGCTGCCATGCACTGGGCACTTGGCCTTTGTTGTAACTGCTGGGGGCTGCCGAGGCATGCCTCGTATGGCCAAGGTCCATGCGACGTGGCTGACCTCGCTCGCTCGCTCGGCACAACGTCAAGGGCTCGCACGCGATGGGCGCCTGTGGCCTTGCTGGTGTGCCTACCGCTGCCAAAAGCTGGGCAAGCAGCCCATGCCCTGCCTACTGGGGGCTGCCGAGTCATGCCTCCCATTCCCAGGGTCTGTGCGACGCAGTTCCCCTGGCTCGCTCGCTGGGCACTACGTCGAGGGTCGGGGATGAGGGAGCTAGCTCGCAATGGGCGTCACATGCCTGGCTGGCGCGCCCACCGCTGCTGCTCGCTGGGCACTTGGCCCATGCCGTGCCTTCTGGGGGTGCCGTGGCAAGCCTCTTGTGACCAGGGTCCATGCGACCCGGCTCCCCAAGCTCGCTCGCTGGGCAGTAAGTCGAAGGGCAGGGACGAGGGGGCTGGCTCGCGATGAGCACCCATGGCCTGGCTGGCGCGTCAACCGCTGTAGCATGCTGGGCAAGCAGCCAATGCCATGCCTGCTGGGGGCTGCCGAGGCATGCCTCCCGTGCCCAGTGTCCGTGCAACGAGGCTCCCCTGGCTCGCTCGTTGGGCACTTTGTCGAGGGTCGGGGACGAGGGGGCTGGCTTGCGATGGGCGCCACCGGCCTTGCTGGACCACCCACCGCTGCTGCACGCTGGCCACTTGGCCCATGCCTCCCATGCCCAGGGTCCGTACGACACGGATCCCCTGGCTCGCTCATTGGGCACTATGTCGAGGGACAGGGGCAATGGGGCTCGCTCGTGTTGGGTGCCAGTGGCCTACCTGGCGTGCCCACCGCTGCCGCGCGCTGGGCTCGTGGCCATTGCTGTTACTGTTGGGGCTGCTAAGGCATGCCTCGCATGCGTAAGGTCCATGAGACGTTGCTCCCCTAGCTCGCTCGCTGGGCACAATGTCAAGGGCTAGCACGCGATGGGCGCCCGTGGCCTTGCCGGTGTGCCTACCGCTGCGAAAAGCTGGGCTGCCGAGTCATGCCTCCCATTCCCAGGGTCCGTGCAACGCAGCTCCCCTGGCTCGCTCGCTGGGCACTACGTCAAGGGTCGGGGACGAGGGAGCTGGCTCGCAATGCGCGTCACATGCCTAGCTGGCGCCCCCACCGCTGCCGCACACTGGGCAAGAAGCCCACGCCATTCCTGCTGGGGGCTGCCGAGGCATGCCTCCTGTGCACAGTGTCTAAGCAACGCAGCTCCCCAGGCTCGCTCGCTGGGCATTTTGTGGAGGGTTAGGGACGAGGGTGCTGGCTTGCGATGGGCACCCGTGGCCTGGCTGGCGCACCAACTGCTGCAGCACGCTGGGCAAGCAGTCCATGTCGTCCCTGCTATTGGCTGCCGAGGTATGCCTCCCGTGCCAAGGGTCCATGCGATGTGGCACCCCTTGCTTGCTCGCTGGGCACTATGTCGAGGTTCGGGGACAAGGGGGCTCGCTCGCGATGGGCACCGCCGGCCTAGCTGGCACGCCTACCGCTGCCGCACGCTGGGCACTTGGCCCATCCTGTGCCTGCTGGGGGGCTCTCGAGGCATGCCTCCCGTGCCCAGGGTCCGTGCGACGTTGCTCCCCTGGCTCGCTCCCTGGGCAGTAAGTTGAAGGGCAGGGACATGGGGGCTGGCTCATGATGGGCACCCATGGCCTGGCTGGCGCGCCAACCGTTGCAGCACGCTGGGCAAGCAGTCCATGTCGTCCCTGCTGTTGGCTGCCAAGGTATGCCTCTCGTGCCCAAGGTCTGTGCGATGTGGCACCCCTGGGTCGCTCGCTGGGCATTATGACGGGGGCACTACTACAAATAAAAGTTTTAATGACAGTTAAAAATGGTTTTTAATGACAGTTATAAAACTGTCATCTTTGTTCATGTTATCAAAGGGGAGAAGTTTTAATGACAGTTATGGAACTGTCACTGAAAGCATTACCTTTTAATGACAGTTCTATTGAAACTGTCATTAAAGGGGTGACCTTTTAATGACAGTTCCAATGAAACTGTCATTAAAAAGGGAGGACCCTTTAACGACAGTTCTGTTGGATCTATCGTTAAAAGGGGATGCCCATTAAAGGTATTTTTTATATTTATTTCAAAATAAATAAAATTCAAATTATCCAAAACCTGTTTTCACATCATCCATATACATCAATACAATTCTTCAAAATATATATGTAACCAAAATTTTTATGTTATACACTTCAATACCATTCTAACAGAGATCGTCATTACTTCTTTTATATCTGAAAACACTCAAAATAATCTAATCCAAAAAAGTAGTAAGAGACAAACAAAACAAAATATCACTAATATTTGATGTTATAATTGAACTCTATATGTACAATACATAAGTTAAAATATTACACAATCCTAAAAATTCAACTATATAAATTCAATAATGGTCATGTGTACAAAAATCTTCAAGATTCAACTTTCCAATATGGCACTCCAAAGAAATTGTCCAACCACCTTTCTAACTTCATCAATATCCGATTGGGTGTAAGTATCTATGTCCATTAACTATATTTCAAAAAAAAAAAAAGTTAGTCCAATTAAAATTTTTAATAAACACATCAATTAATTACTTAAGTATTTACATAAGCAAATGATTAAAAACTTACCATTTTTGCATATGGGATATTTCTATCACGTCTATCAATGATATCCCTTAAAAATTTCATAATATAATATCCACACTCAGTATTTGAAGGCTAATGTGGACACTGCATTAAAAATTTATCATTATTACATTTTGCAAAATAAATAAAACTAACATCACATATAGGTTTAAATATACATACCTTAGCAGGAATACTCCTAGGAATGCGCCTATTGCTTGATTCTTTGAAAACTTGAAACAATTTAAAAGAACTGCTAATAGAAAATAATCAATATTATTAAGAGTAAGAAAAAATATATACTAACATAAATGAAAATATTTTCACTTACGTGAACATAAGTTGATCTAGTTCTTGACGAGAACCATGGTTCAAAGGATCAAAAATACTGTACACAAAATTACGAGGCTCGACAACCACCAACAACCAGTGCTGCCTACATTATGAAAAATAAATGTAAAAAATATGTTAAACAAATCTATTAATAATTTTAATTAGTGTTATAACTTACCTCAAGTTATAAGGAAATATTACTACTCCTTCATCACATGGATCCATCATTCTATTGGCTAACTGATAAGCTTGAGTGTCTATACTTATAGACATTCCATATGACAATGTTGACGGATCAGCAAATACAAAATACTTTCTCAAGCCAAGTGCAGCTAAATCTATATAAAGTTTACTAAAATAACAAAGAGTAAGAAAAATATAAATATGATGTAGCTAAATAATAATAACCAAATAAAAATTCAAAAGACATACGTACACAATGTAAGCCTGAATAATGGTGACACTTAGCTCTTCCATGTGACAAAATTGCATGATATCTTCTCGAGCCATAAATACATGTCCATCAGAAGCAAAGACTTCAATAAAAGGTATGTGTATTGCTTCATCAGGTGCCATCACCTTATTCACATAATTATACATCTTCTGTAATCCTTGTGGTAGCCCAACGGAAGATACTTGTTGTGATGATTGTGGTTTTGTCAATGTTAGTGCTTTCTTAACTGGCAACTTACCTTGTTGCTTTATAGTCGATAGCTGAAAAAATTTTGCAAACTTAGTTGACATTAATAGGTTGACTTTATAAAATATATTACCAAAAACATTACCTCATGTGTACCAACAATGACCCAATCTCGAGGCCAAGCAACAACTGAACCAAGTGCACAAAAAATATTTGTCAGTCCACCTTCTGGGTTAGGACGAGGCAACGGTGCATCACCATGAATAGCTACATCCACTGTCACCCGAACATCACCAGAAAATAATGGACGCCCGTGGATGAACTGATTAGCAGTATGATCCATGAAGATAACCCCACTTGCCACTATGTAGTCTGATGATTGGATAAACATATGGCATGGCTCACACTGTAATGATCCAAAAAAACATAAGTTACGTTCGTAATATTATTAATATCACATCTACTATGAATAACATGTAACATACTTTATTGTCGTGTGGTGCCACTGTAGGTGCTGGTGGTGTGACTGGCATAGGTGACTGAGGTATTGGATATTCTTCCTCCTCCAATAACCCAGTTATATTATTGCTAGCTTTACTTGCACGAAATTGCATTGTAGATTTTTCTTGTTGGACATCATCATTTTTGTTCGCAACAATGTTTGTCAAAACCTTTTTATGCTCTGTAAACCACCTTCTCATCTCTGCCAATTGCTATTGATCTAATTGCGTACCTTGAAGGACATTAAACTTTTTGGGCTTCCCAAAATAAGATGTGATAGTTACCCCAGATCCTTGACCTCTAATTCATCCGGGGTGGTCAGGTGTACCAAGAGCTTTCGTCAGTACATCTTCTGGACCGAAGTTTGTAAATTTACCTTGTGTGCTCTGTGTCATCAACTCATCCTACAATGTTATAATAAAATTAATCAATAAACATGAAATTTATTACTATAAATGCTAGAAAAAAGTTGAACTATACTTACAATTCTTTCCCCACACAGTCGGCTCGCATCATTCACATATTCTCCCTTTTTATCCTGTCGTGAAGCCTTCCACAATAAGGCACGATCAATTTGAGCATCGCTACCCAATGCTTGTTTCTTTTTTTAACATAAAAAGTGAACATGTTAGATTTTAGAATGTATTACCAAATGAATATATTATCAATTATAAACATAATAAATGGAAGAGAAAACTTACAAGTTCACTTTCCAGCCCTGCAAATCCCTTTCTAGATAGACGATGATCGTACACATTCTTCTTTCTTTTCTCTTTTGCTATTTGTCTCTTTTCCTGTAAGATCAATACACATCAACATTTGGAGAAAATTATATAAACAAAAACTTTATTAACTATAAATACATACTTGAAACTCTTCTGTTATACGAGAGTTCACAAATTCTTGCCATACCCCAACATCAATAACACTGCTATATTCTTCAGGTGGAAATGATAAAAATTCTAAGTCATCAATGTGAGGGAATATGTGCTTTGATGTAAGATTGGTCTTGAAGTTCCTCCATTTGTTTGCAGTAGACTGAAGTACGTACCTTTTCATACTCGCATCAATATCATACGTCTCCCACAACATATTATAAAAAAGTGAATTGGTGCAAATCAAATTAATTAGCAGTAAACTAATTGAAAAGCAATACCACATTGTGTTTCATTTAACTTACCAATATTGTCTCCCAAATCTTATTTTTCATTTCAATGCTTACTGAGTGCCAATTCACGATATTTATAGGCACCGTATTACGTACCACCACCCCAATATAGCTATTGAATTGGATGCCATTCCTCCCAATTGGTTGACCTTTATCATTTACCTCGATCGTGAGCTTAACTCCGGAAGCACGACTTTTAATTATCTTAGGCATACTGGTGATACCTTGTTTTCTAGGCCCTTGAGAGCCTTCACTTGAGTGCTCAGAAGGATCCATCAAATCTATGAACAATAACAAAATATGGTTAGCATCATATATGCAAAATATGATATAACATGATAAAATTAAAAAAATAAAATAAAATTATAAAAAAACACAATAACTTTGACACATGAGGCAATTGATTATTACCTTAAAAAATACTCAAACCCACAATCCTTCATCATTGTCTCGAGAATACACAAGATGATGCTCATCTATTTGGCCAAATAAATCAGCAGGTGGCAAATTATTACAAGAAGACATGTGCTCCATACTAATATCGCATAAATCATCATCTTCATCATAGTCTTGTGGAGGTGCTGACAGCACTACAGACCATTTGGCATCAATTGGATCTTCAATGTAAAATACTTGTCTTGCTTGTGCAGCCAATATAAACTGATCATTCCTATGTCCAATCCGATTGAGATCAACTAGCACAACTCCTAGATCATCAACTTTAACACCGCTACTATTCTCAATCCAATCACATTTGAAAACTGGAACTCTGAAAGTTGTATAATCTAGTTCCCATATTTCTTGTATAACTCCATAGAATGATAAATCACCATATATTGGATTTTTATCCTTAGCACTGGAGATTTGCATGGTGTTGGCAACTAGAGTGACACCACTATTTTGATGGATCCTTGAGTTATCTCATTTTTTTGTGTAAAAGCGACAACCGTTGATGATATATCCAGGATACTTGATTATTGTGGATCGAGGACCATGGGCAAGCCATCATAGTGTTGATGAGACATTATGATTGGATGATAAAAGTTCATTCTCAATCTGTATCATAACATATATTAGATGATCTATATTAAAAACAAATTTAATGTCTAGACAACAATAAGTGTTCTTACCCATGTGCGTAACCAATTACTTAAGGTTCGATTTTGTTCATCATGTAACCATTTGAGTCATTTTGACTTGATAGAATTGTCGACCCTTAACTGATTTAAGTGCTCACTGCATGTTAAGAATAAATCATCATACAATAATTCAAATGTTATTTCATATAATAATAAAATATGAGTCATAAAATTTAATTACCTTATATATGGTTGAACTTCACTCGTATTCATCAAAACATACAAGTGCGCTTGATGAAGGAAGACATGATCAGCTTTCTCAACATTTCCACTAGTTAGAGCTTTTCCATTCCGAGTTGAATAAGCAAGTACATTCTTTCGTGGGGGAATTCCAATAATATTCATATCAGATAAATAGTCAACGTAGAATTCTAATGCCTATTCTGCAATGTACGACTCAGCAATACTACCCTCAGGTCTATTACGATTTCAAACATAACCCTTTAACACTTTCATGTATCTTTCAAATGGGTACATCCATCATAAATACACGGGACAACATAATTTTACTTCTCTGATAAGATGAACTGTGAGATGGACCATAATATCAAAAAAGCTGGGAGGAAAGTACTTCTCAAGCAAACAAAGTGTTGTGACAAGTTCGTTTTGAATTCCATCTAACTTTGACACGTCCACCACCTTTTGGCATAACAAATTGAAGAACATGCAAAGTCTGATGAGAGCATATCTAACATGTTTGGGTAGCACACCTCGTAAAGCAATAGGTAAAAGTTATTGCATTAGGATGTGACAATCATGCGACTTCAACCCATATAGTGTCAAGTCGTCCGTGGATACTAGATTTTTGATGTTCGAAAAATACCCATCCGATACCTTAATCTCACTGAAAACTTTACATAATATTTTTTTTTCTTCTCTAGATAAAGTGTAGCATGCAGGTGGTAGAAATGTACGATTACCGCGAACTTGTGGTTCCAACTCAGACCTTAACCCCATGTCTTTCAAATCCATTCTTGCTGCTAATCCATCTTTAGATTTTCCTGGAATATCAAGCAATGTCCCAAGAAGACCATCACAAATATTCTTTTCAATGTGCATGACATTTAGAATATGTCTGATATGCATGGACTTCCAATATGGTAAATCAAAGAAAACTGACCTCTTTTTCCAGCACTGTGTAACAACATCTTCTTTACCCATTGTACTTCGTTTCTTCGACTTTCCCCATGAATTTACTAAACATTGAACTTTGTGAAAGACTTCTTCACTGCTTAATGGTTGGGGAGCAATTCTGAATTCTTGTTCACCATTAAAGGCCTTTTTCTGTCTGCGGTAAGGATGATGCCGTGGTAAGAATCTCCTATGTCCAACATATGACATCTTTTTACTATATTTTAAGTGACTAGCTTAGGTGTTCTCAGCACAGTAGGACAAGCATAATACCCTTTAACAATGCAACCAGATAAATTACCATATGCAGGAAAATCATTGATTGTCCATAACAAAACAGCTTTCAAGTAAAATCACTCATTACAGTACGCATCATGTACTTTTACACTTGTGTCCCATAACATTTTTAAGTCTTCTATAAGTGGAGCTAAATAGACATCGATATCATTACCAGGTTGTTTAGGACCTGATATTAGTAACGTCAACATCATGAACTTTCTCTTTATTGTTAACCATGGCGGTAAATTATAGTTCACCATAATCACCGGCCAACAACTATATCGACTACTCAATGTACTATGCGGATTAATCCCATCTGCTGATATAGCAAGCCTTAAGTTTCTTGGCTCTGAAGCAAACTCTGGCCATATGTAGTCAACCAATTTCCATGATGGTGTATCCGATGGATGCCTCAACTGACCATCAATTTCCCTTTTATTTGAATGCCATGTAAGGTGTTTTGATATTTCAGAACTTTTGAACATTCTTCTAAATCTTGATATTGGTGGAAAATACCATAACACCTTAGCAGGCACACCAGTCTTTATTTTGTTACTGTTTTTCATTACTTTCCATCTTGAAAGTCCACAAGTTGGACATTGAATGTCATCCTGAAACTCCTTCTGATATAATATGCAATCATTTGGACAGACATGAATCTTTGGATACTCCATCCCTAATGCATTCAATGTTTTCTTGGCATCATACATGGATGTAGGCATTTCATTATTTTTCAGGCAAAATGTTGGCAATCAAATTTAAAAGATCACTGAAGCTTTGATCGGACCAACCGTATTTTACCTTCAAATTGTACAATTTAATTAGAGCAGATAATTTAGTAAACTTCACTGATCCAGAGTACAAAGGTTTCTCAGCATCACAAAGTAATCTTTCAAAGTGGTTAGGATTATTATCATACTCTGCAAATGCCTCTTGTACCATTTCTACAGTGTTATCAACTTCTTCGATGTGTTCTACCTCCTTAATAACTTTAGCATTCTTACTAGTAGAAGACCCAACAATACTGGTTTCTCCGTGCCATATCCAGTTTTGATAGCTGCTATCAACTCCATATATATATAAATGATTCCGTATCTCATATGGGGTATGACGCTTCATGTTGCCACATTTAATACATGGACACCGAATTAATTCAGGGTTATCACTATTCTGAACAGCATAATCTAAAAAGTTATTCACCCCTACATCATATGCCTCTGATCTTTTATCAGCAAACATCCAAGTTTTATCCATTCTGAAATTTAAAAGACATTTAATTATTTACTTTTCAAGCATCTAATATACTATTTTGAACAGTATAATCTAATTAATTATCTATTTAAAATTTAACTAAATATATTAATTTATGTTAACAATAAATCAATATAATTAAATTTGATAAAATATACCAATTAATCTTACGTAAAAAAATTAATTCAACCATAAATTCATCTACACCTAATATATAATTAATTTATCAAAATATAAATTCATCTAATTAACATTTTTAATTTATCAATTAATCTAAAAATTTTAATAATTATGAAATAATAAATATATCAATATATATCCATTCATACCAAATATGTTCATCCAAATATACTAATGAAAAAAATTAAAATTCCATCAATCAATAACAATTCACCTAGCACAATTAAACAAAAACTTCTCAAAATAAAATTTCATCTACCTGTATAGAGAACAAAGAGATGGCCGGAAAGGTTGCCAGCAGCTACCCCAGCTGGTTCTGGACGAACAGCAGACAGGGGAATGGCTGGAGAATGGCTGCTGTGTGGACAAAGACCAAAACAGAGAGTGCTGGAAAGGCTGCCATCAGCTACCCCAGCTGCTTCTGGATGGACTGCAGACAAGGAAATGGCTGGAGAATGGCTGGCTGTGTGGATAGAGACCAAAATAGAGAGTGCTGGAAACGCTGCCAGCAGCTACACCAGCTGGTTCTGGATTGACTGCAGAAAGGAGAATGGCCGGAGAATGGACGGCTGGCTGTGTGGATAGATACCAAAACAGAGAGTGCCGAAAAGGCTGCCACCAGCTACCCCAGCTGGTTGTGGATGGACTGCAGACAAGAGAATTGCCGAAGAATGGATGGCTGGCGGTGCAGCTGCTTCTGGACAGTCTGTGAAGAGGAGAATTCTGACCTTAGAGAGAAAAAATGAAGCGGGATGTTATGGCGGGCTTTAGAGGGCTCTGGAAAAAAATTTAGATCCCCACCCTTAAAAAGCAAGGTAACATATCCTTCAACGTCAGTTCTGGAGGAACTGGCGTTGAAGGCTCCCATTCTTTGGCCTTCAACACCAGTTCTGGAGGAACTGGCGTTGAAGGCTCCCATTCTCTGGCAGCTGCATAGTTGTCTCCTCCGGATAACAAATTACTACTAGTTAGTTTTCTATAAATGATTTTGGATGCCTCTGCTGCATACGAATCTTAATTTTAGGGTTCTTGATGTTACTTTCTGGACTAAATTGTAGCACATAGAACCAGAGTTCTGTGTAGTTATGTTGATCTTTGTTGCAGTAAATCAGAATATGTGATCTTCAAGCTCAAAGAGATGGGAAAGATCGGGGAGAAAGATATACTGCAGATCTACAATCAGTTCAGCAAGCTTGATCCCAACAACTCTGGAAAGATTACACTGCCTGATCTCTTGGAGCATCCCTGGTGATATTGAAAAGATGAAGTTTGTTTATCTTCCCACGTCAGAGGAAGACATAGTTTTCTTTCTTCTTTTTATTGGAAAGAAGGCAGAAGTACAGAGAAGTGGGAACAACGATCATCTTCCCACGGAAAAAGTATACTGTAAGTGCACATATATATTTGGTGTCCTTTGAAAGGTTGTAGCAGATTGAGCAGTAGCATTACGTCCAGCTTCTGTATGAGCAAATGTACAATCATTGAATGTATAGAGATCTGAAGATGATACCTTTTGACAGTTTCTATGTTCTCAAAAGAACATGCAATTAATACAAATCGACCTGTTAATCCCCCCCATTTGAGAAAAGCTTTGAAGTACTAGCTTCTCTGGATTTAACTTTGTTGAGTTTCTAGGACTCAAATTAGGGTCTGAATTTGTCTAACACTGTCTGTGTTATGTTTACGACAATCCAGCACATTTGCTTTCTTGGACTCGGTTAGAATGGCTTGAGCTTGCACGCTGTTGATCTGAGCCTTCTTTGCAGATTGGATTTGCACCCTGTTGAGCTGAACATATTATTTGCGGAGTGGATTGCAAATTGTTCTGCCTGTGGATTTTGACTTTTGCTTGCTCTTTCTCCTGATTCGACCATGGGAGCTTTTTCCTTGTCCTCTGCCCAGAGAATGGGAAGGTTCACATTCTTTGGTCTTCAATCCGGACCTTGGTGCTGCCTCTTGCAGCAACAGCAGCAGCCATTGCTGCAGCTGCAGCAAGGAAAGCAGCAGCAACCCATGCTACTGCAATTTTGGCCTTTGATGCCAGTTCTTCCAGAACTGGCGTCAAAGTGTTAATGTTTAACGTCGTTCGCTGGCCACAACGAATCAAAGCGACAAAGGGCTGAATCTTACTGGATCGTGGCAGCAAGACCGCTCTGCCACTTATGATATCCCGTCGCGTATTTAAGTCGTCTGCAAATGATTCTACTCGTCGCTCGGTGGGAATCATACTTCAAGGCAGCCCATGAGGCTCCTGCACCGTGAGGGCTTGGCCAACGACATGTGCCTTTGGTGGCCGGCTGGTCCCTGCTGCAGGTCGTCAATCGGATGACGGGTGCATGCATCACTTCTAGCCCAGATTCTAACTTAGAGGCATTCAGTCATAATCCAGTGCACAGTAGCTTCGTTCCCCTGGCTTTTCAACCAAGTGCGATGACCAATTGTGCGAATCAATGGTTCCTCTCGTACTAGGTTGAATTACTATCATGACTGGGGCATTAGTAGGGTAAAACTAACCTGTCTCACAATGGTCTAAACCCAGCTCACGTTCCCTATTGGTGGGTGAACAATCCAACACTTAGTGAATTCTGCTTCACAATGTTAGGAAGAATCGACATGGAAGGATTAAAAAGCCACGTCGCTGTGAACACTTGGTTGCCACAAGCCAGTTATCCCTGTGGTAACTTTTTTGACACCTCTAGCTTAAAATTCTAAAGGACTAAAGGATTGATAGGCCACGCTTTCACAATTCATATTTGTACTGGAAATCAGAATCAAACGAGCTTTTACCCTTTTATTCCACACGAGATTTCTATTCTCGTTGAGCTCATCTTAGGACACCTGCGTTATCTTTTAACAAATGTGCCACCCTAGCCAAACTCCCCACATGACAATGTCTTCCGCCCAGATCGACCGGCCCAAGCTGACCTTGGGTCCAAAAAGAGGGGCGATGCCTCGCCTCCGATTCACGAAATAAGTAAAATAACGTTAAAAGTAGTGGTATTTCACTTTCACCATTTTCAGCTCCCACTTATCCTACACCTCTCAAGTTATTTCATAAAGTCGGACTAGAATCAAGCTCAACAGGGTCTTCTTTCCCCACTGATTCTGCCAAACCTGTTCCCTTGGCTATGGTTTTGCTGGATAGTAGACAGGGACAGTGGGAATCTCGTTAATCCATTCATGTGTATCACTAATTAGATGACGAGGCATTTAGCTACCTTAAGAGAGTCATAGTTACTCCCCCCATTTACCCGCGCTTGGTTGAATTTCTTCACTTTGACATTTAGAGCACTGGGCAGAAATCACATTGCGTGAGCATCCACAAGGACCATTGCAATACTTTGTTTTAATTAAACAGTCGAATTCCCTTTGTTCGTACCAATTCTGAGTTGGCTGTTCGACGCCTAGGGAAGGCCCCTGAAGGAACCGTTCCTAGTCCATCCCTAGCCGGCATGTGACGACCTGCTCTCACCGCGGTAGCAGCTCTAGCAGTCTACCGACAGCTGATGGGTTCGAGACTGGGACCCCTATGCCCAGCCCTCAGACCCAATCCTTTTCCTGAGGTTACGGATCCATTTTATCGACTTCCCTTGCCTACATTGTTCCATTAACCAGAGGCTGTTCACCTTGGAGACCTGATGCAGTTATGAGTACAACCGGGCGTGGGAGACACTCGGTCCTCAAGATTTTCAAGGGCCATCAGGGGCGCACCGAACACCACGCGACGTGCGGTGCTCTTCCAGCCACTGGACCCTACCTTCGACTGAGCTGTTTCTAGGGTGGGCAGGCTGTTAAACAGAAAAGATAACTCTTTCTGGGGCCCCCGCCGACATCTTTCAACTCCCTAACATTACCGTCAGCCGCCACGTCCCGGTTTCAAAATTTTAACCGGATCCCCTTTTGAAGCTCGCGCCGAGGCACTATCCGATGGGCTTCCCCCGTCTCTTAGGATCGACTAACCTATGTGCAAGTGTCATTCACCTTTCCCCTTTTCGGTCTTCAAAGTTCTCATTTGAATATTTGCTACTACCACCAAGATCTGCACCGATGGTCGCTACACCCGGGCTCGCACCTCAAGTTTTGTGACGACCACTGCGTCTTCCTACTCATTCTAATTACCAGACTCAAAGAGCCCGGTATTTTTATTTATTGTCACTACCTCCCCGTGTCAGGATTGGGTAATTTGCGCACCTGCTGCCTTCCTTAGATGTAGTAGCCGTTTCTCAGGCTTCCTCTCCGGAATTGAACCCTAATTCTCCGTCACCCGTCACCACTATAGTAGGTGTCACACCATCGGTTACGGGATCAGCGCAACTCTAGTGTGATGGCGCTCGATGCGTCCAACTGACCAGCCCAACTTTTTAAGCCTGTGCCAAAAGAAGAATGAGAGCCAACAGCGCAAAAGTAAAGTAAGAAGACAATATTACGAGAACTCTTTCTTAACCTTTATTGCTAATAAAGGAACTCTTTACAAAAGAAGGGTCTCTCTCTAAGAGCACCCAAAGCCTCTAGCTACCCACGCATTTGAGTTTGTATTACTCGATGTGTTTAAAACTGAACCTAAGCCCCTTTTTTATACTAGTTGAGGAGGGTCCTACTCAAACACTTTCTCTTAGTTATCCCATGTTTTTCGGATAGGCCACCCAATCTTGATCATGAATCTTTATCTCATTGAGGCTTATCTTCAAAGTTTGGATAGCATCCTTCTCTCGCAAGGACTCTCCTTGAGTCAAGGATCTCATCTCCTTTGAAGTCTTCTCTAAGCCTTCTTATCCGCTTTCAACCGGTTTGGATAGGCTTGAGGAGATAGTTTCCATTCAGGACTCTTTTTGAACCTTATCTCCCTTGGCTTTTGGGATAAACATCTCTTTCTTATCCTTCTATCACCTTGATCCTTCTCTAGCCAATAGCCATATCCTTTCTTTGTGGAATATCTTCGCTTGCTAGACTTTCCATCCATGCCAAGCTGGGTTCCCGAATTCTGCCCTGTGTTCCCGTCACTGGACATATTCGTACCACCATGTGCTGGTGCTTGCTTGAGGCGTCTCTGCTGCTTTCCCCTTAAGTGGGCTTATGGGTCTGTTTGTGTGCTTCATCCCTCGCTCCACAACGTTCCCTGCTCACCATCGAATCTCGCCACTGTAAGTATGAAACTCGATTTCTCACCAAGTCTCTCGCATTCATTTTCATGTCTAACTCATGTGTTTTTACCTTGCTAGCGTGGTACTCCACACTTATAAGTCCGGGCATGGAGCAAGACTCACCATGCCTATCCCTTGGTACTCAGATTCAAGGGTCTGACAAACCATCCCCACCAGAAGAGCCTGACGCCTCATCGGCTTAGCGTTGTGATACGCCCTGATTTGGTCCTCGAATTGCCACAATGTGGTATCTTTCTCTCAACTTGCATCCACTTCATTGGTGCCTTTCCACTGGACTAGGTAGTATGTCCTCCGATTCATCTTACTATAGCCCTTTGTTCGATGATCAAGGATTTTCTCTATTTTCTTGTCAAATTGAACTCGAGTTACCGACGGTGCATGCTTAGCTTGCTTGCGTCCTCGATCGGCATCTTCCTAAAACTCATTGAGGAAGCTCACGTGGAATGTTAGGTGCATCTTTAGATGTTGCGGTAGCTTTAACCTGTAAGCTACTGCTCTAACTTTCTTCTTGATCTCGAATGGTCCATCATACCTTAGGATAAGGCCTTGATAAACTCCTTTCTTCGTGATTTTCTTCCAACTTTGGGGTGTCAACTTCAGGAGCACCTTGTCCCCAACTTGGAACTCAGCATCACGTCTTTTTTGTCAGCATATTTCTTCATGCACCTCTGTGCCTTAAAAATGGTATCCTTCGCTTGGTCAATTAAGTCTTACTTATCCCGAGCATAGCGATAGGCTGCTGGACAGCTTCCTTGGCTCTTCTGCTTGGCTATCTCATAGGGCGTCGTTGGTTGTTGCCTGAAAGATACCTTTGCGGGATTAGACCTGTCGATGATGAGCGATGGATGTTATAGCAAAACTACGCTATATCAAACAATTCAAGCCAATCTCTTTGGCTTGCAGTCACGTAGCGCCACAAATACTCCTCCAACAAGCTATTTACCCTTTCTGTTTGACCGTCTGTCTGTGGATTGTTTGCTGTGGAGAATTTGAGTTCTGTTCCCATCATGTTTAGCAACACTGTCTATAATCTTCCCGTGAATCTGGCATCTCTGTCACTCACAATGTCATTCGGCACCCAAACAACTTAACAACATGTTTGAAAAACATCTCAACGGCCATATCAGCTGGGCATGCTCAAGTAATAGGAACAAAGATAGCATACTTTGGGAACCTATCAACAATCACCATTATAGTGGATAGTTCCTTTACCTTTGAGAAGCCCATAATGAAATCCATTGACACCGACTCCCATGGGTGTTCCAGAATGGGCAAGGGTTGGAGCAAACCCGCCTCTCTCCTTCTATCCGTTTTGTCCTGTTCGCACACTAAGCATGTGCGAACATAGGCCTCCACATCTTCCATTAATCTTGGGCTAGTAATAGGCTCTTGTCAGTAGTGCAAGCATCCTCTCGATGCTTGGGTGACCTGCCCATAGCGGGTCATGGGTTTCCCTCAGCAACTGTTTCTGAAGTCCTCCAGACTTACGCATAAATAGTCTGTCTCTTCAAGCATATAACAACCCATCCTCGATCCAATATCTTTGGATTAAGCCTTTGCTCACCTCTTCCATGAGTCTAGCATACTTGGTATCTTCGCCAGCTACTGATCTTATTTGCTCGAGTAAGTCGCTCTGGACACCCATCAAAGCAACCACATAAGTTTGCACTTTTACGCAGCTTAGTGCATCAGCAACAATGTTTTTCTTGCCTAGTTTGTGTTCCCACACAAAATCAAACTCCGCCACAAACTCTTGCCATCATGCTTGTTTCGGAGATAGCTTTTTCTGTGAGCGAAAATAGGTATTAGCGACATTGTCAGTAATTACCTTAAATTTCGTCCCAAGCAAGTAATGCCACCATGTCCCAAGGCAATGGACAACAGCTATTATCTCCTTTTCATGAGTCAAATAACTCTGCTTTGCATCCTTGAGTTTTCGACTCTTGAATGCCATGGGATGGTCATTCTACACCAACACACCCCCGATTGCTCGATCAGAAGAGTCTGTGACTACCTCCAATGGCTCTTCAAAGTTTGATAGGGACAGTACTGATTCCGAGGCTACTATCTGTTTTAATCCCTCGAAAGCCTTGTTGTATTCATCGGTCCACACCCATAGGCTATCTTTCTTTAGCAAGTCCGTCAAAGGGTTGCTCTTGCTCAAATATCCTTTGATGAACCATCTGTAATAGTTTGCAAGCCCAAGGAATGATCGCAATTCAGCAACTTTTTGCGGGGCTGGCCACTCCGTGATGGCCTTCACTTTCCTTTCATCCATCTGTATCTGTCCGTTCCCGACCCAATGTCCCAAGAATGGCACTTCTTGCTTGCAAAACTCGCATTTTTCCTTCTTGATGTACAGCTGGTGCTCTCGTAGCTGCATCAATACTTGCCGCAAATGATTTGCATGGTTGTATAGGGCCTTGCTATAGACCACAATGTCATTCAAGTAGACCACCACAAACTTGTCCAAAAGCTCAAACAATATGTCATTCATAAGATTGCGAAAGGTAACAAGTGCATTGGTCAGCCTGAAGGGCATCACCATGAACTCAGAAGAGCCGTACCTTATGACACATACGGATTTTGCTTTGCTCCCTTCAGCCATTCTGACTTGCCAGTATCCCAACCGCAAGTCTAGCTTTGCAAAGTACTTGGCCCTTGATAACTGATCAAATAAGTCAGTAATGTTTGGCACCAGATATTTGTTCTTTATCATTACCTTGTTTAATGCTCAGTAATCAACACACATTCTCAGCGAGCCATCTTGTTTTCGCTAGAATAGCACAGGTGCTCGATAAGGGACCTTCGAGGTTGAATGAAACCCACTTCTAACAGCTCGTCTAGTTGCTTCCGTAGTTCGGCTAGTTCCAACGGGGGCATTCGATATGGTGCTTGAGTAGGGGGTCCAGCACCCAGAAGTAACTCGATCGTATGATCAAGATTCCTCCTCGAAGGCAATGTCTTGGGGAGCTCCGGTGGCATCATGTCACTGAATTTCCTCAACACTTCAGCGATCTTGCCAGGCACCTCTACAATCTGATATGGTTTTAACTCAAATAGTGCTGCCACCATCGTCACTTCACCCTTCCGCAGTCCTAAATTAAGTTGCTTTGCAGATTGCAACCCAATCTGTTTCTTGTCTGTCGAAAGCTCTCTTGCTGCTTCGGTTCTGATTAGGCTCGGGGCTCGCTCATCAGCCACAAGTAGTCCACCTAAGTGGGGCATCACTGATTACTTGGTTTGTCTGAAGAATTCTAGACCCAAGATAACATCAAAGTCGTATAACTGAGTTATCATGAAGTTGGAAGTACCTTTCCATTCACTTACTTCAAGGGTCATAGTGGTAGCTTCGCATACTGCCTTCGTCTCAGCATTCACTACTTTGAACTTCACCAAGGCTAGAGAAAGCTTAAGCTTGAGCTTTCCCACTTCTTTTTCCGCGATGAATTAATTGGTAGCTCCCATATCCAACATTGCCATGGTATCTTTCCCGTTTACCTTCACCGGGACATAGATCAACCCTTTCTACAAGTTCTTGGGTGTGATCGCATTCAACAACTGGATTGGATTCACCCCAGTTGTGGCATTCCCTTCCTTTTCCTCGGAGGAATCCTTCGCTGCCATGAGCGCCATTAACTTCTCCTTGTGAGGACAGTCGCGTGCTCTATGTAGCCTGTTGCATAAGAAGCAACCCTCTTGATCCACATTCCTTCCCTTTCCTTTCAAAGGGGATGAGCCCCGAGGCTTGCTGGACTCAACATTCTTCTTTTTTTTGCCTTGCCATTGGAATTTTTCTTCTCTTTTCCAGCCTTCCCTCATTTCTCATCTTTCTTTTCAAAAGTAGCACCCGCATACTTGAAATCCACCAAGCTATCCGCCATGAAAAATGTTAAGGGCAAGTCTTTGACACCTTGCCGCCTCAGTTCTACTTGAGCCCATGGCTGCAAGCCTGATAGGAAGTTAAACAACCTATCCTCCTCTAAAATGTTCTTGATGTCCAGCATCAGTGAACTGAATTCCTTGACAAAGTCACTCACTGAACCTGTATGCTTCTGGCATTTTAGTTGTTCCCTAGCCATGAACGAGGTGTTGCATGGCAGGAATTGCTCCTTCAATTCCCTTTTGAGTGCCTCCTATGAATCAATGCTAAACCTTCCCATGATAGCGTCATCCTACATACGGGTGCGCCACCACAACTTAGCATCACCAGATAAGTACATGGATGTGATCATTACCTGGTCATTTTCGGGCACTCTAGCAGCTTTGAAGTTCTCCAACTCCTTGGCATTCCTCTCTCTAGAGAACGGCTTTGGTTTTGGCACCTTTAGCTTTGCCATAGTAGAGTCTGCCGCAACCGTAGGGGTGTGGGGAGCCCTTTTTAGCAACTCGATCTCGATCTCAAGGCTCCTCATGGTTTCCTTGAGGTTTTCGATGTTCTCTTCCATCGAGGATTGTTGCTCGACTATTGTCTCCATCAACTCAGCTAACGTGCATGTTGATCACTCCGTCAGTGTACCAACGATCTCTTCCAACCGAGCAACGCGCTCTCGCATTGACTCACTCCCTCCTGGCATGAGGCCTTAGTAGCGATAAGATCAACCACGAATTTGAGAGAAAGTGGTGACTAAAACCGCGCCCTGATACCGAACTGTCACACCATCGGTTGCGAGATCAGCGCAACTCTAATGTGAAGGCACTAGATGCATCCACCTAACCAGCCCAACTTTCTAAGCCCATGCCAAAAGAAGAATAAGAGCCAACAATGCAAAATGCAAACTAAGAAAACGGTATTACGAGAACTCTTTCTCAATCTTTATTGAAAATAAAGGAACTCTTTACAAAAGAAGGGTCTCTCTCTAAGAGCACCCAAAGCCTCTAGCTACCCACACACTTGAGTTTGTATTACTCAATTGTGTTTACAACTGAACCCAAGCCCTTTTTTATACTTGTTGAGGAGCGTCCTACTCAAACACTCTCTCTTATCTCATTGAGGCTTATCTTGATCATGAATCTTTATCTTATTGAGGCTTATCTTCAAAGTTTGGATAGCATCCTTCTCTCACAAGGACTCTCTTTGAGTCAAGGATCTCATCTCCTTTGAAGTCCTGTCTAAACCTTCTTATCGGCTTTCAACCGGTGTGCTTCATCCCTCACTTCACAACGTTCCTAACTCACCAGCGAATCTCACCACTGTAAGTACGAAACTCGATTTCTCACCTAGTCTCCCGCATTCGTTTTCATATCTAACTCATGCATTTTTGCCTTGCTAGTGTGGTCCTCCACACTTGTAGGTCTGAGCATGGAGGAAGACTCACCATGCCTACGCCTTGGCACTCAGATTCAAGGGTCTAACAGTAGGCAACTATCCTACCATCAAAAGTTGATAGGGTAGAAATCTGGATGATGCGTCACTGGCACGATGGCCTTGCGATCCGTCAAGTTATAATGAATCATCAGAGCAACAAGCGAAGCCTGCGTCGACCTTTTATCTAATAAATGCGCCCCTTCCAGAAGTCAGGGTTTGTTGCACGTATTAGTTTTAGAATTACTACGTTTATCCGAGTAGTAAGTACCATCAAACACACTATAACTAATTTAATGAGCCATTCGCAGTTTTACAGTCTGAATTAGTTTATACTTACAAATGCATGGCTTAATCTTTGAGACAAGTATACGACTACTAGCAGGATCAACCAGGTAGCATCCTTCGAGACACTGCACCAACTAGGACCGAAGCGTGCCACAAGGCTCCCTGAGGCCAAAGCTGTCGCGGTCATCATTCAAAATCGATGTGATGTGGGACAAATGCTTTCGCTTGGATAGGCAGAGGCCGAGGCCACCCCTGTCGCAACACTTTTCGCACTCGAGGGGATGACCGAGCGCCCGTGTGCTAAAGCAACTGCATGCCGAAGCAAGTCGCACTTGGAGCATGAGGCCCGACTTAGGTTTCCACCCATGCCTGCAAGGGACATGGTACAAAGACAACCGACAAATTTCGTTTATGAAGGCACGCAACACAAGGTCCCGATGTCACCCATGAAAAGCCAACGTATGGCTCAGGGTCGAGCTTGAAGCGGCGTGTTAGCCGATAGTTCGGTGTGGGAGCATGGAGCCTGCCAATGTGCATGACTAGATCACCACTCTCATGCCGCATGTACAAATGGGCAGCAACAACACCAAACGAGGTGCAAACCGACAAGCAAAAAGCCCATCGATCATGTAGGTCATCAAGTGCCGCCACACCCAAGCTGCTAAGCGCAAAATTGTTTTGATAGCAAGGGACAATTCTTCGATTGCAAGGGACCATGCCATGTCAGCTGAGGGCCACCGAGGCATGCCTCCGAGGACTAGGGTCCATGTGACGCGGCTCCCCTGGATCTCTCCCAGGGCATTACGTCGAGGGTCAGGGACGAGAGGGCTGGCTCGTGATGGGAGCCCGTAGCCTCGCTCACGCGCCCACCACTGCCACATGCTGGGCAAGCAGCCCTTGCTGTGCCTGCTTGGGGCTATCGAGGCATGCCTCCCGTGTCCAGGGTCCCTACGATGTGGCTTCCTTGGCTACTCTCTGGGGACCAAGTCGAGGGGCAGGGACAAGGGGGCTGGCTCGTGATGGGTGCCCGTGGCCTGGCTGGCGCGGCCAACGCTGCCGCACGCTGGGCAAGCAGCCCATGCCGTGCCTACTGGGTGCTGCCAAGGCATGCCTCCCATGCCAAGGGTTCGCGCGATGCAGCTCCCCTGGCTCGCTCGCTCGGCACCATGTCAAGGGGCAGGGAGCAGGGGGCTGGCTCGCGAAGGGCGCCCATGGCCTAGTTGGCGTAGCCACCACTGCCGCACGTTGGGCAAGCAGCCCATGCCGTGCTTGCTGGGGGCTGCAGAGTTATGTCTCCCGGGACCAGGGTCCATGCGACGCAGCTCCCATGGCTCGCTCGCTGGGCACTACATTGAGGGTCAGGGACGAGGGGGTTGGCTCGCGATGGACGCTCGTGGCCTGGCTGGCGCGACCACCGCTGCCGCATATTGGGCAAGATGCCCATGCCATTCCTGCCGGGGGCTGCCAAGGCATGCATCCCGTGCCCAGGGTTTGTGCGATGTAGCTCCTCTGGCTCGCTCGCTGGCCACCATGTCATGGGTCAGGAACCAGGGGGCTGGCTCGCGATGCCATGGGTTGGCTCGACCACCACTGCCACATGCTAGGCAAGCAGCCCATGTCATGTCAGTTGAGGGCCGCCAAGGCATGCCTCCCAGGGCTAGGGTCCATGCGACGTCGCTCCCCTGGCTCTCTCTCAGGGCACTACGTCGAGGGTCAGGGACGAGAGAACTGGCTCGTGATGGGAGCCTGTAGCCTCGCTCACGCGCCCACCGCTGCCACATGTTGGGCAAACAGCCCTTACTGTGCCTGCTGGGGGCTATCGAGGCATGTATCCCGTGTCTAGGGTCCCTACGACGCGGCTGCCATGGCTCCTCGCTGGGCACCATGTCGAGGGACAGGGACGAAGGGGCTGGCTCGCGATGGGCGCTCGTGGCCTGGCTAACGCGACCATTGCTGCTGAACACTAGGAAAAAAGCCCATGCCGTGCCTGCTAGGGGCTGCTGAGGCATGCCTCCCATGCCCAGGGATCGTGCGATGCAGCTCCCCATGCTCGCTCGCTGGGCACCTTGCCAAGAGGCAGGGACCAGGGGGCTGGCTCGCGATGGGCGCCCATGGCCTTGTTGGCGCAGCCACCACTGCCACACGATGGGCAAGCAGCCCATGCCGTGCCTGCTGGGGGCTGCAAAAGCATGCCTCCCGAGACCAGGGCCCATGCCGTGGCCTGGCTGGCTCGCCTATCGCTGCCGAATGCTGGGCAAGCAGCCCATGCCGTGCCTGCTGGGGGCTATCTAGGCATTTGGCTACCTTAAGAAAGTCATAGTTACTCCCGCCGTTTACCCACGCTTGGTTGAATTTCTTCACTTTGACATTTAGAGCACTGGGTAGAAATTGCATTGTGTGAGCATCCGCAGGTACCATCGCAATGCTTTGTTTTAATTAAATAGTTGGATTCCCCTTGTCCGTACCAGTTTTGAGTTGGCTGTTCGACGCCCGAGGAAGGCCCCCGAAGGAACCGTTCCCAGTCTTCCCCCGACCGACACACGGTGACCCGCTCTCGCCGCAGAAGTTGCTCGAGCAGTCCATCGATGGCCGACGGGTTCGAGACTGGGACCCCCATGCCCAGCCTTCAGAGCGAATCTTTTTCTCAAGGTTACAGATCCATTTTGCCGACTTCCTTTGCCTACATTGTTCCATCGACCAGAGGTTGCTTACCTTGGAGACCTGATGCAATTATGAGTATGATCAGGCGTGGGAGGCACTCGGGTCTTTCGAATTTTCAAGGGCCGCTGGGGGCGCACCGAGCACCATGCGACGTCCAGTGCTCTTCTAGTCACTGGACCCTACCTCTGGCTGAGCCATTTCTAAGGTGAGTAGGCTGTTAAACAGAAAAGATAACTCTTTCCGGGGCCCCCGTCGACATTTTTGGACTCCCTAACGTTACTGTCAATCGCCACATACCGGTTCCAAAATTTTAATCAGATCCTCTTTCGAAGCTTGCACCTAGGCACTATCCAACGGGCTTCTCCCGTCTCTTAGGATCGATTAACCTATGTGCAAGTGCCATTCACAAGGAACCTTTCTCCTCTTCGGCCTTCAAAGTTCTCACTCGATTATTTGCTACTACCACCAAGATCTGCACCGATGGCCGCTCCACTCAGGCTCGCGCCTCGCGTTTTGCGATAACTACTATGCCCTCCTACTCATTGGGGCTTCACCCTTGCCCCAACGGTCGGGTATATGTCGCGCGCTTCAGCGCCATCCATTTTTGGGGCTAGTTGATTTGGCAAGTGAGTTGTTACACACTCCTTAGCAGATTTTGACTTCCATGACCACTGTCTTACTATCTTAATCGACCAACACCCTTTGTAGGTTTTAGGTTAGTGCGCAGTTGGGCATTGTAACCCAGCTTCTGGTTCACCCCGCATCGCCAATTTTACATACTAAAAATGGCCCACTTGAAGCTCTCGATTTCGTGGGACAGCTCAAGGAAACAGCCACCCCGTACTACCTATTTAAATTTTGAGAATAGGTCGTGGGCATTATGCCCCCGATGCCTCTAATCATCGACTTTACCCAATAGAACTCGCATCTGAGCTCTAGCTATCCTGAGGGAAACTTCGGAGGGAACTAGCTACTAGACGGTTCAATTAGTCTTTCACCCCTATACCCAAGTCAAATGAACGATTTGCACGTCAGTATCGCTGCGAGCCTCCACTAGAGATTCCTTTGGCTTCGCCTCGCTCAGGCATAGTTCACCATCTTTCAGGTCCCAAATAGGCATGCTCGCACTCGAACCCTTCTCAAAAGATCGAGGTCGGTCGACGGTGCACCAGTGAGGGATCCTATCAACCAGCTTCCTTGCGCCTTACGGGTTTACTTGCCCGTTGACTCGCATGCATGTCAGACACCTTGGTCCATGTTTCAAGATGGGTCGAATGGGGAGCCCACCTGCCGACTCCAGGAGCGCGTAGGTGCTGAAGCACCGCTGGGATAATGCACTGCCAGCCATGATCTCGATGACAACGCCTCTGCGTAGATGTCAAAGGCTCGGGCTTGGGCTGCTGTCATGATCTGCGTCGATCCGCACCCCGAGTCGATCGACAGACCAGCTCTTGGCCGTTCCATATTCGACCGAGGTGCATCGTTGACCCTCATCTATTTCCCTCCTGACAATTTCATGCACTCTTTGACTCTCTTTACAAAGTCCGTTTTATCTTTCCCTCGCGGTACTTGTTTGTTATCACTCTCTTGCCCGTATTTAGCCTTGGATGAAATTTACTGCCCTATTGGGGCTACATTCTCTAACAACCCGACTCGTCGACAACACCTCGTGGTGCGACAGGGTGTGGGTGAGACGGGGCTCTCACCCTTTCCGGCACCCCTTTCCAGCGGACCTAGGCCCTGGGCCATCGCTGAGGACGCTTCTCCATATTACAATTCGAGCGTCAAGGACGCACGATTTCCAAGCTGGGCTTTTCCTGGTTTGCTCGCTGTTACTAAGGGAATCCTTGTTAGTTTCTTTTCCTCCGCTTATTGATATGCCTAAACTCAGCGGATGGTCCCACCTGACCTGGAGTCGCATCTTGATCAATCATTGGGTCCGTGAGCCGTGAGCGAGTGACGCACGCAGGAGGGAGCACGAGGCTTTCTCTACCACCACCAAACTATGATGCGGCGTCGCTCGAGGCTCTTTTTTAGGCCAACTACGAGCTAAAGGTGCACGAAAGGCCAACATCCGCCTTGCGATGGTCCCTCCCCTCCCCGAAGGGATGAGGGGGGGCCGGGGGAGACGGTGCTTGACACCGAGGCAGACGTGCCACGGCCTGATGGCTTCGGGCACAACTTACATTCAAACACTCGATGGTTGACGAGATTCTACAATTCACACCAAGTATCACATTTCGCTACGTTTTTCATTGATGCTAGAGCTAAGATATTCGTTGTCGAGAATCATTTTAGACATCGTTTAAGGACGACACGACCGCCAGCCACGCACCAAGATTGGGCCGATAGGGGCATACATTTTCATTTGAGTTCCTTGGCGCATCCCGCGCTATGGGTTTTGTTGTTGCACGCGACGAGGGGCTTGGGCGCGAGCCCACGCATCCTTACCGCACAAGGCAGGACGAGATGCTCAAGAGCCCTCTGCCCCGCCGATGTGTTTACAACGTGTTCGCAGGTTGTTTCGCTGAGCTAGTTTTCGACAATGATCCTTCTGCAGGTTCACCTATGGAAACCTTGTTACGACTTTTCCTTCCTCTAAATGATAAGGTTCAGTGGACTTTTCGTGACGTCGTGAGCAGCGAACCACCCACGTCGTCGCGATCCAAAACACTTCACCAGGCCATTCAATTGGTAGGAGCGATGAGTGATGTGTACAAAAGGCAGGGACGTAGTCAACGCAAGCTGATGACTCGCGCTTACTAGGAATTCCTCATTGAAAACTAACAATTGCAATGATCTATCCCCATCGTGATGAAATTTCAAAGATTACTCGGGCCTGTCAGCGAAGGCTATAAACTCATTGAACACATCAGTGTAGCGCGCGTGCAGCCCAGAACATCTAAGGGCATCACAAACCTGTTATTGCCTCAAACTTCCTTGGCCTAAGCGGCCATAGTCCCTCTAAGAAGTCGGCTGTGGAGGGCCACCTCCATGTAGCTAGTTAGCAGGCTGAGGTCTCTTTCGTTTACGAAATTAACCAGATAAATCGCTCCACCAACTAAGAACAACCATGCACGTAGTGCCATAAATACTCCTCAGCAAGCTATTTACCCTTAGCAAGCTAAGAACGGCCATGCACTACATCTAACAATTCAAGCCAATCTTTTTGGCTTGCAGTCACGTAGTGCCGCAAATACTCCTAAGCAAGCTATTTACCCTATTCATTTGACCATCTGTCTGTGGATGGTTTGCTGTGGAGAATTTAAGTTCTGTTCCTATCATGTTTAGCAACACTGTCCATAATCTTCCCGTGAATCTGGCATCTCTGTCACTCACAATGTCTTTCGGCAACCCAAACAACTTAACAACATATTTGAAAAACATCTCAGCGGCCGTATCAGCAGGGCACGCTCAAGTAACAGGAACAAAGATAGCATACTTTGAGAACCTATCAACAATCACCATTATAGCAGATAGTCCCTTTACCTTTGGGAAGCCCACAATGAAATCCATTGACACTGACTCCTATGGGTGTTCCAGAATTGATAATGGTTGGAGCAAACCTGCCTCCCTCCTTCTTTCTGTTTTGTCTTGTTGGCACATTAAGCATGTGCGAACATAGGCCTTCACATCTTCCATTAACTTGGGCCAGTAATAGGCTCTTGTCAGTAGCGCAAACATCATCTCGATGCCCGGGTGACTTGCCCGTAGCGGGTCATGGGTTTCCTTCAACAACTATTTCTGATGTCCACCAGACTTACGCACAAACAGTCTGTCAACCCAAGCATATAGCAACCCATCCTTAATCCAGTATCTTCGGATCAAGCCTTTGCTCACCTCCTCCATGAGTCGGGCATACTCGGTATCTTCCCTAGCTATCGATCTTATTTGCTCGAGTAAGTCACTCTGGACACCCGTCAGAGTAGCCACATAAGTTTACACTTCTACGCGGCTTAGTACATCAACAACAATGTTTTGTTTGCCTGGTTTGTGTTCCCACACAAAATCAAACTCCGCCACAAACTCTTGCCATCTTACTTGTTTCATAGATAACTTTTTCAGCGAGCAAAAATAGGTATTAGCGACAATGTCAGTAATTACCTTAAATTTCATCCCAAGAAAGTAATGCCACCATGTCCCTAGGCAATGGACAACAGCTGTCATCTCCTTTTCATGAGTCGAATAATGCTGCTCTGCATCCTTGAGTTTTCGACTCTTGAATGCCACGGGATGGCCATTTTGCACCAACACACCCCGATTGCTCGATCAGAAGCGTCTGTAACTACCTTGAATGGCTCTTCAAAGTTTGATAGGGACAGTACTAATTTCGAGGCTATCGCCTATTTTAATCCCTCGAAAGCTTTGTTGCATTCATCGGTCCACACCTACGGGCTATCTTTCTTCAGCAAATTCGTCAAATGGTTGCTCTTGCTCGAATACCCTTTGATGAATCATCTGTAATAGTTTGCGAGCCCAAGGAATGATCATAATTCAGCAACTTTTCGTGGGGTTGGCCACTCCATGATGGCCTTCACTTTCCTTCCATCCATCTGTATCTGTCCGTTCCCGACCCAATGTCCCAAGAATGGCACTTCTTGCTTGCAAAACTTGCATTTTTCCTTCTTGATGTATAGCTGGTACTCTCACAGCCGCATCAATACCTGCAGCAAATGGCTTGCGTGGTCGTCTAGGGTGTCGCTATAGACCACATTGTCATCCAAGTAGACTACCACAAACTTGTCTAAAAACTCAAACAATACATCATTCATAAGATTACAGAAGGTAGCAGGCGCATTGGTTAGCCCGAAGGGCATCACCATGAACTCATAAGAGCCGTACCTTGTGACACATGCGATTTTTGCTTCGTACCCCTCAGCTATTCTGACTTGCCAGTATCTCGACTGCAAGTCTTTGTAATGTACTTGGCCTTTGATAATCGATCATATAAGTCAGCAACGTTTGGCCCCAGATATTTGTTCTTTATGATTACCTTGTTTAATGCTCGGTAATCGATGCACATTCTTAGCAAGCCATCTTATTTTTGCTAGAATAGCATAGGTGCGCCATAAGGGCCTTTGACGGTTGAATGAAACCCGCTTCCAACAGCTCGTCTAGTTGCTTTCGTAGTTTAGCTAGTTCCGACGAGGGCATTCGATATGGTGCTTGAGCAGGGGGTCTAACACCCGAAAGTAACTCGATCATATGATCAACATTCTTCCTCAAATGCAATGTCTTAGGGAGCTTCGATGGCATCATATCGCTAAATTCCCTCAACACTTCAACGATCTTGTCGAGCACCTCCATAACTTGATCTAGTTTTGCCTCAAATAGTGCTGCCACCATTGTCACTTCACCCTTTCATAGTCCTGACTTAAGTTGCTTTGCAGATTGTAAGCCAATTTGTTTCTTATCTACCGAAAGCTTTCTTGCTGCTTCAGTTCTGATTAGGCTCGGGGCTCGCTCATCAGCCATGAGTAATCAACCTACGTGGGGCATCATCAATGCCTTGGCTTGTTTGAAGAATTTTAGACCCAAGATAACATCAAAGTCATCCAACTGAGTTATCATGAGGTTGGACGTACCTTTCCATTCGCCTACTTTAAGGGTTGTAGTGGCAGCTCCGCATACTGCCTTTGCCTCAGCTTTCACTGCTTTGAACTTGACCGAGGCTGGAGAAAGCTTAAGCCCGAGCATTCCCACTTCTTTTCTCATGGTGATATTGTTGGTAGCTCCCGTATCCAACATTACCATTGTATCCTTCCCATTTACCTTCATCGGGACATAGATCAACCTTTTCTGCATGTTCTTGGGTGTGATTGCATTCAGCAACTAGATTGGATTCACCCGAGTTGTGGCATTCTATTCCTTTTCCTCGGAGGAATCCTTAGCCACCATGAGCACTGCTAACTTCTCTTTGCGAGGACAATCGCGTGCTCTATGTGGCCCGTTGCATAAGAAGTAACCCCCTTGGTCCACAATCCTTCCCTTTCCTTTCAAAGAAGATAAGCCTCGAGGCTTGCTGGACTCAGCATGCTATCTGCCACAGAAAATGCTGAGGGCAAGTCTTTGACACCTTGCAGCCTCAGTTCTGCTTGAGCGCACGGCTGCAAGCCTAATAGGAAGTTAAACAACCTATACTCCTCTGACATGTTCTTGATGTCCAGCATCAGTAAACTGAATTCCTTGACGAAGTCACGCACTGAACCTATCTACGTCAAGCATTTCAATTGTTCCCTAGCCATGAATGAGGTGTTGCATGGTAGGACTTGCTCGTTCAATTTCTTTTTGAGTGCCTTCCATGAATCAATGCTAGGCCTTCCCATGATAGCATCATCCTGCATATGGGTGTGCCACCACAACTTAGTATCACCAGATAAGTACACGAATGTGATCATTACCTGGTCATTTTTTAGCACTCTAACAGCTTTAAAGTACTGCTCCATATCCCATAAGAAGTTCTCCAACTCTTTGGTATTCCTCTCTTCAGAGAATGGCTTTGGTTTTGGTACCTTCAGCTTAGCCATAGTAGAGTCTGCCCCTACCGTAGGGGTGGAGGAAGCCCTTTTTAGCAACTCAATCTCGATCTCAAGGCTTCTCATGGTCTCTTTAAGGTTTTTGATGTCTTCTTCCATCGAGGATTGTTGTTGGGTGATTATCTCCATTGAATCAACTAGCGTGCATGTCGATCCCTCCGTCAGTGCACCAAGGATCTCTTCTTATCGAGCGACACGCTCTCGTATTGACTCATTCCCTTCCGGTATGGGGCATTGGCAGCGATATGATCAACCACGAGTTTGAGAGAAAGTGGTGATCGAAACCGTGCTCTGATACCAAACTGTCACACCATCAATTGCGGGATCAGCACAACTCTAGTGTGATGGCGCTAGATGCGTCCACCTAACCAGCCCAACTTTCTAAGCCCGTGCCAAAAGAAGAATAAGAGTCAATAATGCAAAACGCGAAGTAAGAAGACGGTATTATGAGAACTCTTTCTTAACCTTTATTGAAAGTAAAGGAACTCCTTACAAAAGAAGGGTCTCTTTCTAAGAGCACCCAAAGCCTCTAGCTACCCACACACTTGAGTTTGTATTACTCGATGTGTTTACAACTGAACCCAAGCCCCCTTTTTGTACTAGTTAAGGAGTGTCCTACTCTAACACTCCTTCTTAGTTATCCCACGTTTTTCAGATGAGCCACTCAATCTTGATCACAAATCTTTATCTCATTGAGGCTTATCTTCAAAGTTTGGATAGCATCCTTCTCCCACAAGGACTCTCTTTAAGTCAAGGATCTTATCTCCTTTGAAGTCTTCTACAAGCCTTTTTATCCACTTTTAATCGGTTTGGATAGGCTTAAGGAGGTGGTTTCCGTTCAGGACACTTTTCGAGCCTTATCTCCCATGGCTTTCGGGATGGACATCTCTTTCTTATCCTTCTATCGCCTTGATCCTCCTCTTTCCAATAGCCATATCCTTTCTTTGTGGAATATCTTCGCTTGCTGGACTTTCCATCCATGCCAAGTTAGGTTCTCGGATTTTGGCCTATGTTTTCGTCACTGGACATATTCGCACCATCATGTACTGGTGCTTACTTGAGGTATCTCTGCCGCGTCCCCCTTAAGTGGGCTTATGGGTCTGTTTGTGTGCTTCATCCCTCGCTCCGCAACATTCCTAACTCATCAGCGAATCTCGCCACTATAAGTATGAAACTCGATTTCTCACCAAGTCTTCCGCATTCGTTTTCATATCTAACTCATGCATTTTTGCCTTGCTAGCGTGGTCCTCAACACTTGTAGGTCCGGGCATGGAGCAAGACTCACCATACCTAGTCCTTGGTACTAAGATTCAAAGGTCCGACAGTAGGCAACTATCTAACCATCGAAAGTTGATAGGGCAGAAATTTGAATGATCCGTCATTGGCACGATGGGCGCCCATGGCCTGGCTGGCACGCCCACTGCTCCCATACACTGGGCAAGCAGCCCTTGCCCTGCCTACTGGGGGCTGCCGAGGCATGCCTTCCATGCCCAATGTCCGTGCGACGCGGCTCCCCTGGCTCGTTCACCGATTACAATGTCAAGGGGCTAGCTCGCGATGAGCACCCGTGGCCTGGCTGGTGTGCCCACCACTGCCACACGCAGGGAAAGCAGCCCATGCCATGCCTGCTGGGGGCTGCCGAGGCATGCCTTCCATGCCCAGAGTCCACGCGACGTGGCTCCCCTGGCTCGTTCGCCGGTTACAATGTCAAGGGGCTGGCTCGCGATGGGCGCCCGTGGCCTGGTTGGTGCGCCGACCGCTGCCACACGTAGGGAAAGCAGCCCATGCCATGCCTGCTGGAGGCTGCCGAGGCGTGCCTCCGGTGCCCAGAGTCCGTGCGACGTGGCTCCCATGGCTCGCTCGCTAGGCACGATGTTGAGGGGTTGGCTCGTGATGGGCGATCGTGGCCTGGCTGGCATGCCCACCGCTGCCGCATGCTGGGCAAGGAGCCCATAACATGGCTTCTAATGCTGCCAAGACGTGCCTCCTGTGCCAACGGTCCGTATGATGCGGCTTCCCTGGTTCGCTCGCTGGTTACTATGTTGAGGGGCTGGCTCGCGATGGGTGCCGGTGGCCTAGCTGGCGCGCCCACCGCTGCTGCACACTGGGTAAGCAGCCCATGCCGTGCCTGCTGGGGGCTGCCAAGGCATGCCTCTCGTGCCCAGGGTCCATGTGATGCAGCTCCCTTGGCTCGCTCGCCGCGCATTATGTCTATGGTCTGGCTCGCGATGGGCGCCCATGGCGTGGCTGGCGCGCCCACCGTTGCTGCACGCTGGGCAAGCCGCCCATACCGTGCCTGCTGGGGGTTACCGAGACGTGCCTCCCATGCCCAGGGTCTGTGCAACGCGACTCCTCTAGCTTGCTCACTAGGCATTATGTCAAAGGGTTGGCTCGCGATGGGTGTCTGTGTCCTGGCTGGCGCTCCCACCGCTGCAGCAAGCTGAACAAAGAGCCCATACCATAGCTGCTATGGCTACGAAGGCGGGCCCCCCGTGCCCAGAGTCCGTGCATCGTGGCTTCCCTTGCTCGCTCGCTGCATACACTATCGTGGGGTTGGCTCGCGATAGGCGTTTATGGCCTGGCTGGCGCACCCACCGCTATCGCACGCTGGGCAAGTAGCCCATACTGTGTCTGCTAGGGACTGCTAAGGCATGCCTCCCGTGCCCAGGGTCCATTCGATGCGGCCCCCCTGGCTCTCTCGCTGGGAACTACGTCGAGGGGCTAGCTTGTGATGGGCGCCCACCGCTTCCGCACGCTGGGCAAGCAGCCCATGCCATGCCTGTTGGGGGCTGCTGAGGCGTGCCTCTCGTGCCTAGGGTCGGTGCGACTTGGCTTCCCTGGCTCGCTCGCTGGGCACTATGTCGAGGGGCTGGCTTGTGATGGGCGCCTGTGGCAAGGTTGGGGCGCCCACAGCTGCCGCACACTGGAAAAGCAGCCCATGCCATGTTTGCTTGGGGCTGCCGAGACGTGCCTCATGTACCCAAGGTCCATGCGACGCGACTCCCAGGGCTCGCTCGCTACGCACTATGTCGAGGCGCTCACTCGCAATGGGCTCCCATGGCCAGGCTGGCACACCCACCGCTGCCGCACGCAGGGCAAGCAGCCCATCCCGTGCCTGCTAGGGGCTGGTGAGGTGTGCCTCTCGTGCCCTGGGTCCATGCAACGCAGCTCCCCTAGCTCGCTCGCTGGTTACTATGCCGAGGGGCTGGCTCGTGATGGGCGCCCATGGCCTGTCTGGCGCCCCCACCACTGTCGCACGTTGGGTAAAGAGCCCATGCCATGGCTGCTTGCGCTGCCAAGGTGTGCCTCCCATGCCTAAGATCCATGCGACGCGGCTCCCTTGCCTCGCTCGTTGGTTACTATGTTGAGGGGCTGGCTCGCGATGGGCGCCCGTGGCTTGGCTAGCACACCCACCACTCCCGTACACTGGGCAAGAAGCCTAGGATGTGCCTGCTGGGCACTGTTGAGTATTGCCTCCCATGCCCAGGGTCCGTACGACACGACCTCCCTCACTCGGTCGCTGGGCACTATGTGAAGGGGCTGGCTCATATTGGGCACCCGTTGCCTGGCTGGCTTGCTCACCACTACCGCACGCTGGGCAAGCAGCCCATGTCGTGCCTTTTGGGGGCTGCCAAGGCATGCCTCCCATGCCAACGGTCCGTGCGACACGGCCCCCTTGGCTCGCTCACTGAGCATTATGTCGAGGGGTGAGGACGAGCGGGCTGGCTCGCAATGGTCTCTCGTCGCCTGGCAGGCGCACCTACCGCTGCTGCTCGCTAGGCAAGCAGCCATGCCGCGCCTGCGGGGGGCTGTCGAGGCATGCCACCCGTGCCCAGCGTCCGTGTGATGCGGCTTCCCTGGCTCGCTCGCTGGGCACTATGTCGAGTGGCTGGCTGATGAATGGCGCCCGTGGCCTGGCTGGCATGCCCAATGCCACCGCACGCTAGGCAAGTAGCCCATGCCTTGCCTGCTGGGGGCGGCCGAGGCATCCGTCTCATGGCCAGGGTCCATGTTACACGGCTCCCCTAGCTCCCTCGCTGGGCACTATGTCGAGGGGTAGGAATGAGGGGGCTCACTCGCGATGGGCTCCCGTGGGTTGGCTGGCGCGCCCATTTCTCCCGTATGCTGTGTAAACAGCCTAGGCTGTGCCTGCTGGGGGCTGCGTAGGCGTGCCATCCATGCCCAGGGTCCGTGTGACGCGGCTCCCTGCCGTACTGTCGGGACACTATGTCAAGGGGTTAGCTCACGATGGGTGACCGTGGCCTGGCTGGCACGCCCACTACTCTGCACGTTGGGCAAGCAGCCCATGTCATCCCTGGTGGGGGCTACCGAGGCGTGCCCAGGGTCCATGCGACGCGGCTCCCCTAGCTCGCTCGTTGGGCACTAAGTCGAGGGGTAGCGATGAGGGGCTGGCTAGCGATGGGCGCATGTGGCCCGGCTGGCGCGCCAATCGCTGCTGCACGCTGGGCAAGCAGCCGATGCCGTGCCTGCTGGGGGCTGCCAAGGCATGCCTCTCGTGCCAAGGGTCCGTTCGACGCGGCCCCCTGGCTCGCTCGTTGGGCACTAGATCGAGGGGCAAGGACGAGGGGGCCGACCCACGATGGGTGCCAATGGCTAGGCTGGCGCGCCCACTGCTCCCTCACGCTAGGCAAGCTGCCCTTGCCAAACCTGCTATGGGCTGCCGAGGCGTGCCTCCCAAGCCCAAGATCCATGCGGCGCGGCTCCATGGCTTGCTCGCTGGGCAGTATGTCGAGGGGTAGGCTCGTGATGGGCACCCATGGCCTGGCAGGCGCGCCCACTGCTGCTGTATGCTTGGCAAGCCGCCCATGTCGTGCCTGCTGGGGCCTGCTGAGGTGTGCCTCCTGTGCCCAGGATCTGTGCAATGCAGCTCTCCAACCTTGCTCGCTGGGCACTATGTCGAGGGACTGGCTCGTGATGGGCGCTCGTGGCCTGGCTGGCTCGCCCGCTGGGCACTATGTCAAGAGGCTGGCTCATAATGGGCGCCCGTGGCCGGGCTGGTTTGCCCACTGCTGTCACATGCTGGGCATGCCACCCATGCCGTGCCGGCTTGGGGCTGCCGAGGCATGCCTCACGGGCCCAGGGTCCGTGCGACGCGGCTCCCTTGGCTCGCTTGTTGGGCTCCATGTCGAAGGGCTGGCTCGAGGGGCTGGCTCACGATTGGCGCCCGTGGTTTGGCTGTGGCACCCACCGCTGCCGCACAGTGGGCAAGCAGCCCATGCCATGCCTGCTGGGGGCTGCTGAGGCATGCCCCCCATGCCCAGGGTACCTGCGACGCAGCTCCCCTGGCTCGCTCTCTGGGCACTATGTCAAGAGACTGGCTGGCGATGGGCGCCCGCAGCCTGGCCGGCCTGCCCACCGCTTCCGTACGCTGGCCAAGAAGCCCATGCCGTGCCTGCTGGGGGCTGCCGAGGCGTGCTTCCCTTGCCCAGGGTTCGTTTGACGCGGCTCCCCTGGCTCGCTCGCAGGGCACTAAGTCGAGGGGTAGGGACGAGGGGGTTGGCTCGTGATGGGCTCCTGTGGACTGGCAGGTGTGCCCACCGCTGCCTCACGCTGGGCAACCTGCCCATGCCATGCCTGCTGGGGGCTGCCAAGGCATTCCTCCCATGCCCAGGGTCCATGCGACGAGGCTCACCTGGCTCGCTCGCTCGGCGCCATGTCGAGGGGCAGGGACGAGGGGGCTGGCTCACAATGGCCGCCCGTGGCCTGGCTGGTGCGCCCACCGCTGATGCACACTGGGCAAGCAGCCCTTGCCATGCCTACTGGGGGCTGCCGAGGCATGCCTCCCGTGCCATGGGTCCGTGCGATGCAGCTCCCCTGGCTCACTTGCTGGGCACTATGTCGAGGTTTGGGGACAAGCGGGCTGGCTCGCGATGGGCGCCACTGGCCTGGCTGGTGCACCCACAGCTGCCGCACGCTGGGCACTTGGCCCATGCTGTGGCTGCTGAAGGCTGCAATGGCATGCTTCCCATTCTCAGGGTCCATGCAACGCGGTTCCCATGGCTCGCTCGCTGGGCAGTAAGTTGAGGGGCAGCGACGAGGGGGCTGGCTCTTGATGGGCAGCCGTGGCCTGGCTGGCGCGCCCATCGCTGCCACACGCTGGGCAAGCAGCCGATGCCATGCCTGCTGGGGGCTGCCAAGGCATGCCTCTGATGCCCAGGGCCTGTACGACGCGGCTCCCCTGGCTCGCTCACTGGGCACCATGTCGAGGGGCAGGGAGGAGGGGGCTGGCTCGCGATGGGCTCCTGTGGCCTGGCTGGCGCGCCCACTGCTGCAGCACGCTGGGCAAGCAGCCCATGTGGTGCCATCTGGGGGCTGCAAGACTTGCCACCCGTGCCCAGGGTCCATAAGATGCGGCTCCCCCGGCTCGCTCGCTGGGCGCCATGTCGAGGGGCAGGTACGAGGGGGCTGGCACGCCATGGCCACCTGTGGCCTGGCTGGCGCGCCCACCACTGCAGCTCGCTGGGCAAGCTGCCCTTGCCGTGCCTGCTGGAGGCTTCCGAGGCATGCCTCCCATGCCCAGTGCCCATGCAATACGGCCCCCTCGAGGTTCGTGGATGAGGGAGCTGGCTCCCGATGGGCGCCACTGGCCTGGCTGGCGCGCCCACAGCTGCCACACGCTGGGCACATGGCCCATGCCGTGCCTGCTGGGAGCTGCTGTGGCATGCCTCCCATGCCCAGGGTCGGTGCAACGCGGTTCCCCTGGCTCGCTCGCTGGGCACCATGTCGAGGGTCAGGCACCAGGGGGCTGGCAAGCTATGGGCGCCAGTGGCCTGGCTGGCGCGCCCATC
>JAJFZO010000135.1:117500-145000 GCA_021397835.1 Moringa oleifera
AGTTAGGCATCGCAACCCGGCTTTCGATTCGTCCTGCATCTTCAATTCTACTTACGAAAAATGGCCCCCTTGGAGCTCTTGATTCCGTGGGATGGCTCAACGAAGCAGCTGCCCTATACTACCTATTTAAAGTATGAGAATAGGTCAAGGGAATTGTGCCCCCGATGCCTCTAATCATTGGCTTTACCTTATAGAACTCACATTTGAGCTTCAGCTATCCTGAGGGAAACTTTGGAGGGAACTAGCTACTAAACGGTTCAATTAGTATTTCACCCCTATACCCAAGTCAGACGAATGATTTGCACGTCAGTATCGCTGCAGGCCTTCACCAGAGTTTCCTTTGGTTTCACCTCGGTTAAGCATAGTTCACCATCTTTCAAAACTCGACGGGCATGCTCGCACTCGAACCTTTCTCAAAAGAGCGAGGTCAGTCGGTGGTGCACCCGCGAGGGATCTTGCTAATCAACTTCCTTGCACCTTACGGGTTTACTCACCCATTGACTCGCACGCATGTCAGACTCATTGGTCCGTGTTTCAAGATGTGTCAAATGGGGAGCCAACTTGCCGATACTAGGAGCGTGCAGGTGCTAAAACACCGCCGCGATGGTGCGTGCTGCCAGCCACGATCTTGACAACGACATCTCCGCGAGTGTATTAAAGGCTTAGGCTTGGGCCACCATCGCGATCCGTGTCAATCTGCACCTTGAGTCAATCAGTGGACCGGCTTATGGCTGTTCCACATCCGACCGAGGTGCATCACCAACCCCCATATGCTTCACTCCCGATAATTTCAAGCACTATTTGACTCTTTTTTTAAAGTCCTTTTCATCTTTCCCTCGCGATACTTGTTTGCTATCGGTCTCTTGCCTGTATGTAGCCTTGGAGGGAATTTATCGCCCTATTAGGGCTGCATTCCCAAACAACGAGACTCGTCCACAGCGCCTCATGGTGCGACAAGGTTCAGGCAAGACGGGGCTCTCACTCTCTCCGACGCCCTTTTTTAGGGGACTTGGGCCCCGATCCATCGTTGAGGACGCTTCTCTAGACTATAATTTGGGCACCGAGGGAGCACGATTTTCAAGCTGGGCTTTTCCCAGTTCACTCGCCATTACTAGGGGAATCCTTGTTAGTTTCTTTTCCTCCATTTATTGATATGCTTAAACTCAGCGGGTGGTCCCGCTTGACCTGGGGTCACATCTCAATCGATCGATCATCGGGTCTTTGAGCCACGAGCGAGTGACATGCGCATGAGGGAGCAGGAGGCTTTTTTTTATTACCGCCAAGCCATAACGGTGTCGCTCAAGGCTCTTTCTTAGGCCAACCGCGAGCCGAAGGTGCATGAGAGGCCAACATCTGCCCCACGATGGTCCCTCCCCTCACTGAAAAGATGCAGGGGGCTCGAGGGCGACGGTGCTTGACACCTAGGCAGACGTGCCCTCGGCCTGATGGCTTCGGGCGTAACTTGCATTCAAAGACTCGATGGTTCATGGGATTCTGTAATTCACTCCAAGTATCGCATCTCACTACGTTCTTCATCGATGCAAGAACCCAGATATCCGTTGTCGAAAGTCATTTTAGACATCATTTAGGGACGACACAACCGCCAGCCACGCACCGAGATCGGGGTAACTGGGGCGCACTTTTTCATTCGAGTTCCTTGGTGCATCCCACGCTGTGAGTTTTGTTGTTGTGCACGACAAGAGGCTTGGGCATGAGCCAGCGCACCCTTACCGGGCGAGGTGGGACAAAGGGCTCGAAAGGAACGGTGGTAGGAGCGACGGACCATTCAATCGGTAGGAGCGACGGGCGGTGTGTACAAAGAGCAGAGACATAGTCAATGCAAGCTGATGACTCGCACTTGCTAGGAATTCCTCGTTGAAGACCAATAATTGCAATGGTCTATCCCCATCATGATGCAATTTCAAAGATTACTCGAGCCTGTCGGTGAAGGCTATACACTCGTTGAATACATCAGTGTAGCGCGCATGCGGCCCAGAACATCTAAGAGCATCACAGACCTGTTATTGCCTCAAACTTCCTTGGTCTATGCGTCCATAGTCCTTTTAAGAAGGCAGCCATGGAGGGTCACCTCCACGTAGCTAGTTAGTAGGTTGAGGTCTCGTTCGTTAACAAAATTAACCAGATCAATCACTCCACCAACTAAGAACGGCCATGCACCACCACCCATAGAATCAAGAAAGAGCTCTCAGTCTGTCAATCCTTATTATGTTTGGACTTGGTAAGTTTCCCCGTGTTTAGTCAAACTACGCCACAGGCTCCATTCCTGGTGGTGCCCTTCCGTCAATTCCTTTAAGTTTCAACCTTGTGACCATATTTCCCCTAGAACCCAAAGACTTTGATTTCTCATAAGGTGCTAACGGAGTCCTAAAAGAAACATCCATTGATCCCTGGTCGGCATTGTTTATGGTTGAGACTAGGACGGTATCTGATCGTCTTCGATCCCCCAACTTTCATTCTTGATTAATGGAAACATCCTTGCCAAATGTTTTCGCAGTTGTTCGTCTTTCATAAGTCCAAGAATTTCACCTCTGACTATGAAATACGAATGCCCCTAACTGTCCCTGTTAATCATTACTCCGATCCCAAAGGCCAAAAGAATAAGATCGAAATCCTATAATGTTATCCCATGCTAATGTATTCAGAGCGTAGTCTTGCTTTGAGCACTCTAATTTCTTCAAAGTAACAGCATTGGAGGCATGACCCGACCAATTAAGGCCAAAAGGTGGGTCGCCGACAGTAGGGATCAGCCAATCGATGCACACCGTAGGTGCACTGACCGACCCATCCCAAGGTCCAACTACGAGCTTTTTGACTGCAACAACTTAAATATACACTATTGGAGCTAGAATTACCGTGGCTGCTGGTTGCCCTCCAATGGATCCTCATTGAGGGATTTAGATTGTACTCACTCCAATTACCAGACTCGAAGAGCCCGGTATTGTTATTTATTTTCACTACCTCCCTGTGTCAAAATTAGGTAATTTACGCCCCTGCTGCCTTCCTTGGATGTGGTAGCCGTTTCTTAGGCTCCCTCTCTAGAATCAAACCCTAATTCTTTGTCACTTGTCACCACCTTAGTAGGCAACTATCCTACCATCGAAAGTTAATAGGGCAGAAATTTGAATGATGCGTCGTCGGCACGATGGCCTTGCGATCTGTCGAGTTTATCATCAATCATCAAAGCAACAGGGGAAGCCTGTGTCGACCTTTTATCTAATAAATGCACCCCTTCCAAAAGTCATGGTTTGTTACACAAATTAGCTCTAGAATTACTATGGTTATCCGAGTAGTAGGTACCATCAAACAAACTATAACTAATTTAATGAGCCATTCGCAGTTTCACAGTCTGAATTGGTTCATACTTACACATGCATGGCTTAATCTTTGAGACAAGCATATGAATACTGGCAGGATCAACTAGGGAGCATCCTTTGAGACACCGCACAATCTAGGACCAAAGAGTGCCGCAAGGCTCGCAGAGGCCAAAGTTGTCGTGATCGTTGTTCAAAATCGATGGTATGTGGGATAAATGGTTTTGCTTGGACAGGCAGAGGCCCAGGCCACTCCTGTCGCAACATTTTTCTCACCTGAAGGAATGACCGAGCGCCCGTGTGCCAAAGCAACCGCATGCCAAAGCAAGCCACGCTTGGAGCATGAGGCCCGACTGAGGTTTCCACCCATGCCCGTGAGGGACATGGTGCAAAGACAGCCGACTCGAATCATCGAATTCTGTTTGTGAAGGCATACGACACAGGGTCCCGATGTCACCCACGAAAAGTCAACGTAGGGCTCAGGGTCGAGCTTGAAGCGATGTGCTAGCCGACAGTTTGATGTGGGAGCATGGAGCCTGCCAACGCGCACGACTAGATCACAACTCACACGCCGCACGTACAAATGGGCAGCAACAGCACCAAATGAGCTGCAAGCTGACGAGCAAAAGGCCCATCGATCATGCAGGTCATTGAGTGCCGCTGCACCCAAGCCGCTAAGCGTAAAATTGTTTCGATAGTGAGGGAGGATTCTTCCATGGCAAAGGACCATCGATGAGGCCTTGGCAGCAGGGGTGTCACGCCGTGCCCAGGTTGGCCTTGTGGCTCGCTCGGTGCTAACGGTCGACGATCATGTCATTGATTGCGCTGCGCATCGAGTCCGCCTAGACAAGTCTGAGTGTCGTGATCCAACCCCATGTCTGCCGCCTCGAGGGCCTGTGACGAAACACTCCGCATGCTCAAAATCCCCCCAGCTATTTGGCCCTCGCGTAACATGCATCATCGTTAGCTTCGTCGCCCACACCGTCGAGCCTGTCTAGCCACATCCCAGGTTATTATCCCCTAATTTTTTGCATTTCGTTGCCCACAATTTAGTGGATTTTGTTTCCCACATTTTTCCAACTCCGTTGGTTACTGATCGGGCATCCCACACTCTTTGGCCGACGTCGCCAGCCGCCTGCCTGCCGATGGTGGTGGCCGTCACAACCACACACCATCGGTTGGATGGGCAAGGCAGCAAGCCGCCCTGCCTATGTCATTTGCTCTGGGTTCCCCAAGCCCAGCGCATGCCCATGTGGGATCGACAGTGGGGGAGCACGCATAGCCCGTTGGCACCCAGCAAGCTGGGTGACCACCTCCCCCCTAAAGAGTCTTAAATGAAATTTCACTCGCGGCAGGAGGAAACATCAATAAGTCTGAGCCATCATAATGGGTCTAAAAAATTATTTACTTCGAATTTTGAGCTGAAATTTTGTAATGCATGGAGAATAATCATATCTACCACCAGAAAAAATTTCAGAATTTTTTGGGCATTAAATTTTTTTAATGAATTCTCTACACCCAAAAATTGAAAAAATCATCAAAAATAGCCCGTGAGTCAAAATGGTCCCAAACTTTAGGGGCAGACTCCTTATGAATTACACGATTCATTTTAGTCATTTCGGGACCAATTCCATGATGAAAGAACTGTCAATTCACACCAATTTCGCAACTGGGCATTACGGCCAGGAAGCTGGGGCAGTTGTGCCTCTGCCTAGTCCAGGGTGCATGCTGGCTACCCTGTCTAGCGCACCACCAGCCAACCCATGGCTGCCCTCAGGGTCCATCACGGCCAGGGGACACGGCCATGAAATCAACGCCCACAACACATGCCAAGCCTCACATTATGTCGAAGGGCTGGCTCACGAGTAACGCCCCTGGCAAGGCTAATGCTGTGCCTGCTGGGGACTGTTGTGGTACCCCTGGCTCTCACACTGGGCAGTAAGTCGAGGGGCAGGGATGAAGGGCCTGGCTGGCACGCCCACCGCTGCCCCACGTTGGGCAAGCTGCCCATGCCGTGCCTGCTAGGAGCTACCGAGGTAAGCCTCCAGTGCCAAGGGTCCGTGTGATGTGGCTCCCCTGGCTCGCTCGCTGGGCACTATGTCGAGGGGCAGGGATGAGAAGACTGGCTCGTGATTGGCACTCGTGGCCTGGCTATCGCACCCATCGCTACCATACGCTCGGTAAGCAGCCCATGCCGTGCCTGCTGGGGGCTGCCGAGGCATGCCTCCCATGCCTAGTGTCTGTGCGACGCGGCTCCCCTGGCTCACTCATTGGGCATTATGTCGAGGTGCTGGCTTGCAATGGGCGCATGTGGCCTCGCTGGCGCGCCCACCGCTGCGGCAGGCTGGGCAAACAGCCCATGCCATGCCTGCTGGGGGCTGCCAAGGCGTGCCTCTCGTGCCCACGGTCCGTGCAATGAAGCTCCCCTAGCTTGCTCGCTGGGCACTATGTCGAGGGGCAAGGACGAGGGTGCAGGCTCGTGATGGGTGCCACTGGCCTGGCTGGCGCACCTACTACTACTGCACGCTAGGCCAGAAGCCAATGCCATGTCTGGAAGGGGCTGCAGAGGCTTGCCTCTCGAGCCCAGGGTCCGTACGACGCGGCTCCCATGGCCCGCTCGCTGCACACTATGTCGATGGGCTGGCTCACGATGGGTGCTCGTGGCCTGGCTGCCCCACCCACCGCTGTCGCACGTTGGGCAAGCAGCCCATGCCATGCTTGCTGGGGGCTGTCGAGGCATGCTTTTCGGGCCAAGGGTCCGTGCAATGCGGCTCCCCTGGCTCGCTCACTGGGCACTATGTCGAGGGGCTGGCTCACAATGGGTGCCCATGGCCTCACAGGCGCATCCACCGTTGCCGCACACTGGGTAAATAGCCCATGCCTGCTGGGGGCTACCGAGGCATGCCTCCCTTGCTCGCTCACTTGCTGGACACTACATCTAGGGACAGGGACGAGGGGGCTGGCTCGTAATGGGCATCCGTGGCCTGGCTAGCATGCCCACAGCTGCCGCATGCTGGGCCAGCAGCCCAAGCCGTGCCTGCTGGGGGCAGTGGAGGCTTGCCTCCCATGCCAACCTTGCGACGCGGCTCCCTTGGCTCGCTCGCTGGTTACTTTATCGAGGGGCTGGCTCGCGATTGGTACCTGTGGCCTGGCTGGCGCACCCACCACTGTCGTACTTTGGGCAAGCGGCCTATGCCATGGCTGCTGGGAACTGTCGAGGCTTGCCCCCTGTGCTCAGGGTCCGTGCGACGTGGCTTCCTAGCTTGCTCGCTGGGCACTATGTTGTGGGGCTGGCTCATGATGGACGCTCGTGGCATCGCTGACGTGCGTGCCACTGCCGCACACTGGACAAGTAGCCCATGGCATGCCTGGTTAGGGCTGCCGAGGCATGCCTTCCTTGCCCAGGGTCTGTGCGACGTGGCTCCCACAGCTCACTCGTTGCGCACTATTTCAAAGGACTAGCTCGCGATGGGCGCCCGTGGCCTGGCTGGCGCGCCCACTGTTGCCGCACGCTGGGCAAGCAACCCATGCCATGCCTGCTGGGGGCAGTTGAGGTGTGCCTCCCATACCCAGGGTCCGTTCGACACGGTTCCCATGGCTCGCTTGCTACGCACTATGTCGAGGTGCTGGTTCATGATGGGCACCCGTTGCCTGGCTGGCGCGCCCACCGCTGCCACAAGCTGGGCAAGAACCCATCCCATGCCTTCTGGATCCGTGCGACATGGCTTCCATGGCTCGTTCGCTACGCATTATGTCGAGGGGCTCGCTCGCGATGGGCGCCAGGGGCCTGGCTCGCGCGCCCATTGTTGCAGCTCACCAGGCAAGCAACCCATGCCATGCCTACTGGTGGCATCCAAGGCATGCCTTTCGCACCCAGGGTCCAAGCGACCCGACTCCCTAGGCTCGCTCGCTGCACACTATGTTGAGGGGCTGGCTCCCGATGGGTGCCCGAGGCCTGGCTGACGCGCCTACAGCTACTGCACACTGGGCAAGAGGCCTATGCCGTGCCACCTGGTGGCTGTCGATGCGTGCTTCCTGTACCCAGGGACCGTTCGACGCGGCTCCCATGGCTCGCTCGCTGCGCACTATGTCGAGGGGCTGGCTCGTGATGGGCACCCGTGGCTTGGCTGGCACGCCCACCGCTGCCACACACTGGGCAAGTAGCCCATGCTGTACTTGCTGGAGGCTGCCGATGCTTCCCTCCTGTGCCCAGGGTCCTTGCAATGCGGCTCCCCTGGCTCGCTCGTTGGGCATTAGGTCTAGGCAAAAGGATGATGGGGCTGGCTCGAGATGGGCGCCCGTGGCCTGGCTGGTGCGTCCACCGTTGCCGAATGCTGGGCATGCAGCCCATGCCATGACTGGTGGGTGCTGCCGAGGCATGCCTTCCTTGCCCAAGGTCCGTGCGACGTGGCTCCCATGGCTCGCTCGCTGCGCACTATGTCGATGGGGTAGCTCGCGATGGGCGTCCGTGGCCTGGATAGCGCTCCCACCGCTGCAGCACCCTGGGAAAGAAACCCATGCCATGCCTGCTAGGAGCTGTCGAGGCGTGCCTCCCATACCCAGGGTCCGTGCGATGAGGCTCCCATGGCTCGCTCACTGTGCACTATGTCAAGACACTGGCTCGCGATGGGCACCCGTGGCTTTGCTGGCGAGCCCACTACTGCCACACACTGGGCAAGAAGCCCATCCCATGCCTTCTGGGGGCTGGCGAGGTGTCACTCCCGTGCCCAGGGTCCGTGCGACGCGGCTCTCCTGGCTCACTCGCTGCGCATTATGTCGATGGCCTGGCTTGCGATGGGCGCCCGTGGCCTCGCTGGCGCTCCCATCGCTGCCGCACTCTGGGCAAGCAGCCCATAGCATGCCTACTAGGGGCTGCCAAGGCGTGCCTCCCATACCCAGGGTCTGTGCGACACGGCTCCCATGGCTCGCTCACTGCACACTATGCCGAGGGGCTGGCTCGTGATGGGTGCCCGTTGTGTGGCTGGCGCGCCCACCACTGCTGCACGCTGGGCAAGAAGCCAATCCCATGCCCTCAAAGGGCTGCCGAGGCATGCCTCCCATGCCCAGGGCCCATGCGACGCGGCTCTCCTGGCTCGCTGGCTGGGCACTATGTCCAAGGGCTGGCTCGTGATGGGCGCCCGGGGCCTGGCTGGCGCGCCTACCGCTACCGCACGCTGAGCAAGCAGCCCATGCCATGCCTGCTGGGGGCTGCTGAGGCATGCCTCCCGTGCCCAGTGTTTGTGCAACGCTGCTCCCTTGGCTCGCTCGCCGGGCACTATGTCGAGGGGCAGGGACGAGTTGGCTGGAGCCTGGGGCCTGGCTGGCGCGCCCACCGCTGCAGCACGCTGGGCAAGAAGCCCATGCCATGCCTGCTGGGGGCTGCTGAGGCGTGCCTGCCGTGCCCAGGGTCTGTGCGATGCGACTCCTCTTGCTCGCTCACTAGGCACTACGTCGAGTGACAGGGATGAGGAGGCTGGCTTGCGATGAGCATCCGTGGCTTGGCCGGCATTCCCACCGCAGCTGCACGCTAGGGAAGCAGCCCATGCTGTGCCTGCTGGGCGCTGCCAAGGCATTCCTCCCGAGCCCAGAGTCCATGAGATGCGGCTCCCCTGGCTCGCTTGCTGGGTACCATGTCGAGGGGCAGGGACAAGGGTGCTGGCACACGATGGGCACCCGTGGCCTTGCTGGTGTACCTACCGCTGCTGCATGCTAGGGAAGCAGCCCATGCCGTGCCTGCTGGGGGATGCCGAGGCATGCCTCCTGTGGCAAGTGTTCGTGCGACACGGCTCCCATGGCTCGCTCGCTGGGCAGTAAGTGGAGGGGCAGGGACGAGGGGGCTGGCTCGCGATGGGCGCCAGTGGCCTGGCGGGCACGCCCACAGCTGCTGCATAATGGGCAAGCAGCCCATGCCGTGCCTGCTGGGGGCTGCCGAGGCATGCCTCCTGTGCCCAGTGTCCTTGCGATGCAGCTCCCATGGCTTGCTCGCTGGGCACTACGTCGAGGGTCGGGGATGAAGGGGCTGGCTCGCGATGGGCACCAGTGGCCTGGCTGGCGCACGCACCGCTGCTGCATACTGGGCACTTGGCCAATGCTGTGCCTACTGGGGGCTGCCGAGGCATGCCTGCTGTGCCCAGGGTCCGTGCTACATGGCTCCACTGGTTCGTTCGCTGGGCACTACGTCGAGGGACAGGGATGATGGGGCTGGCTCCCGTTGGGCACAAGTGGCCTGGCTGGCGCCCCCACCGCTGCCAGACACTGGGCACTTGGCCTATGCCGTGCCTGCTGGGGGCTGCTGACATGTGCCTCCTGTGCCCAGGGCCCATGCGACGCGGCTCCCTTGGCTCGCTCGCTGGGCACTACGTCGAGGGTCGGGGACGAGGGGGCTGGCTCTCGATGGGCGCCACTGGCCTGGCTGGCGCGCCCACAGCTGCCGCACGCTGGGCACTTGGCCCATCTCGTGCCTGCTGGTCGCTGCCAAGGCATGCCTCCCATGCCCAGGGTCCATGCGATGCGGCTCCCCAGGCTCGCTCGCTGGGCACCACGTCGAGGGGCAGGGACGAGGGGCCTGGCACGCGATGGGCACCCACGGCCTTGCTGGTGTGTCCACCGCTGCCGCACGCTAGGGAAGCAGCCCATGCGGTGCCTGCTGGGCACTGCCGAGGCATTCCTCCCTTGCGCAGGGTCCGTGCGGCGCGGCTCCCCTAGCTCGCTTGCTGGGCACCATGTCAAGGGGCAGGGATGAGGGGGCTGGCACGTGATGGGCGCCCGTGGCCTGGCTGGTGCGCCCACCGCTGCCGCATGCTGGGCTGGCAGCCCATGCGGTGCCTGCTGGGGGCTACCAAGGCATGCCTCCCATGCCCAGGAACCATTCGAAGTGGCTCCCCTGGCTCGCTCGCTGGGCAGTAAGTCGATGGGCAGGGACGAGGGGGCTGGCTCGCAATGGGCACCCGCGGCCTGGCTGGCGCGCCCACCGCTGCCGCACGATGGGCAAGCAGCCCATGCCGTGCCTGCTGGGGGGTGCTGAGGCATGCCTCCCGTGCCCAGGTCCATGTGACACGGCTCCCATGGCTTGCTAGCTGGGCAGTAAGTCGAGGGGCAGGGACAAGGGGGCTGGCTCGTGATGGGCGCCCGTGGCCAGGCTGGCGCTCCCATCGCTGCCGGACGCTCGGAAAGCAGCCCATGCCATGCCTGCTGGGGGCTGCCATGGCATGACTCTCATGCCCAGGGTCCGTGTGATGTGGCTTCCCTGCCTCGCTCGCTGGGAAGTAAGTGGAGGGGGGGGACGAGGCGCCTGTCTCGCGATGGGCCCCTGTAGCCTGGCTGGTGCACCCACAGCTGCCGCATGCTGGGAAAGCAGCCCATGCCATGCCTGCTGGGGGCTGCCGAGGCATGACTCTCATGCCCAGGGTCCGTGTGATGCGGCTCCCGTGGCTCGCTAGCTGGGCAGTAAGTGGAGGGGCAGGGGCAAGGGGGCTGGCTCGTGATGGGCGCCTGTGGCCTGGCTGGTGCGCCCACCGCTGCTGCACGCTGGGAAAGCAGCCCATGCCGTGCCTGCTGGGGACTGCCGAGGCACGAATCTCATGCCCAGGGTCTGTGTGACTCGGCTCCCCTGCCTCGCTCGCTGGGCACTACGTCGAGGGTCGGGGACGAGGGGGCTGGCTTGTGATGGGCGCCACTGGCCTGGCTGCCGCGCCCACAGCTGCCGCACACTGGGCAAGCAGCCCATGCCGTGCCTGCTGGGCGCTGCCAAGGCATGCCTCCCATGCCCAGTGTCCATGTGACGCGGTTCCCCTGGCTCGCTCACTGGGCAGTACTTTACAATGGGACAGCATCGAGGGACAAGTTCTGTTAGATATATATATTTTTTATTGGAGTAACACTTGGTTCCCCAATGCTTCCCGATATGTTTCCAAGTGTTTTTTCCTTGTGTTTCTCATTCTCCGCAAGCCCAAAGGGCTTGCTTCTTTTTCCAGGTCATTATCTTGAGGGATGATTTCAGACCTCGGGGCATCGATTGCCAAAAAGAGAGGGACAATTGTTGTGAGGGGGAGGGACGAATCGAAGCGACAAAGGACTAAATCTTACTGGATCGTGGCAGCAAGGCCACTCTGCCACTTACGATACCCCGTCGCGTATTTAAGTCATCTGCAAATGATTATACCCGTCGCTCGGTGGGAATCACACTTCAAGGCAGCCCACTAGGCTCCTCCGCCGCGCAGGCTTAGCCAACGACACGTGCCTTTGAGGGCTGGGTTGCCCCTAGTGCAGGTCGGCAATCGGGCGACGGGTGCATGCATCACTTCTAGCTGAGATTCTGAATTAGAGGCATTTAGTCATAATCCAGTGCATGGTAGCTTTGCGCCACTGGCTTTTCAACCAAGCGCGATGACCAATTGTGCGAATCAACGGTTCCTCTCGTACTAGGTTGAATTACTATCATGACGCGGGCATCAGTAGGGTAAAACTCACCTGTCTCATGACGGTCTATACCTACCTCACGTTCTCTATTGGTGGGTGAACAATCCAACACTTGGTGAATTCTACTTCACAATGATAGGAAGAGTCGACATCAAAGGATTAAGAAGCCACGTCACTATGAGTGCTTGGCTGCCACAAGCTAATTATCCCTATGGTAACTTTTCTGACACCTATAGCTTCAAATTTTGAAGGTCTAAAGGATTGATAGGCCACACTTTCACGGTTCGTATTCGTACTAGAAATCAGAATCAAACAAGCTTTTACCCTTTTGTTCCACACGAGATTTCTGTTCTCATTGAGCTCATCTTAGGACACCTGTGTTATCTTTTAACAGATGTGCTGCCCCAGCCAAACTCTCCACCTGACAATGTCTTTCGCTCGGATCGACCGGCCGAAGCCAACCTTGGGTCCAAAAAGAGGGGTGACGCGCCACCTCTGATTCACAAAATAAGTAAAATAATGTTAAAAGTAGTGGTATTTCACTTTCGCCGTTTCCAGCTCCCACTCATCCTACACCTCTCAAGTCATTTCACAAAGTCAAACTAGAGTCAAGCTCAACAGGGTCTTCTTTCCCCGTTGATTCTGCCAAGCCCATTCCCTTGGCTGTGGTTTCGCTGGATAGTAGACAGGGACAGTGGGAATCTCGTTAAACCATTCATGTGCATCACTAATTAGATGACGAGGCATTTGGCTACCTTAAGAGAGTCATAGTTACTCCTACCGTTTACCCGTGCTTGGTTGAATTTCTTCACTTTGACATTCAGAGCATTGGATAGAAATCACATTACGTGAGCATCTGCAGGGACCATCACAATGCTTTGTGTTAATTAAATCACATTCCCCTTGTCCGTACCAATTCTGAGTTGGCTGTTTGACGCCCGAGGAAGGCCCCTGAAGGAACCATTCCTAGTCCATTCCCAGCTGGCATGCAGCGACCCGCTCTCACCGCGGCAGCAGCTCGAGCAGTCAACCGACAGCGAACGGGTTCGGGACTGGGACAACTGTGCCTAGCCCTCAGGGCCAATCCTTTTCTCGAGGTTACAGATCCATTTTGTCGACTTCCCTTGCCTACATTGTTCCATCAGTCAGAGGCTGTTCACCTTGGAGACCTGATGCGGTTATGAGTATAATCGGGCATGGGAGGCACTTGGTCCTCCAGATTTTCAAGGGCCATCGGGGGCGCACCTAACACCACACGACATGCGGTGCTCTTCCAACCGCTGGACCTTACCTCCAGCTGAGCCGTTTCTAAGGTGGGTAGGCTGTTAAACAGAAAAGATAACTCTTTCCGGGGCCCCCGCTAACATCTTTGGACTCCCTAACGTTACCGTCAGCCGCCACGTCTCGGTTCCAAAATTTTAACCGGATCCCCTTTCGAAGCTCGCATCGAGGTACTATCCGATGGGCTTCCCCCGTCTCTTAGGATCGACTAACCCATGTGCAAGTGTCGTTCACATGGAACCTTTCCCCTTTTCGGCCTTCAAAGTTCTCATTTAAATATTTGCTACTACCTCCAAGATTTGCACCGATGGCCACTACGCCCGAGATCGCGCCTCGAGTTTTGTGACGATCACTGCACCCTTCTACTCATTCCAATTACTAGATTCAAAGAGCCCGGTATTGTTATTTATTGTCACTACTTCCCCATGTCAGGATTGGGTAATTTGCGTGCTGCCTTCCTTGGAAGTGGTAGCTGTTTCTCAGGCTCCCTCTTCGGATTCGAACCCTAATTCCCCGTCACCTGTCAGCACCATCGTAGGTGTCACACTGTCGGTTGCGAGATCAATGCAACTCTAGTATGATGGAGCTAGATGCATCCACCTAACCAGCCCAACTTTCTAAGCCCATGCCGAAAGAAGAATAAGAGCCAAGAATGCAAAATGCAAAATAAGAAGACGGTATTACGAGAACTCTTTCTCAACCTTTATTGAAAATAAAGGAACTCTTTACAAAAGAAGGGTCTCTCCCTAAGAGCACCCAAAGCCTCCAGCTACCCACACACTTGAGTTTGTATTACTCGATGTGTTTACAACTGAACCCAAGCCCCTTTTTTATACTAGTTGAGGGGTGTCCCACTCAAACACTCTCTCTTAGTTATCCCACGTTTTTCGGATAGGCCACCCAATCTTGATCACGAATCTTTATCTCATTGAGGCTTATCTTCAAAGTTTGGATAGCATCCTTCTCTCGCAAGGACTCTCCTTGAGTCAAGGATCTCATCTCCTTTGAAGTCTTCTCTAAGCCTTCTTATCCGCTTTCGACCGGTTTAGATAGGCTTGAGGAGATAGTTTCCATTCAGGACTCTTTTTCGAACCTTATCTCCCTTGGCTTTTGGGATAGACATCTCTTTCTTATCCTTCTATCGCCTTGATCCTTCTCTAGCCAATAGCCATATCCTTTCTTTGTGGAATATCTTCGCTTGCTAGACTTTCCATCCATGCTAAGCCGAGTTCCCGAATTCTACCCTGAGTTCCCGTCATTGGACATAGTCGCACCACCATGTACTGGTTCTTGCTTAAGGTGTCTCCGCCGCTTTCCCCTTAAGCGGCCTTATGGGTCTGTTTGTGTGCTTCATCTCTCACTCCACAATGTTCCCTACTCACCATCGAATCTCGCCACTATAAGTATGAAACTCAATTTGTCGCCAAGTCTCTCGCATTCGTTTTCATATCTAACTCATGTGTTTTTACCTTGCTAGTATGGTCCTCGACACTTGTAGGTTCGGGCATGGAGCAAGACTCACCATGCCTATGCCTTGGTACTTAGATTCAAGGGTCTGACAAACCACCCCCACCAGAAGAGCTCGACGCCCTCGTCGACTTAGTGTTATGATACGCCCTGATCTGGTCCTCGAATTGCCACAATGTGGTATCTTTCTCCCAATTCGCATCCACCTCATTGGTGCCTTTCCACTAGACTAGGTAGTATGTCCTCCGATTCATCTTACTATAGCCCTCTGTTCGATGATCAAGGATTTTCTCTATTTCCTTGTCAAATTGAACTCGAGTTACAGACAGTGCACGCTTAGCTTGCTTGCGTCTGCGATTGGCATCTTCCTGAAACTCTTTGAGGAAGCTCACGTGGAATGTTAGGTGCATCTTTAGATGTTGTTGTAGCTTCAATCTGTAAGCTACTGCTTTAACTTTCTTTTCGATCTCAAATGTTCCATCATACCTTAGGATAAGGCCTCGATAAACTCCCTTCTTCGTGATTTTCTTCCAATTTAAGGTGTTAGCTTCAGTAGCACCTTGTCCCTAACTTGGAACTCAACATCATGTCTCTTTTTGTCAGCATATTTCTTCATACGCCTCTGTGCCTTAAAAAGGCTATCCCTCGCTTGGTCAATCAACTCTTGCTTATCACGAGCATAGTGGTAGGCTGCTGGACAGCTTCCTTGGCTCCTCTGCTTGGCTGTCTCATGGGGCATCATTGGTTGTTACCTGAAAGCTACCTCTGTGGGACTTAGACCTGTCGATGACGAGCGATGGATGTTGTAGCAAAACCATGCTACATCCAACAATTCAAGCCAATCTCTTTGGCTTGCAGTCACGTAGCGCCGCAAATACTCATCCAGCAAGCTATTTACCCTCACCGCTTGATCGTCTGCCTGTGGATGGTTTGCTGTGGAGAATTTGAGTTATGTTCCCATCATGTTTAGCAACACTGTCCAGAATCTTTTCGTGAATTTGGCATCTTTGTCACTCATAATGTCTTTCGGCAGCCAAACAACTTAACAACATGTTTGAAAAACATCTCAGCGGCCATATCAGCTGGGCACGCTCGAGTAACAGGAACAAAGAAAGCATACTTTGAGAACCTATCAACAATCATAATTATAGGGGATAGTTCCTTTACCTCTGGGAAACCCACAATGAAATCCATCGATACCGACTCCCATGGGTGTTCCAGAATAGGCAAGGGTTGGAGCAAACCCGCCTCCCTCCTTCTATCCGTTTTGTCCTATTGGCACATTAAGCATGGGCGAACATAGGCCTCTACATCTTCCATCAATCTTGGGCCAGTAATAGGCTCTTGTCAATAGTGCGAGCATCCTCTCGACTCCCGGGTGACTTGCCCGTAGCAGGTCATGGGTTTCCCTCAGTAACTGTTTCTGAAGTCCTCCAGACTTAATGCACAAACAGTCTATCTCCTCGAGCATATAGCAACCCATCCTCAATCCAGTATCTTTGGATCAAGCCTTTGCTCACCTCCTCCATGAGTCGGGCATACTCGGTATCTTCCCCAGCTATCAATCTTATTTGCTCGAGTAAGTCGCTCTGGACACCCGTCAGAACAGCCACATAAGTTTGCACTTCTACGCGGCTTAGTGCATCAGCAACAATGTTTTGTTTGCCTGGTTTGTGTTCCCATACAAAATCAAACTCCGCCACAAACTCTTGCCATCTTGCTTGTTTCAAAGATAGCTTTTTCTACGAGCGAAAATAGGTATTAGCGACATTGTTAGTAATTGCCTTAAATTTCGTCCCAAGCAAGTAATGCCGCCATGTCCTTAGGCAATGGACAACAGCCGTCATCTCCTTTTCATGAGTCGAATAACGTTGCTCTGCATCCTTGAGTTTTCGACTCTTGAATGCCACGGGATGGCCATTCTACAGCAACACACCCTCGATTGCTCGATCAAAAGCGTCTGTGACTACCTCCAATGGCTCTTCAAAGTTTGATAGGAACAGTACTAGTTCTGAGGCTACTGCCTATTTTAATCCCTCAAAAGCCTTATTGCATTCGTCAGTCCACACCCACAGGCTATCTTTCTTTAGCAAGTCCGTCAAAGGGTTGCTCTTACTCGAATATCCTTTGATGAACCATTTGTAATAGTTTGCGAGCCTAAGGAATGATCGCAATTTAGCAACTTTTCGTGGGTCTGGCCACTCCATGATGGCCTTCACTTTCCTTTCATCCCTCCATATCTGTCCGTTCCCGACCCAATGTCCCAAGAATGGCACTTCTTGCTTGTAAAACTTGCATTTTTCCTTCTTAATGTACAGCTGGTGCTCTCGTAGCCGCATCAATACTTGCCGTAAATGGTTTGCGTGGTTGTCTAGGGCCTCGCTATAGACCACAATGTCATCCAAGTATACTACAACAAACTTGTCCAAAAACTCAAACAATACATCATTCATAAGATTGCAAAAGGTAGCAGTGCATTGGTTAGCCCGAAGGGCATCACCATGAACTCATAAGAGCCGTACCTTGTGACGCATGCGGTTTTTGCTTCGTCCCCCTTAGTTATTCTGACTTGCCAGTATCCCAACTGCAAGTCTAGCTTTGTAAAGTACTTGGCCGTCGATAACTGATTAAATAAGTCAGCAACGTTTGGCACCGGATATTTGTTCTTTATCGTTACCTTGTTTAATGCTCAGTAATCAATGCACATTCTCAGCGAGCCATCTTGTTTCCGTTGGAATAGCACAGGTGCTCCATAAGGGGCCTTCGAGGTTGAATGAAACCCGCTTCCAAGAGCTCGTCTAGTTGCTTCCGTAATTCGGCTAGTTCCGACGGGGGCATTCAATATGGTGCTTGAGTAGGGGGTCTAGCACCCGAAAGTAACTCGATCATATGATCAAGATTCCTCCTCAAAGGCAATGTATTGGGGAGCTCCGGTGGCATCATGTCGCTAAATTCCCTCAACACTTCAGCGATCTTGTCGGGCACCTTTACAACCTGATTTGGTTTTGCCTCAAATAGTGCTGCCACCATCGTCACTTCACCTTTCTGCAGTCCTTACTTAAATTGCTTTGCAGATTGCAACCCAATCGGTTTCTTATCTGCCGAAAGCTCTCTTATTGCTTTGGTTCTAATTAGGCTCGGGGCTCGCTTATCAGCCACGAGTAGTCCACCTAAGTGGGGCATCACTGATGCCTTGGTTTGTCTGAAGAATTCTAGACCCAAGATAACATCAAAGTCATCTAATTGAGTTATCATGAAGTTGGACGTTCCTTTCCATTCGCCTACTTCAAGGGTCTAGAGGCAGCTCTGCATACTACCTTCGCCCAGCATTCACTGCTTTGAACTTGACCGAGGCTGGAGAAAGCTTAAGCCTAAGCTTTCCCACTTCTCTTTCCATGGTGAAATTGTTGGTAGCTCCCGTATCCAACATTCCCATTGCATCCTTCCCGTTTACCTTCATGGAGACATAGTTCAACCCTTTCTGCAAGTTCTTGGGTGTGATTGCATTCAGCAACTAGATTGGATTCACCCAAGTTGTGGCATTCCCTTCCTTTTCCTTGGAGGAATCCTCTGCTGCCATAAGTGTCGCTAACTTCTCCTTGCGATGATAGTTGCATGCTCTATGTGGCTCGTTGCATAAAAAGCAACCCCCCTGGTCCACATTCTTTCCCTTTCCTTTCAAAGGGGATGAGCGCCGAGGCTTGCTGGACTCAGCATTCTTCTTTTTCTTGCCATTGCCATTTGGCTTTTTCATCTTTTTTCCAGTCTTTCCTCGTTTCTCACCTTTCTTTTTGGGAGTACCACTCGTGTATTTAAAATCCACCAAGCTATTCGCCACGAAAAATGCTGACGGTAAGTCATTGACACCTTGCCGCCTCAGTTCTGCTTGAGCCCATGGCTGCAAGCTTGATAGGAAGTTAAACAACCTATCCTCCTCTAACCTGCTCTTGATGTCCAGCATCAGTGAACTGAATTCCTTGACAAAGTCACGCACTAAACCTGTTTGCTTCAGGCGTTTTAGTTGTTCTCTAGCCGTGAACGAGGTATTGCATGGCAGGATTTGCTCTTTCAATTCCCTTTTGAGTGCCTCCTATGAATCAATGCTAGGCCTTCCCATGATAGCATCATCCTGCATACGAGTGCGCCACCACAACTTAGCATCACCAGATAAGTACATGGATGTGATCATTACCTGGTCATTTTTGGGCACTCTAGCAGCTTTAAAGTACTGCTCCGTATCCCACAAGAAGTTCTTCAACTCCTTGACGTTCCTCTCTCTAGAGAACGGCTTTGGTTCTGGCACCTTCAGCTTAGCCATAGTAGAGTCTGCCCCTATCGTAGGGGTGTGGGGAGCCCTTTTAAGCAACCCGATCTTGGTCTCAAGGCTCCTCACGGATTCCTTGAGGTTTTCAATGTCCTCTTCCACTGAGGATTGTTGCTCGACGATTGTCTCCATCAACTCAGCTAGCATGCATGTTGATCCCTTCGTCAGTGTACCAAAGATCTTTTCCAACTGAGGGACATGCTCTCGCATTGACTCACTCCCTCCTGGCATAAGGCCTTGGCAGCGATAAGATCAACCACGAGTTTGAGAGAAAGTGGTGATCGAAACCGCGCTCTGATACCAAACTGTCACACCGTCGGTTGTGGGATCAGTGCAACTCTAGTGTGATGGCGCTAGATGCGTTCACCTAACCAGCCCATTCTAAGCCTATGCCAAAAGAAGAATAAGAGCCAACAATGCAAAATGCAAAGTAAGAAGACGGTATTACGAGAACTCTTTCTTAACCTTTATTGAAAATAAAGAACCTCTTTATAAAAGAAGGGTCTCTCTCTATGAGCACCCAAAGCCTCTAGCTACCCACACACTTGAGTTTGTATTACTTGATGTGTTTACAACTGAACCCAAGCCCCTTTTTTATACTAGTTGAGGAGTGTCCTACTCAAACACTCTCTCTTAGTTATCCTACGCTTTTCGGATAGGCCACCCAATCTTGATCACGAATCTTTGTCTCATTGAGGCTTATCTTCAAAGTTTGGATATCATCCTTCTCTCGCAAGGACTCTCCTTGAGTCAAGGATCTCATCTCCTTTGAAGTCTTCTCTAAGCCTTCTTATCTACTTTCAACCGGTTTGGATAGGCTTGAGGAGGTGGTTTTCGTTCAGGACTTTTTTTGAGCCTTATCTCCCTTGGCTTTCGGGATAGAAATCTCTTTCTTATCCTTCTATCGCCTTGATCCTCCTCTAGCCAATAGCCATATCCTTTCCTTATGGAATATCTTCGCTTGCTGGACTTTCCATCCATGCCAAGCTGGGTTCCCAGATTCTGCCCTGTGTTCCCGTCACTGGCCATATTCGCACCACCATGTGCTGGTGCTTGCTTGAGGCATCTCTGCCGCTTTCCCCTTAAGCGGGCTTATGGGTCTGTTTGTGTGCTTCATCCCTCGCTTCATAACGTTCCCAACTCGCCATCGAATCTCACCACTATAAGTATGAAACTCAATTTCTCACTAAGTCTCCTGCATTCGTATTCATATCTAACTCATGCGTTTTTGCCTTGCTAGCGTGGTCCTCCACACTTGTAGGTCCGGGCGTGGAGCAAGACTCACCATGCCTACGCCTTGGTACTCAGATTCAAGGGTCTGACTGTAGGCAACTATCCTACCATCGAAAGTTGATAGGGCAGAAATTTGAATGATGCGTCGCCGGCACGATGGCCTTGCAATCTGTCGAGTTATAATGAATCATCAGAGCAACAGGCGAAGCCCACGTCGACCTTTTATCTAATAAATGCGCCCCTTCCAGAAGTCAGGGTTTGTTGCACGTATTAGCTCTAGAATTACTACGTTTATCTAAGTAGTAGGTACCATCAAACAAACTATAACTCATTTAATGAGCCATTCGTAGTTTTACAGTCTGAATTAGTTCATTCTTACACATGCATGGCTTAATCTTTGAGACAAGCATATGACTATTGGCAGGATCAACCAGGTAGCATCCTTCGAGACACTGCACCAACTAGGACTGAAGCGTACCACAAGGCTTGCTGAGGCCAAAGCTGTCGCGGTCATCGTTCAAAATCAATGAGACGTGGGACAAATGCTTTCGCTTGGACAGGCAGAGGCCGAGGCCACTCCTGTTGTAACACTTTTTGCACTCGAGGGGATGACTGATCGCCCGTGTGCCAAAGCAGCCACATGCCGAAGTAAGTCGCACTTGGAGCATGAGGCCCGGCTTAGGTTTCCACCCATTCCCGCAAGGAACATGGTGCAAAGACAACCGACTCAAATCATCAAATTTTGTTTGTGAAGGCACTCAACACAGGGTCCCGATGTCACCCACAAAAAGCCAACGTATGGCTCGGGGTGGAGCTTGAAGCGACGTGCTAGCCGATAGTTTGATACGGGAGCATGGAGCCTGCCAATGCGCACGACTAGATCACCAACTCACATGCCGCACATACTAATGGGTAGCAACAGCACCACACGAGCTGCAAGCCGACAAGCGAAAGGCCCATCGATCATGCAGGTCATCGAGTGCCGCCGCAGCCAAGCCACTAAGCGCGAAATTGTTTTGATAGCAAGGGACAATTGTTCAATTGCAAGGGACCATCGATGAGGCCTTCTCAGCAAGGGTGTCACGCGGTGCCCAGGCTAGCCGTGTGGCTCGCTCGATGCTAACGGCTGACGAGCGTGTCGTCGATCGCGCTGCGCAACTAGTCCGCCTCGACAAACCTAAGCGTCGGGATCCAACCCCGCATCCGCCGCCTCGAGGGCCTGCGATGAAGCACTCCGCATGCTCGAAATCCCCCCAGCGATTTGGCCCTCGCGTAACATGCATCATCATTAGCTTTGCTGCCCACACTGTTGTGCTTGTCTAGCCACATCCCAGCTCATTATCCCATGATTTAGCGGATTTTGTTTCCCACATTTTTCCCACCGATGAGGCCTTGGCAGCAGGGGTGTCACGCCGTGCCCAGGCTGGCCCGTGGCTTGCTCGATGCTAACGGTTGACAATTGTGTCGTCGGTCGTGCTGCACAACGAGTCCGCCTAGACAAGCCTGAGCGTCGGGATCCAACCCCGCATCCACCACCTCGAGGGCCTGAGATGAAGCATTCCGCATCCTCAAAATCGCCCCAGTGATTTGATCCTCACGTAGCATACATCATCGTTAGCTTCGTCGCCAACATCGTCGAGCTTGTCTAGCCACATCCCAGCTCATTATCCCACGATTTTTCTCGTTTCGTTGCCACAATTTAGCGGATTTTGTTTCCCATGTTTTCCCCACTCCGTTGGCTATTGATCAGGCATCCCACACTCTTCGGCCAACGACATCGGCTGCCTGCCTGCCAGCGGTGGTGGCCGCCACAGCCACGCACCACCGGCTGGATGGGCAAGGCAGCAAAGCCCTGCCCATGCCATGCGCGCTGGGTTCCCCAAGCCCTGCGCCTGCCCACATGGGATGGGCAGGGGGGGGTGCACGCATGGCCCCTTGGCACCCAGCAAGCTAGGTGACCACCTCCCCCCTAAAGAGTCTTAACTGAAATTTCACTCCCGGCAGGAGGAAACATCAATATGTTTGAACTGTCATAATGGGTCTAAAAAATTATTTACTTGGAATTTTGAGCTGAAATTTTGTACATAAATGGAGAATAATCATATCTACCACCAGAAAAAATATCAGAATTTTCTGGGTACTAAATTTTTTTAATGAATTTTCTACAGCCAAAAATTGAAAAAATCATCAAAAATAGCCTGTGAGTCAAAATGATCCCAAACATCAGGGGCAGACTCCTCATGAATTACATGATTTATTTGAGTCATTTCGGGATAAATTCCATGATGAAAAGATGGTCAATTCATAACAATTTCGCAACTGGGCATTGCGGCCAGTAGGCTGGGGCAGCTGTGCCTCTGCCTGGCCCAGGGTGCATGCTGGCTGCCCTATCCAGCGCACCTTCAGCCACCCCATGGCTGCCCGCATTATCCATCACAGCCAGGGGACACGGCCAAGCCCAGCTTGCCCATAAAATCAACGCCCACAGCATGTGCCGAGCCTCACAGCATGGTCGCGGCTGGCTCGCGTGGGGCGCCCCTGGCAAGGCTGGCGCCGTGCCAGCTGGGGACTGCCGTGGCACCCCTGCCTCAAACACTGGACACAATGTTGAGGGGCAGGGACGAGGGGGCTAGCTCGCGATGGGCGCCTGTGGCCTGGATGGCGCGCCCACAGCTGCCGCACACTGGGCAAGCCGCCCATGCCGTGCATGCTGGGGGCTGCCGAGGCATGCCTCCCGTGCCCAGGGTCCATGCAATGCGGCTCCCCTGGGTCACTCGCTGGGCACCATGTCAAGGGGCAGGGACGAGGGGCCAGGCTCACGATGGGCGCCCATGGCCTGGCTGGTGCGCCCACCGCTGCTGCACGCTGAGCAGCCCAAGCTGTCCCTGCTGGGGGCTGCCGAGGCACGCCTCCAGTGCCCAGGGTACATGCGACACGGCTCCCCTGGGTCGCTCGCTGGGCACGATGTCGAGGGGCACGGACGAGGGGGCTAATGCGCGATGGGCGCCCGTGGCCTGCCTTGTGCACCCACCACTGCCGCACGCTGGGCAAGCCGGCCATGCCGTGCCTGCTGGAGGCTGCTGAGGCATGCCTCCGAGCGCGTGGCTACCCTGGGTCGCTTGCTGGGAACCATGTCGAGGGGCAACGACGAGGGGGATGGCTCGCGATGCGTGCCCGTGGCCTAGCTTGTGCACCTACCGCTGCCGCACGCTGGGCAAGCAGCCCATGACGTGCCTTCTAGGGGCTGCCAAGGCATGCCTCCTGTGCCCAGGATCCTTTCAATGCAGCTCCCTTGGCTTGCTCGCTGGGCACCGTGTCGAGGGGCAGGGGCAAGGGGGCTGGCTCGCGATGGGCGCCCGTGGCCTGGTTTTTGTGCCAACCGCTGCTGCATGCTGGGCAAGCAGCCCATGCCATGCCTGTTGGGGGCTGCCGAGGCATGCCACCGGTGCCCAGAGTCTTTGTGATGCGGCTCCCCTGGCTCATTCGCTGGGCACCATGTCGAGGGGGCCGGCTCGCGATGGGCGCCTGTGACCTGGCTGGTGTGCCCACCGCTTCCACTAGCTGGGCAAGCAGCCCATGCCATGCCTTCTGGGAGCTGCCGAGGCATGTCTCCCATTCCCAGGGTCCATGCGATGCGGCTCCCCTTGATCGCTCGCTGGGCACCATGTGGAGGGGCAGGGACGAGGGGCGGGCTCATGATGGGGGCCGGTGGCATGGCTGGCATGCCCACCGCTGCCGCATGCAGGGCAAGAAGCCCATGCCATGCCTGCTTAGGGCTGCCTAGTCATACCGCCCTTGCCCAGGCCTCGTGTAACGTGGCTCCCCTGGATCGTTCGCTGGGCACCATGTCGAGGGGCAGGGACGAGGGGGCTGGCTCATGATGGGCGCCCGTGGCCTGGTTGGCACGCCCACCGCTGCCGCAAACTGGGCAAGCAGCCCATGCCGTACCTGCTTGGGGCTGCCTAGGCATGCATGCCGTGCCCAGTGTCGGTGCAATGTGGGTGACCTGGCGCACTCGCTTGGCACCATTTTGAGGGTCAGGGAGGTGGGAGGCTCTTAAGCGATGGGCACCAGTGGACTTGGTAGCGCGCCCACTGCTGCCGCACACTGGTAAGCAGCCCATGCCGTGCCTGCTGGGGACTGCCAAGGAATTCCTCCCATGCCCAGGATCTGTGCGACGCTGCTCCCCTGGCTCACTCGCGGGGTACTATGTCGAGGGGCAGGGGCGAGGGGGCTGATTCGCGATGGGCGCCCGACGCCTGGCTGGCACGCCCACCGCAGCAGCACACAATGGGAAAGCATGCCCATGCCATGCACCATATTGGGGGCCACCAAGGCATGCCAGGCCCGTGCCTAGGGTCTGTGCGATGTGGCTCCCCTGGCTTGCTCACTGGGCAGCCATGTCGAGGGGCAGGGACGAGTGGGCTGGCTCGAGATAGGCACCCGTGGCCTGGATGGACCGCTGCTGCATGCTGGGAAAGCAGCCCACGCCGTGCCTGTTGGGGGCTGCTGAGGCATGCCTCCCGTGCCCAGAGTTTGTGCAACACGGCTCTCCTGGCTCGCTCGCTGGCCTGCACCATGTGCGAGGGGCAGGGACGAGGGGGCCGGCTCACGATAGGCGCCCGTGGATGGCTGGTGCACCCGACCGCTGTAGGCGTACCTGGGCAAGCTGTCGTAGGGCCCATGCTGTGCCTGCTGGGGGCTGCCGAGGCATGCCTCCCAGAGCCAGGGTCCATGCGACGCAGCTCCCCTTGATCGCCCGCTGGGCACCATGTCGAGGGGCAGGGATGAAGGGCGGGCTCATGATGGGGGCCGGTGGCATGGCTGGCGTGCCCAATGCTGCCGCACACTGGGCAAGCAGCCCATGCCTTGCCTGCAGGGGGCTTCTAAGGCATGCCTCCCAAGCCCAGGCCTCCTGCGCCGTGGCTCCCCTGGATCACTCGCTTGGCCTCATGTTGAGGGGCAGGGATGACGGAGCTGGCTCGCGAGAGGCGCCCGTGGCCTGGCTGGCACGCCCACTGCTGCCACACACTGGGCAAGAAGCCCATGCCGTGCCTGCTTGGGGCTTCTTAGGTATGCCTCCCATGCCCAGTGTCCATGCGATGCAGCTCCCCTCGCTCACTCGCTGGGCACCATGTCGAGGGTCAGGGACGGGGGGGCTCGCAAGCGATGGGCTACAGTGGCCTTGCTGCGCGCCCACCGCTGCCGCACGCTGGGAAAGCAGCCCATGCCATGCCTCCTGGGGGCTCCTAGTCATGCCTCGCGTGCCCAGAGTCTGTGCAATGCAGCTCTCCTGGCTCGCTCGCTGGGCACCGTGTCAAGGGGCAGGGATGAGGGGGCTCGCTCGTGATGGGCACCCGTGGCCTGGCTGGCGTGGCCACCGCTGCCGCACACTGGGCAAGCAGCCCATGCCGTGCCTACTGGGGCTGCCGAGGCATGCCCCACATTCCCAGGGTCCATGCGATGCAGCTCCCCTTGATCGCTTGCTGGGCACCATGTCGAGGGGCAGGGACGATGGGTGGGCTCATGATGGGGGCCGATGGCATGGCTGGCGCGCCCACCGCTGCCGCACACTGGGCAAGCAGCCCATGCCGTGCCTGCAGTGGCCTTCTAAGGCATGCCTCCCATGCCTAGGCCCCGTGCACCCGTGGCTCCCCTGGATCACTCGCTTGGCCCCATGTCGAGGGGCAGGGACGACGTGGCTGGCTCGATCGGTGCCTGTGGCCTGGCTGGCGCGCCCACTGCTGCCGCACACTGGGCAAGCAGCCCATGCCGTGCCTGCTGGGGGCTGCTTAGGTGTGCCTCCCGTGCCCAGTGTCCGTGCAACATGGCTCCCCTCCCTCACTCGCTGGGGACCATGTCGAGGGTCAGGGACGGGGGGGTTCGCAAGTGATGGGCTCCAATGGCCTGGCTGCGCCCACCACTGCCACACACTGGGAAAGCAGACCATACCATGCCTGCTGGGGGCTCCTAGGCATGCCTCCTATGCCCAGGGTCTGTGCGACGCAGCTCTCCTGGCTCACTCCCCGGGCACCGTGTCGAGGGGCAGGGACGAGGGGTCTAGCTCGTGATGGGTGCCCGTGGCCTGGCTGGCGTGCCCACCGCTGCCGCACACTGGGCAAGCAGCCCATGCTGTGCCTGCTGGGGGCTGCCGAGGCATGCCTCCTCCGCCCAGGGTCAGTGCGATGCAGCTCCCCTGGATCACTCGCTGGGCATCATGTTGATGTGCAGGGACGAGGGGGCTGGCTCACGATGGGCGCCCATGGCCTGGCTGGTGCGCCCACCGCAGCCGCACACTAGGGAAGCAGCCCATGCCGTGCCTGCAGGGGGCTTCTAAGGCATGCCTCCCATGCCCAGGCCCCGTGTGCCGCGGCTCCCCTGGATCACTTGCTCGGCCCCATGTCGAGGGGCAGGGACGACGGGGCTGGCTCACGATAGCCGCCCGTGGCCTGGCTGGCGCGCCGACTGCTGCCACACGCTGGGCAAGCAGCCCATGCCATGCCTGCTGGGGGCTGCTTAGGTATGCCTCCCATGCCCAGTGTCCATGCATCGTGGCTTCCCTTCCTCGCTCGCTGGGCACCATGTCGAGGCTCAGGGACGGGGAGGCTCGCAAGCAATGGGCTCCAGTGGGCTGGCTGCTCGCCCACCGCTGACGCATGCTGGGAAAGCAGCCCATGCCATGCCTGCTGGGGGCTCCTAGGCATGCCTCTTGTGCCTAGTGTCTGTGCGACACGGCTCTCCTGGCTTGCTCGCTGGGTACCGTGTCGAGGGCCAGGGACGAGGGGGCTGGCTCGTGATGGATGCCCGTGGCCTGGCTGGCGTGCCCACCGCTGCCGCACACTGGGCAAGCAGCCCATGCTGTGCCTGCTGGTGGCTGCCAAGGCATGCCTCCTCTGCCTAGGGTCAGTGCGACACAGCTCCCATGGATCACTCGCTTGGCACCATGTTGATGGGCAGGGACGAGGGGGCTGGCTCTCGATGGACGCCCATGGCCTGGCTGGTGCGCCCACCGCTGCCGCACACTGGGCAAGCAGCCCACGCCATGCCTGCAGGGGGCTTCTAAGGCATGCCTCCCATGCCCAGGCACCATGCACTGCAGCTCCCCTGGATCACTCGCTTGGCCCCATGTCGAGGGGCAGGGACGACGGGGCTGGCTCGCGATAGGCGACCGTGGCCTGGCTGTCACGCCCACTGCTGCCGCACGCTGGGCAAGCAGCCCATGCTGTGCCTGCTGGGGGCTTCTTAGGTATGCCTCCCATGCCCAGTGTCCATGCGACACAGCTCCACTCGCTTGCTCCCTGGGCACCATGTTGAGGGTGAAGGACGGGGGGGCTCGCATGGGATGGGATCCAATGGCCTGGCTAAGTGCCCACCGCTGCCGCACGCGGGGAAAGCCGCCCATGCCATGCCTGTTGGGGGCTCCTAGGCATGCCTCCCGTTCCCAG
>JAJFZO010000135.1:150000-185000 GCA_021397835.1 Moringa oleifera
AATGCGGGGGGGTTGGGGGCGTGGTGCTTGACACCCAGGCAGACGTGCCGTCGGTCTGATGGCTTTGGGCGCAACTTGCATTCAAAGACTCGATGGTTCACAGGATTTTGCTATTCACACCAAGTGTCGCATTTCACTATGTTCTTCATCGATGTGAGAGCTGAGATATCCATTATTAAGAGTCATTTTAGACATTATTTATGGATGACAGCCAGCCGCGCATCGAGATTAGGGCGATTGGGGCAAGCTTTTTCATTCGAGTTCCTTGGCGCATCCCAAGCTGTGGATTTTGTTGTTACGCATGACGAGGGGCTTGGGCATGAGCTCGTGCACCCTTGCCTCGTGAGGCGGGATGAGGGGCTCGAGAGCCTTCCCCTCCGTCGGTGTGTTTACAATGTGTTCGCAGGTCATTTCACTAAGCAAGTTTTCGACAATGATCCTTCCGCAGGTTCACCTATGAAAACCTTGTCACGACTTCTCCTTCCTCTAAATGATAAGGTTCAGTGGACTTCTCGCGACGTCGTGAGTGGTGAACTGCCCACATCGCCATAATCCGAACACTTCACCGGACCATTGAATCGGTAGGAGCAACGGGCGGTGTGTACAAAGGGCATGGACATAGTCAACGTGAGCTGATGACTCACGCTTACTAGGAGTTCCTCGTTGAAGACCAACAATTGCAATGATCTATCCCCATCACGATGAAATTTCAAAGATTACCCGAGCCTATCGGCCAAGGCTATAAACTCGTTCAATACATTAATGTAGTGAGCGTGCAGCCCAGAACATCTAAGGGCATCACAGACCTGTTATTGCCTCAAACTTTCTTGTGGCCTAAGCGACCATAGTCCCTCTAAGAAGTCGACCGTGGAGGGTCACCTCCACGTAGCTAGTTAATAGGCTAAGGTCTCGTTCGTTAACGAAATTAACTAGACAAATCACGCCACCAAATAAGAACGGCCATGCACCACCAACCATAGAATCAAGAAAGAGCTCTCAGCCTGTCAATCCTTACTATGTCCAGACCTTGTAAGTTTCCCCGTGTTGAGTTAAATCAAGCCGCAGGCTCCACTCCTGGTGGTGCCCTTTCATCAATTCCTTTAAGTTTCAGCCTTGCGATCACACTCCCCCCGAAACCCAAAGACTTTGATTTCTCATAAGGTGCCAGTGGAGTTCTAAAAGCAAAATCCGCTGATCCTTGGTTGGCATCGTTTATGGTTGAGACTAGGACGGTATCTGATCGTCTTTGTTCTTGATTAATGAAAACATCCTTGGCTATGAAATACGAATGCAAGATTTTCATAAATCCAAGAATTTCACCTCTAACTATGAAATATGAATGCCCTCGACTGTCCCTGTTAATCATTACTCTGATCCCGAAGGCCAACAGAATAGGATCGAAATCTTATGATGTTATCCCATGCTAATGTATTCAAAGCGTAGGCTTTCTTTGAGCACTCTAATTTCTTCAAAGTAATAGCACCGGAAGCACGACCCGGCCAATTAAGGCCAAGAGTGCATCATCGGTAGTAAGGATAAGCCAGCCGATGCACACCGTAAGCAGATCGACCGACCCATTCCAAGGTCCAACTATAAGCCTTTTAACTGCAACAACTTAAATATACGCTATTAGAGCTGGAATTATTGCAGCCGCTAGCACCAGACTTGCCCTCCAATGGATCCTCGTTAAGGGATTTAGATTGTACTCATTCCAATTACCAAGCTCGAAGAGCCCGGTATTGTTATTTATTATCACTTTCTCTCCGTGTCAGGATTGGGTAATTTTTGTACGCCTGCTACTTTCCTTGGATGTGGTAGTCATTTCTCAGGCTCTCTCTCCAGAATCGAACCCTAATTCTCCGTCACGCATCACCACCATAGTAGGTGTCACACTGTCAGTTGAGGGATCAGCGCAACTCTAGTGTGATGGCGCTAGATGCGTCCACTTAACCAGCCCAAATTTTTAAGCCTATGCCAAAAGAAGAATAAGAGCCAACGATGCAAAAGCAAAGTAAGAAGACAATATTATGAGAACTCTTTCTCAACCTTTATTGATAACAAAGGAACTCTTTACAAAAGAAGGGTCTCTCTCTAAGAGCACCCAAAGCCTCTAACTACCCACACACTTGAGTTTGTATTACTGGATGTGTTTACAACTGAACCCAAGCCCCCTTTTTATACTAGTTGAGGAGTGTCCTACTCAAACACTCCCTCTTAATTATCCCACGTTTTTCGGATAGGCCCCCCAATCTTGATCACAAATCTTTATCTCATTGAGGCTTATCTTCAAAGTTTGGATAACATCCTTCTCCCACAAGGACTCTCCTTGAGTCAAGGATCTTATCTCCTTTGAAGTCTTCTCTAAGCCTTCTTATCCACCTTCAACCAGTTTGGATAGGCTTGAGGAGGTGGTTTCCGTTCAGGACTCTTTTCAAGCCTTATCTCCCTTGGCTTTCAGGATAGACATCTCTTTCTTATCCATCTATCACCTTGATCCTCCTCTAGCTAATAGCCATATCCTTTCTTTGTGGAATATCTTCGCTTGCTGGACTTTCCATCCATGCCAAGCTAGGTTCCCAAATTCTGGCCTGTGTTCCCATCACTGGACATATTCACACCACTATGTGCTGGGGCTATCTTGAGGCATCTCTGCCGCTTTCCCCTTAAGCGGGCTTATGGGTCTGTTTGTGTGCTTCATCCCTCGCTCCATAATGTTCCCAACTCACCAGCGAATCTCGCCATTGTAAGTATGAAACTCGATTTCTCACCAAGTCTCCCGCATTCATTTTCATATCTAACTCATGTGTTTTTGCCTTGCTAGTGTGGTCCTGCACATTTGTAGGTCGAGGCATAGAGCAAGTCTCACCATGCCTATGCCTTGGTACTCAGATTCCAGGGTTTGACAGTAGGCAACTATCCTACCATCGAAAGTTGATAGGGCAAATTTTTGAATGATGCGTCGTAGGCACAATGGCCTTGCGATCCGTCGAGTTATCATGAATCATCAGAGCAACGGGCGAAGCCCGCGTTGAACTTTTATCTAATAAATGCACCCCTTCCAAAAGTCGGGGTTTGTTGCATGTATTAGCTCTAGAATTACTACGGGTATCTAAGTAGTAGGTACCATCAAACAAACTATAACTGATTTAATGAGCCATTCACAGTTTCACAATCTGAATTAGTTCATACTTTCACATGCATGGCTTAATCTTTGAGACAAGCATATGACTACTTGCAGGATCAACTAGGTAGCATCCTTCGACACACCGCGCCAACTAGGACCGAAGTGTGCTGCAAGGCTCGCTGAGGCCAAAGCTATCGTAGTCGTTGTTTAAAATTGATGGGACATGGGACAAATGCTTTCGCTTGGACAGGTAGAGGCCGAGGCCACTCCTATCACAACACTTTTCGCACCCGAGGGGATGACTGAGCGCCTGTGTGCCAAAGCAACCGCATGCCGAAGCAAGCCGCGCTTGGAGCATGAGGCCCGGCTTAGGTTTCCACCCATGCCTACAAGGGACATGGTGCAAAGACAACTAACTCGAATCATCGAATTTTGTTTATGAAGGCACGCAACACAAGGTCCCGATGTCACCCACGAAAAGCCAACGTATGGCTCGGGGTCGAGCTTAAAGCGACTGCTAGCCGACAGTTCGATGTAGGAGCATGGAGCCTGCCAACGGGCATGATTAGATCACCATTCACATGCCGCACGTACAAATGGGCAGCAATAGCACCAAACGAGCTGCAAGCCGATGAGTGAAAGGCCTATCGATCATGCAGGTCGTCGAGTGCCGCTGCACTTAAGCCGCTAAGCGCGAAATTGTTTCGATAGCGAGGGACGATTCTTCGATGGCAAGGGACCATCGATGAGGCCTTGGCAACAGGGTGTCATGCAGTACCCAGGCTAGCCGTGTGGCTCGCTCGATGCTAATGGTCGACGATGGTGTCGTCAATCGTGCTGTGCAACGAGTCCGTCTCGGTAACCCTGAGAGTCGAGATCCAACCCTGCGTCTGCCACCTTGAGGGCCTACGACAAAGCACTCCGCATGCTCCAAATCCCCCTAGTGATTTGGCCCTCGCGTAGCATGCATCACCGTTAGCTTCGCCGCCTACATCGTCGTGCTTGTCTAGCCACATCCCAGCTCATTATCCCATGATTTAGCGGATTTCATTTCCCATGTTTTTCCCACCGATGAGGCCTTGGTAGTAGGGGTGTCACGCGGTGCCCAGGCTGGCCATGCGGCTCGCTCGATGCTAATGGTCGACGATTGTGTCGTCAATCGTGTGTCTCAACGAGTCCGCCTAGGCAAGCCTGAGAGTCAGGATCCAAGCTCGCGTCTGTCACCTCGAGGGCCTGCAACAAAGCACTTCGCATGCTCAAAATCTCCCTAGTGATTTGGCCCTCGCGTAACATGCATCATCGTTAGCTTTGCCGCCTACATCGTCGAGCTTGTCTAGCCACATCCGAGCTCATTATCCCACGATTTTTCTTGTTTTGTTGCCCAATATTTAATGGATTTCATTTTCCATATTTTCCCCACTCCGTTGGCTACTGATCGGGCCTCCCACACTCTTGGGCCGAAGTCATTGGCCGCCTGCCTGTCGACGGTGGGGGCCGCCACAGCCACGCACCATCGACTAGATGGCGTGCTTGGTTCCCCAAGCCCAACGCCTGCCCATGTGGGATGGGCAGGGGGGGAGCATGCATGGCCCATTGGCACCCAGCAAGCTAGGTAATTACCTCCCCCATAAAGAGTCTTAAATGAAATTTCACTCCCAATAGGAGAGAAACGTCAATATGTCTAAGCCGTCATAATGGTTCAAAAAATTATTTACTTGGAATTTTGAGCTAAAATTTTGTACATAAATGGAGAATAATCATATCTACCACCAAAAAAACTTTCAAAATTTTCTAGGCACTAAATTTTTTTTAATGAATTTTTGACAGCCAAAAATTAAAAAAAATATCAAAAATAGCCCGTGAGATAAAATGATTCCAAACTTGAGGGGCAGACTCCTCATGTATTACATGATTTATTTGAGTCATTTTGGGACCAATTTCATGATGAAAAGACTATCAATTCACACCAATTTCCCAACTGGGCATTTGGCCAATAGGCTGGGGTAGCTGTGCCTATACCTGGCCTAGGGTGCATGCTGGCTGCCCTGTCCAGCACACCTCCAGCCACCCCATGGCTGCGTTCAGGGCCCATCACACCCAAAGGACATGGCCAAGCCCCGCTTGCTCATGAAATCAATGCCCACAGCACATGCCGAGCCTCACAGCATGCTCGCGACTGGCTCGCGTGGGGGGCCCCTGGCAGGGCTGGCACCGTGCTTGCTGGGGACTGCTGTGGCACCCCTGGCTAGCACGCTAGGCACCATTTCGATTGGCAGGGATGAGGAGGCTACCTTGCGATGGGCGCCCGTGGCCTGGCTAGCGCGCCCACCGCTGTCACACGCTCAGCAAGCAGCCCATGCCGTGTCTGCTGGGGGCTGCCGAGGCATGCCTCCTGTACCTAGGGTTTGTGCGATATGGCTGCCTTAGGCTCGCTCACTGGGCACCATGTCGAAGGGCAGGAATGAGGGGGTTGGCTCACGATGGGCGCCTGTGGCCTAGTTGGCGCACCCACCACTACTACACATTGGACAAGCAACCCATGCCGTGCCTGTTGGGGGTTGTGAGGCATGCCTCCCATGCCCAGGGTCCGTGCGACGCGGCTCCCCTGGCTCACTAGCTGGGCACCATGTCGAGGGGCAGGGATGAGGGTGTGGGCTCGTGATAGGTGGCAGTAGCCTAGCTGGCGCGCCTACCGCTGCTTCACTCTGGGCAGGCAGCCCATGCCGAGCTTGCTGGGGGCTGCCGAGGCATGCCTCATGTGCCCAGGGTTTGTGCGATGTGGCTCCCCAGGCTCACTCGCTGGGCACCATGTCGAGGGGCAGGGACGAGGGGGCTGGCTTGAGGTGGGCGCCCATGGCCTGGCTGGTGCGCCCATCGCTGCCGCACGCTGGGCAAGCTGCACGTGCTGTGCCTGTTGGGGGCTGGCAAGGCATGCCTCCCGTGCCCAGTGTCTGTGTGACGGGGCTCCGCTGGCTTGCTTACTAGGCAGTACTTTACCGTGGGACAGCATCGAGGGAAAAGTTTCTATTAGATTTTTATATTTTTTATTAGAGTAACACTTGGTCCCCCGATGCTTCCCGATATGTTTCTAAGTGTTTTTCCCTTGAGTTTTTCATTCTCTACAAGCCCAAAGGACTTGCTAACTTTTTTCAGGTCATTATCTTGAGGGCGATTTTAGACCTCGGGGCATGGATTGCTGAAAAAAGAGGGACAATTATTGTGAGAGTTCGGGGGGGGTAGGGGGTGGGATGAATCGAAGCGACAAAGGGCTAAATCTCCATGGATCATGGTAGCAAGGCCACTTTGCCACTTAAAATATCCCGTCACGTATTTAAGTCGTCTGCAAATGATTCTGCCAGTCGCTCAGTGGGAATAACACTTCAAGGCAGCCCACAAGGCTCCTCCACCGCATGGGCTTGGCCAATGACACGCGCCTTTGGGGCCGAGAGACCCCTACTGCAGGTCGACAATCGGGCGATGGGCGCATGCATCGCTTCTAGCCCAGGTTCTGACTTAGAGGCGTTCAGTCATAATCCAGCGCACAGTAGCTTCACGCCACTGGCTTTTCAACCAAGCGCGATGAACAATTGTGCGAATCAACGGTTCCTCTCGTACTAGGTTGAATTACTATCGCGATGTGGCCATCAGTAGGGTAAAACTAACCTGTCTCACAATTGTCTAAACCTAGCTCACGTTCCTTATTGGTGGGTGAACAATCCAACACTTGGTGAATTCTGCTTCACAATGATAGGAAGAGCCAACATCAAAGGATCAATAAATAATGTCGCTATGAACACTTGGCTGCCACAAGCTAGTTATCCTTGTGGTAACTTTTCTGACACCTCTAGCTTCAAATTTCAAAGATCTAAAGGATCAATAGGCCACGCTTTCAAGATTCGTATTCGTACTAGAAATCAGAATCAAACAAGCTTTTACCTTTTTGTTCCACATGAGATTTCTGTTCTCATTGAGCTCATCTTAGGACACCTGCGTTATCTTTTAACATATGTGCCACCCCAGCCAAACTCCCTACCTGACAATGTCTTTCGCTTGGATCAGCCCGTCGAAGCCGACCTCGAGTCCAAGAAAAGGGGCGGCCCCCCACCTCCGATTCATGGAATAAGTAAAATAACATTAAAAGTAGTGGTATTTCACGTTCGCTGTTTTTGGCTTCCACTTATCCTACACTTCTCAAGTCATTTCACAAAGTCAGACTAGAGTCAAGCCCAACAAGGTCTTCTTTCCCCATTGATTTCGCCAAGCCTATTCCCTTGGCTGTGGTTTCGTTGGATAGTAGACAGGGACAGTGAGAATCTCGTTAATCCATTCATGCGTGTCACTAATTAGATGACGAGGCATTTGGCTACCATAAGAGAGTCATAGTTACTCCCACCGTTTATCTGCGCTTGGTTGAATTTCTTCACTTTGACATTTAGAGCACTGGGCAGAAATCACATTGCGTGAGCATCCATAAGGACCATTGCAATGCTTTGTTTTAATTAAACAGTTAGATTCCCCTTATCCGTACCAGTTCTAAGTTAGCTATTTGACACCCGGGGAAGGCCCCCGAAGGAACCATTCCCAGTTTATCCCCCGGTCGACACGTGGCGACCCTCTCTCGCCGTTGGAGCAGCTTGAGAAGTCCACCGACAGTCGACGAGTTTGGGACTGGGACCCCCGTGCCCAGCCCTCAGAGCTAATCCATTTTTTGAGGTTATGGATCCATTTTTCTTACTTCCCTTGCCTACATTGTTCCATCAACTAGAGGTTGTTCACCTTGGAGACCTAATGTTGTTATGAGTACGACCAAGTGTGAGAGGCACTCGGTCCTCCGGATTTTCAAGGGCCACCGTGGGACTGACCCTGGGCGACGTGCAGTGCTATTTCAGCCGCTGGACCCTACCTCCAGCTGAGCTGTTCCAGGGTGGGCAGGTTGTTAAACAGAAAAGTTAACTCTTCAGACTCCCTAACGTTATCGTCAGCCGCCACATCTCGGTTTCAAAATTTTAACCAGATCCCCTTTTGAAGCTCGCGTTGAGGCGCTATCCAACGGGCTTCCCCCGTCTTTTAGGATCGACTAACCCATGTGCAAGTGCTATTCACATGGAACCTTTCCCCTCTTTAGACTTCAAAGTTCTCATTTGAATATTTGCTACTATTACCAAGATCTGCACCGATGGCCGCTCCGCCCAGGCTTGCTGCCCTGGGTTTTACAACGACCACCGCGCCCTCCTACTCATTGAGGCTTGGCTCTTGCCCCAGTGGCCTGGTATAGGTTACGCGCTTCAGTACCATTCATTTTTAGGGCTAGTTGATTTGGCAAGTGGGTTGTTACACACTCCTTAGCGGATTTCGACTTCCATGACCACCGTCCTGCTGTCTTAATTGACCAACACCCTTTGTGGGTTCTAGGTCAGCACGCAGTTGGGCACCGTAACTCGACTTTCGGTTCATCTTGCATCGCCATTTTTGCTTACCAAAAATGGCCCCCTTAGAGCTCTCGATTCCGTGGGATGGCTCAATGAAGCAGCCGCCCCATACTACCTATTTAAAGTTTGAGAATAGTTCGAGGGCATTGTGCCCCCGATGCCTCTAATCATTGGCTTTACCCAATAGAACTCGCATTTGAGCTCCAGCTATCCTGAGGGAAACTTCAGAGGGAACTAGCTACTAGAGGGTTCGATTAGTCTTTCACCCCAATACCCAAGTCAGACGAATGATTTGCACGTCAGTATCGCTGCGGGCCTCTACCAGAGTTTTCTTTGGCTTCGCCTCGTTCAGGCATAGTTCACCATCTTTTGGGTCTCGACAAGCATGCTCACCCTCAAACCTTTCTCAAAAGATCGAGGTTGGTCGCTGGTGCACCTGCGAGGGATCCCACCAATCAGCTTCCTTGCACCTTATGGGTTTACTCGCCCGTTAACTCGTACGCATGTCAGACTTCTTGGTTCGTGTTTCAAAATGGGTCGAATGGGAGCCCGCTTGTTGACACTGGGAGTGTGCAGGTGCCAAAGCACTGTCGCGATGGTGCATGCTGCCAGCCACGATCTCGATAACGATGTCTCTGTGAGCGTATCAAAGGCTCAGGCTTGGGCCATCATCGTGATCTGCGTTGATCCGCACCTTGAGTCGATCGACGGACTGGCTCATGGCCATTCCACATCCGACAGACGTGCATTGCCGGCCCCCATCCGCTTCCCTCCTGATAATTTCAAGCACTCTTTGACTCTCTTTTCAAAGTTCTTTTCATCTTTCCCTCGCGATACTTGTTCGCTATCGGTCTCTCGCCCGTATTTAGCCTTGGACGGAATTTATTGCCCTATTAAGACTAGGACAGTATTTGATCATCTTCGAGCCCCCAACTTGCCCTCCATTGGATCCTCGTTAAGAGATTTAGATTGTACTCACTCCAATTGCCAGACTCAAAGAGCCCGGTATTGTTATTTATTGTCACTACCTCCCTGTGTCAAAATTAGGTAATTTACGTGCCTGTTGCCTTCCTTGGATGTGGTAGCCGTTTCTTAGGCTCTCTCTCCAGAATCGAACCCTAAGGCTTGCTCGCTGGGCACTACATCGAGGGACAGGCACAAGTGGGATGGCTCGCGATGGGCACCCATGGCTTGGCTGGTGCGCTCACCCCTGTTGCACGCTGGGCAAGTAGCCCATGTGATGCCTGCTAGGGGCTGTCGAGGCATTCTTCCAGTGCCTAGGGTCCGTCCGACGTGGATTGTGATGGGTGCTTGTGGCCTGGCTAGCGCGCCCACCCCTTTCGCACGCTGGTCAACCAGCCCATGCCATGCTTGCTAGGGGCTGCCGAGGCATGCCTCCCGTGCCCAGTGTCCGTGCAACGTGGACCCCCTAGCTTGCTCACTGGGCACTGTGTCAAGGGGCAGTGACGAGAGGGCTGGCTCATGATGCGCACCCACTGCTGCCGCAAGTTGCCCATGCCATGCCTGCTAGGGGCTGCCGAGGCGTGCCTTTGGTGACAAGGGTCTGTGTGACGCGGCACCCCTAGCTCACTCGCTGGGCACTATGTTGATGGGCAAGGACGAGGGGGCTACCTCGTGATGGTGGCCCACTGCCTGGCTAGCGTGCCCACCGCTGTCACTCGTTGGGCATGCAGCCCATGCAATGCTTGCTGGGGGCTGCCGAGGCATTCCTCCAGTGCCTAGAGTCCGTCCGACCTAGCTCGCGATGGGCGCCCGTGGCATGGCTAGCGCGCCACCGCTGACGTAAGCTGGGCAAGCAGCCCATGCCATGCCTGCTAGGGGCTGCTGAGGCATGCCTCCCATGCCCAGGGTCCATGTGACGCGGCTCCACTGGCTCTCTTGATGGGCACTATATCGAGGGGCTGGCTCGTGATGGGTGACCGTGGCCTAGCTGTCACAGCCACCGCTGTCGCACGCTTGGCAAGCAGCCCATGCCCACGGTCCATGCGACGCGGCTCCCCTGGCTCTCTTGATGGGCACTATATCGAGGGGTTGGCTCGTGATGGGTGACCGTGGCCTTGCTAGCATGCCCACCGCTGCCGCATGCTTGGCAAGCAGCCCATGCCCATGGTCCGTGCGATGCGGCTCCCATGGCTAGCTCATTGGTTACTATGTCGAGGGGCTGGCTCGCGATGGGCGCCCGTGGCCTAGTTGGCACGCCCACCGCTGCCGCAAGCTGGGAAAGCAGCCCAAGCGTTGCTTGCTGGGGGCCGTCGAGGCATGCCTTCTGTGCCCAGAGTCCATGCGATGCGGCTCCCCTGGCTCACTCATTAGGCACCATGTCGATGGTCAAGGACAAGGGGGCTGGCAAGCGATGGGCGCTAGTGGCCTGGCTGGCGCACCTACTGCTTCCACACACTAGGCAAGCTGCCCATGCCGTGCCTGCTAGGGGCTGCTGAGGCATGCCTCCCGTGCCTAGTGTCTGTGTGATGCGGCTCCCTTGGCTCACTCATTATGCCGTACTTTACCGAGGGACAACATCGAGAGACAAGTTTTTGGTAGATATATATTTTTTTGTTGGAGTAACGCTTGGTTCCCCAATGCTTCTCGATATGTTTCCAAGTGTTTTTCCCTTGCGTTTCCCATTCTCTACAAGCCCAAAGGACTTGCTTCTTTTTCCAGGTCATTATCTTGAAGGACGATTTCAGACCTCAGGGCATCGATTGTTGAAAAAAGAGGGATAATTGTTGTAGGGGTTCGGGAGGGGGGAGGAACGAATCAAAGCGACAAAGGCCTGAATCTCAGTGGATCGTGGCAGTAAGGCCACTCTGCCTCTTACAATACCCCATCACATATTTAAGTCATCTGCAAATGATTCTACCCGTCGCTCGGAATCACATTTCAAGGCAGCCCATGAGGATCCTCCACCGCGCGGGCTTGGCCAGCGACACATGCCTTTAGATACCGGGAAGCCCCTACTGTAAGTATGTAATCGGGCGATAGGCGCATGCATCGCTTCTAGCTCGGACTTTAACTTAGAGGCGTTCTGTCATAATCTAGTGCACGGTAGCTTCGCGCCACTGGGTTTTCAACCAAGCGCGATGACCAATTGTGTGAATCAATGGTTCCTCTCGTACTAGATTTAATTACTATAGCGACGCGGGCATCAGTCGGGTAAAACTAACCAGTCTCATGATGGTCTAAACGCAACTCTCGTTCACTATTAGTGGGTGAATAATCCAATACTTGGTGAAATTTGCTTCACAATGATAGGAAGAGCTGACATCAAAGGATTAAAAAGCAACGTCGCCATGAATGCTTGGCTGCCACAACCTAGTTATCCCTGTGGTAACTTTTATGATACCTTTAGCTTCAAATTCTGAAGGTCTAAATGATTGATAGGCCAAACTTTCATGGTTTGTATTCGTACTGGAAATCAGAATCAAATGAGCTTTTAACCTTTTGTTCTACACAAAATTTCTGTTCTCGTTGAGCTCATCTTAGGACATCTGTGTTATCTTTTAACAGATGTGCCACCCCAGCCACACTCCCCACCTGACAATGTTTTTCGCCCGGATCAGCCGGCCGAAGTCGACCTTGGGTCCAAAAAAAGGGGCAATGCCCCACCTTCGATTCACGGAATAAGTAAAATAACGTTAAAAGTAGTGATAGTCAAGCTCAATCGGGTCTTCTTTCCCCACTAATTCTGCCAAGCCCATTCCCTTGGCTGTGGTTTCGTTGGATAGTAAACAGGGACAGTGGGAATCTCGTTAATCCATTCATGCGCGTCGCTAATTATATGACAAGGCATTTGGCTACCTTAAAAGAGTCATAGTTACTCCCGCCGTTTACCCGTGCTTGGTTGAATTTCTTCACTTTGACATTCAGAGCACTGAGCAGAAATCACATTGGTTAGCATCTGCAGGGACCATCGCAATGCTTTGTTTTAATTAAATAGTTGGATTCCCCTTATCTGTACAAGTTTTGAGTTAGTTGTTCGACGCCCAGGAAAGGCCCTCGAAGGAACAGTCCCCAGTCCGTCCCACAGCCAACACGTGGCAACCCGCTCTTATCGCAGGAGCAGCTCGAGCCACCCACTGATAGTCGACGGGTAGGACCCCCGTGCCCAGCCCTCAGAACCAATCCTTTTCCTGAGGTTATGGATCCATTTTGCCGACTTCCCTTGCTTATATTGTTCCATCGATCTGAGACTGTTAACCTTGGGGACCTGATGCGGTTATGAGTACGACTGGGCGTGGGAGGCACTCGATCCTCTAGATTTTCAAGGGCCACCAGGGGTGCATCAGACACCATGCGACGTGTGATGCTCTTCTAGCCACCGGACCCTTCCCCCATCTCTGAGGATCGACTAACCCACATAAAAGTGTCGTTCACATGGAACCTTTCCCCTCTTCGACCTTAAAAGTTCTCATGTGAATATTTGCTATTACCACCAAGATCTGCACCGATGGTCGCTTCGTCCGAGCTCGTGCCCCAAGTTTTGCAGCGACCATCGCGCCCTCCTACTCATTGGGGCTTGGCCCTTGCCTAAAAAATAGGGTATAGGTCGCGCGCTTCAGTGCCATCCATTTTTGGGGCTAGTTGATTCGACAGGTGAGTTGTTACACACTCCTTAGCGGATTTCAGCTTCCATGACCATCGTCCTATTGTCTTAATCGACCAACACCCTTTGTGGGTTCTAGGTTAGTGCGCAGTTAGGCACCGTAACCCGGCTTCTGGTTCATCCCGTATCGCCAGTTTTGCTTACCAAAAATGGCCCACTTTGAGCTCTCGATTCCGTGGGACGGTTCAACGAAGCAGCCACCCTGTACTACCTATTTAAAGTTTAAGAATAAGTCGAAGGCATTACACCCCCGATGCCTCTAATCATTAGCTTACCCCAATAGAACTCGTATTTGAGCTCCAACTATCCTGAGGAAACTTCATAGGGAACCAATTATTAGACGGTTCGATTAGTCTTTCGCCCCTATACCCAACTCAGACGAATGATTTGCACGTTAGTATCGCTACGGGCCTCCACCAGAGTTTCTTCTGGCTTCGCCGCGCTCAGGCATAGTTCACCATCTTTCGAGTGCCGACAGGCATGCTCGCACTCGAACCCTTATCAAAAGATCGAGGTCAGTCGGCAATGCACCCACGAGGGATCCCGCTAATCAGCTCCCTCGCGCCTTACGGGTTTACTCGCCCATTGACTCGCATGCATGTTAGACTCTTTGGTTGTGTTTCAAGATGGGTCGAATAGGGAGCCCGCTGGCTGATGCTGGAAGCTCGTAGGTGCCGAAGCACTATCGCGATGGCGTGCGCTGCCAGCCACAATCTCGATGACGACGTCTCCGCGAGCGTATCAAAGGCTCAGGCTTGGGCCACCATCGCGATCCACGTCAATGAACACCCCAAGTTGACCGGTGGATCGGCTCATGGCCGTTCCACATCCGATCGAGGTGCATCGCTGGCCTCCATCAGTTTCCCTCCCAATAATTTCAAGCACTCTTTGACTCTCTTTTCAAAGTCCTTTTCATTTTTCCCTCGTGGTACTTGTTTGCTATCGGTCTCTTGCCCGTATTTAGCCTTGGACAAAATTTATCACCCTATAGCGGCTGCATTCCCAAACAACCCAACTTGTCCACAGCGCCTCATGGTTGGATAGGGTCTGGGCGAGACGGGGCTCTCACCCTTTCTGGCACCCCTTTTCAGAGGACTTGGGCCCTAGTTTGTCGCTGAGGATGCTTCTCCAGACTACAATTCAAGTGTGCTTTTTCGTTCGAGTTCCTTAGCGTATCTCGCACTGTGGATCTTGTTGTTACCATGCAAGGCGGGACGAGGGGCTCGAGAGACCATCGCCCCGTCGGTGTGTTTACAACGTGTTCGCGGGTTGTTTTGCTGAGCGAGTTTTTGATAATGATCCTTCCATAGGTTCACCTACGAAAAGCTTGTTACGACTTCTCCTTCCTCTAAATGATAAGGTTCAGTGGACTTCTCACGATGTCGCAAGCGGCAAACCGCCCACATCGTCACTATTAAAACGCTTCACCGGACCATTCAATCGGTAGGAGTGACAGGCGGTGTGTACAAAGGGCAGGGACGTAGTCAACACGAGCAGATGACTCGCACTTACTACGAATTCCTCGTTGAAGACCAATAATTGCAACGATTTATCCCCATCACGATGAAATTTCAAAGATTACCTGGGTCTGTCGGCCAAGGCTATAAACTCGTTAAATACATCAGTGTAGCGCGCGTGTGGCCCAGAACATCTAAGGGCATCACAAACCTGTTATTGCCTCAAACTTCCTTGGCCTAAGCGACCATAGTCCCTCTAAGAAGCCGACCGTAACAGAATAGGATTGAAATCCTATGATGTTATCCCATGCTAATGTATTTAGAGCGTAGGCTTACTTTGAGCACTCTAATTTCTTCAAAGTAACAGTGCCGGAGGCACGACTCAGCCAATTAAGGCCAGGAGCGCATCGCCGGCAGTAGGGACGAGCCAACCGGTGCACACCGTAGGCGGACTGGCCGACCCATCCCAAGGTCTAACTAGGAGCTTTTTAATTGCAATAACTTAAATATACGCTATTGGATCTAGAATTACCGTGGCTACTGGCACTAGACTTGCCCTCCAATGGATCCTCGTTAAGGGATTTAGATTGTACTCATTCCAATTACTAGACTCGAAGAGCCCGGTATTGTTATTTATTGTCACTACCTCCCTGTGTCAGAATTAAGTAATTTGCGCGCCTGCTACCTTCCTTGGATGTGGTAGCCATTTCTCGGGCTCCCTTTCTGGTATCAAACCCTAATTCTCCATCATCCGTCACCACCATAGTAGGTGTCACACCGTCTGTTGCGGGATCAGCGCAACCCTAGTGTGATGGCACTAAGTGTGTCCACCTAGCCAGCCCAACTTTCTAAGCCCATGCCAAGCGAAAAAGAAGAGACAATAATGTAAAAGCAAAGTAAGGAGACAGTATTACGATAACTCTTTCTCAAACTTTATTCAAAATAAAGGAACTATTTACAAAAGAAGGGTCTCTCTCTAAGAGTACCCAAAGCCTCTGACTACCCATACACTTGAGTTTGTATTACTCAATGCCTTTACAACTGAACCCAAGCCCCTTTTTATACTAGTTGAGGAGTGTCATACTCAAAGACTCTCTCTTAGTTGTCCCATGTCTTTCGGATAGGCCACCCAATCTTAATCACGAATCTCTTATCCCATTGAGGCTTATCTTCAAAGTTTAGATAGTATCCTTCTCCCGCAAGGACTCTCCATGAGTGAAGGATCTTTGGATAGCATCCTTCTCCCGCAAGGACTCTCCATGAGTCAAGGATATTTGGATAGCATCCTCTTCTCGCAAGGACTACTTTCCATTTGGATAGCATCCTTATCCTACAAGGACACTCAATGAGTCAAGGATATTTGGATAACATCCTTCTCCTACAAGGACTCTCCTTGACTTAAGGATCTCATCTCCTTTGAAGTCTTTTCCAAGCCTTTTTATCTGTTTTCAACTGGTTTGGATAGGCTTGATGAGGTGGTTTCCATTCAGGACTCTTTTCGAGCCTTATCTCCTTTGGCTTTCGAGATAAACATCTATTTTTTATCCTTCTGTCGTCTTGATCCTCCTCTAGCCAATAGCCATATCCTTTCTTTATGGAATATCTTCGCTTGCTGGACTTTCCATCCATGCTAAGTTGGGTTCCCGAAATCTACCCTGTGTTCCCGTCACTGGACATATTCGCACCTCTATGTGTTGGTGCTTGCTTGAGGCATCTCTGCCGTTTTCCCCTTAAGCGGGCTTATGGGCCTGTTTGTGTGCTTCATCCCTCGCTCCATAATGTTCCCAGCTCATGAGTGTATCTTGCCACTGGGAGTACGAAACACCATTTCTTACCAAGTCTCCCACATTCGTTTCCATATCTAACTTATGCGTTTTTGCCTTGCTAGCGTGGCCTTCCACACTTATAGTCCGAGCATGGAGCAAGACTCACTATGCCTATGCCTTGGCACTCAGATTCAAGGATCTGACAAACCACCCCCACCAGAAAAGCTTGACGGCCTCGTCGGCTTAGTTTTGTGGTATGCCTTGATCTGGTCCTCGAATTGCCACAATGTGGTATCTTTTTCCCAACTCGCATCCACCTCACTGGTGCCTTTCCACTGGACTAAGTAATATGTCCTCTTATTCATCTTACTATAGCCCTCCGTTCGATGATCAAGGATTTTTTCTATCTCTTTATCAAATTGAACTCGAGTTACCAGTGATGCATGCTTAGCCTGCTTGTGTCCGCGAATGGCATGTTTCTGAAACTCTTTAAGGAAGCTCGTGAGGAATGTTGGGTGCAACCTCAGATGTTGCGGTAGCTTTAACCCATAAGCTACTGCTGCAACTTTCTTCCCGATCATATGATCAACATTCCTCCTCGAAGGCAATGTCTTGGGGAATTTCGATGGCATCTTACTATTGAATTCCCTCAACACTTCAACACTCTCGTTAGGTACCTCCATTACCTGATCTGTTTTTGCCTCAAATAGTGCTGCCATCATCGTCACTTCACCTGTTGCAGTTCTGACTTAAACCGCTATTGCAACCCGATCTGCTTTTTATTTATCGAAAGCTCCCTTGCTGCTTCAATTCTGATTAGGCTCAGGGCTCGCTCATTAGCCATGAGTAATCCACCTAAGCGGGGCATCACCAACGCCTTGGCTTGTCTGAAGAATTCTAGACCCAAGATAACATCGAAGTCATCTAACTGAGTTATCATGAAGTTGGACGTAACTTTCCATTAGCTGCTTTGAACTTGACCAAGGCTGAAGAAAGCTTAAGCCCGAGCTTTCCCATTTCTCTTTCCGTGATGAAATTGGTGGTAGCTCCCGTATACAACATTGCCATTGCATCCTTCTTGTTTACCTTCACTGGGACATAGATCAGCCTTTCTACAAGTTCTTAGATGTGATCGCATTCAGTAATTAGATTGGGTTCGCCCGAGTTATGGCATTCCCATCCTTTTCCTCAGGGGAATCCTCTGCTGCTATGAGCACCGCTAACTTCTCCTTGAGTGGACAGTCGCGTGCTTTATGTGGCCCATTGCATAAGAAGCAACCCCTTGGTCCACATTCTTTCCCTTACCCTTCAAAGGGGATGAGCTCCGAGGCTTGCTGGACTTGGCATTCTTCTTTTTCTTGCCCTTGCCATTGGGCTTTTTCATCTCCTTTCCAGCCTCCCTTCATTTCTGACCTTTTTCGGAAGCATCACCTACATACTTGAAATCCACCAAGCTATCTGCCACGAAAAATGCTGAGGGCAAGTCTTTGACACCTTGTCGCCTCAGTTCTGCTTGAGCCCATGGCTGCAAGCCTGATAGGAAGTTAAACAACCTATCCTCCTCTGACATGTTTTTGATGTCTAACATCAGGGAACTGAACCCCTTCACAAAGTTGCGCACTGAGCCCATCTGCTTCAAGCACTTTCGTTGTTCCCTAGCTATGAACGAAGTGTTACATGGCAGGAGTTGCTCCTTCAATTCCTTTTTATGTGCCTCCCACGAATTAATGCTAGGTCTTCCCATGATAGCATCATCCTACATACGAGTGCGCCACCACAACTTAGCATCACCAGATAAGTACATGGATGTGATCATTACCTGGTCGTTTACGGGCATTCGAGCAGCTTTGAAATATTACTCCATATCCCACAAGAAGTTCTCCAACTCCTTGGCGTTCCTCTCTCCAGAGAACGGCTTTGGTTTTGGCACCTTCAACTAAGTCACAGTAGAGTCTGCTCCTACGGTTGATGTATGGGCAGCCTTTTTCAGCAACACAATCTTGGTCTCAAGGCTCCTCACAGTTTCCTTGAGGTTTTCGATGTCCTCTACCATTGAGGATTGTCGCTGGGCAATTGTCTCCATCAACTCTGCCAATGTGCATGCCGACCCCTCTGACGATGCACCAATGATCTCTTCCAACTGAGCGACACGCTCTCCCATCGACTCACTCCCTCCTGGCATGGGGCCTTGGCTGCGATAAGATCAACCACAAGTTTAAGAAAGTGGTGATCGAAACAGCGCTCTAATACCAAACTGTCACACCGTCTGTTGCAAGATCAGCGTAACCCTAGTGTGATAGCGCTAAGTGCGTCTACCTAGCCAGCCCAACTTTCTAAGCCCACGCCAAGCGAAGAAGAAAAGGCAGCAATGTAAAAGCAAAGTAAGGAGACAGTATTTCGAGAACTCTTCTCAACCTTTATTCAAAATAAAAGAACTATTTACAAAAGAAGGGTCTCTCTCTAAGAGTACCCAAAGCCTCTAGCTACCCACACACTTGAGTTTGTATTACTCAATGTCTTTACAACTGAACCCAAGCCCCCTTTTTATACTAGTTGAGGAGTGTTCTACTCAAACACTCTCTCTTAGTTACCCCACGTCTTTCGGATAAGCCACTCAATCTTGATCATGAATCTTTTATCCCATTGAGACTTATTTTCAAAGTTTAGATAGCATCCTTCTCCCGCAAGGACTCTCCATGAGTCAAGGATCTTCGGATAGCATCCTTCCCCCATAAGGACTCTCCATGAGCCAAGGATATTTGGATAGCATCCTCTTCCCGCAAGGATGAGTCAAGGAAATTTCACTCTTGGGAGGAGGAAGCATCAATATGTTTGAGCCATCATAATGGGTCTTAAAAAATTATTTACTTTGAATTTTGAGCTGAAATTTTGTACATAAATGGAGAATAATCATATCTACCACCAGAAAAAATTTCAGAATTTTCTAGGCACCAAATTTTTTTATTAACATTTTACAGTGAAAAATTGAAAAAATCATCAAAAATAGCTCGTGAGTCAAAATGATCCCAAACTTCATAGGCAGACTCCTCATGAATTACATGATTCATTGGAGTCATTTTAGGACCAATTCTGTGATAAAAAAGACCATCAATTCACACCAATTTTGCAACTGGGCATTGCGGCCGGCAAGTTGGGGCAGTTGTGGCTCTGCCTCGCCCAGCGTCCATGCTAGCTGCCCTGTTCAGTGTAGCTCCAGCCACCTCATGGTTGCCCTCTGGGTCCATCACAGCCAGGGGACACGGCCAAGCCCAGCTTGCCCATGAAATCAATGCCCATAACACGTCATGAGCTTCATAGCATGCTCGCGACTGGCTAGCGTAGGGCGCCCCTGGCAAGGCTGGCACCGTGCCAGCTGGGGACTACTATGGCACCCCTGGCTCGCACGCTGGGTACTATGTCGAGGGGCAAGGATGAGGGGGCTGGCTCATGATGGGTGCCAGTGGCCTGGCTAGCACGCCCACCACAGCCACACGCTGGGCATGCAGTCCATGCCCATGGCCTGGCTGGCACGCCCACCGCTGTCGCACGCTGGGTAAACAGCCCACGCCATGCCTACTGGGGGCTGCCGAGGCATGCCTCCCATGTCCAAGGTCTGTGCAATAAGGCTCCCCTGGCTCACTCGTTGGGCACTATGTCGAGGGTCAGGGACGAGGGGGTTGGCAAGTGATCGGTGCCCGTGGCCTGGCTGGTGCACCCACCGCTGCTGCATGTTGGGCAAGCTGCCCATGTCGTGCCTGCTAGGGGATGCCATGGCATGCCTTTCGTGCCTAGTGTCTGTGTGACGTGGCTCCCTTGGCTCGCTCACTTGGTAGTACTTTACCGAGGGACAGCATCGAGGGACAAGTTTCTATTAGACATATATTTTTTATCGGAGTAACTCTTGGTTCCCTAATGCTTCCGATATGTTTCCAAGTGTTTTTCCCTTGTGTTTCTCATTCTCTACAAGCCCAAAGGGCTTCCTTCTTTTTCTAGGTCATTATCTTGAGGGACGATTTCAGACCTTGGGGCATCGATTGCCGAAAAGAGAGGGACAATTGTTGTGGGTGTTCGAGAGATGGGGGCGGGGGGAGAGGGACGAATCGAAGTGACAAAGGGCTGAATCTCAGTGGATCGTGGTAGCAAGGCCACTCTGCCACTTACAATACCCTGTCACATGTTTAAGTCATCTGTAAATGATTTTACCCATCACTCGGTGGGAATCACACTTCAAGGTAGCCTGTGAGGCTCCTTCGCTGCGTGGGCTTGGCCAATGACACGTGCCTTTGGGGGCCGAGAGTGAAATTGGGCAACGGGTGCATGCATCGCCTCCAGCCCGAATTCTAACTTAGAGGCATTCAGTCATAATCCAGTGCACGGTAGCTTCGCACCACTGGTTTTTCAACCAAGTGCAATGACCAATTGTGCGAATCAACGGTTGTTCTCATACTAGTTTGAATTACTATCGTGATACGAGCATCAGTAGGGTAAAACAAACCTGTCTCATGACAGTCTAAACCCAGTTTACGTTCCCTATTGGGGGGTGAACAATCCAACACTTGGTGAATTCTGTTCATAATGATAGGAAGAGCCGACATTAAAGGATCTAAAAGCAACGTCGTTATGAACACTTGGCTGCCAAAAGCCAGTTATCCCTGTGGTTATTTTTCTGACACCTCTAGCTTCAAATTTCGAAGGTCTAAAGGATCGATAGGCCACTCTTTCACAGTTCAAATTCGTACTAGAAATCAGAATCAAACAAACTTTTACCCTTTTGTTCCACAGTAGATTTCTGTTCTTGTTGAGCTCATCTTAGGACACTTGCGTTATCTTTTAACAGATGTGCCGCCCCAGCCAAACTCCCTACCTGACAATGTCTTTCGCCTAGATACGCAGGCCAAAGCCGACCTTGAGTCTCAAAAGAGGGGCGACGCCCCACCTTTGATTCATGGAATAAGTAATCATGTTAAAAGTAGTGGTATTTAACTTTTGCGGTTTTCAGCTCTTACTTATTCTACAGCTCTCAAGTCATTTCACAAAGTCGGACAAGAGTCAAGCTCAACAGGGTCTTCTTTCCCCACTGATTCTGCCAAGCCCGTTCCCTTGGCTGTGGTTTCGCTGGATAGTAAACAGGGACAGTGGGAATCTCGTTAATCCATTCATGTGCGTCACTAATTAGATGACGAGGCATTTGGCTACCTTAAGAGACTCATACTTACTCCCGCCATTTACCCGCACTTGGTTGAATTTCTTCGGTTTGACATTCAGAGCACTAGGCAGAAATCACATCACGTGAGCATCCACAGGGACCATTGCAATGCTTTGTTTTAATTAAACAGTCGGATTCCCCTTGTTCGTACCAGTTCTGAGTTGGCTGTTTGACGCTCGAGGAAGGTCCTCGGAGGAACCGTTCCCAGTCCATCCACCGGCCAACACGCGGCGACCCGTTCTCGTCGTTGGAGCAGCTCGAGCAGTCCACCGACAGTCGATGGGTTCGGGACTCGGACCCCCGTGCCCAGCCCTCAAAGCCAATCCTTTTCTCAAGGTTATGGATCGATTTTGTCGATTTCCCTTGTTTACATTATTCCATCGACCAGAGGCTGTTCACCTTGGAGACTTGATGCGGTTATGGGTATGACCGGCGTGGGAGGCACTCGATTCTTCAGATTTTCAAGGGCCGTCGGGAGCGCACCGGACACCATGCGACATGAGAATAGGTCGAGGGCATTGCGCCCCCAATACCTTAAATCATTGGCTTTACCTGATAGAACTCACATCTGAGCTCTAGCTATCTTGAGGGAAACTTCCGAGGGAACCAGCTATTGGACGGTTCGATTAGTCTTTCGCCCCTATACCTAAGTCAGACGAACGATTTAAATGTCAGTATCACTGCGGGCCTTCACTATTGTTTCCTGTGGCTTCGCCCCACTCAGGCATAGTTCACCATCTTTCGGGTCCCGATAGGCATGCTCGCACTTGAACCATTCTCAAAAGATCAAGGTCAGTCGGTGGTGCACCCACGAGGGATCCCGCCAATAAGCTTCCTTATGCCTTATGGGTTTACTCGCCTGTTGACTCGCACGCATGCCAGACTTCTTGGTCTGTGTTTCAAGACGGTTCAAATGGGGAGCCCGCTGACCAACGCTGAAAGCGCGCAGGTGCCGAAGCACCACTGCGATGGCACGCACTACCAGCCACAATCTCGACGATGACATCTTCGCGAGCGTATCAAAGGCTCGGGCTTGGGCCATTGTCACAATCAGCATCGATCCGTACCCCAAGTTGATCGACGAACCGGCTCGTGGCCGTTCCACATCCGACCGAGGTGCATCGCTGGCCCCCATCCATTTCCCTCCCAACAATTTCAAGCACTCTTTGACTCTCTTTTCAAAGTTCTTTTCATTTTTCCCTCGCGGAACTTGTTCGTTATAAGTCTCTCGCCTATATTTAGCCTTGGGCAAAATTTTCCACCCTATTGGTGCTGCATTCCCAAATAACCCGACTTGTCGATAGCACTTCATGGTGCAACAGGGCCTGAGCGAGATAGGGCTCTCACCCTCTCTAGCGCCCATTTCTAGGGGACTTAGCCCCAGCCCATCGCTAAGGACGCTTCTTCAGACTACAATTCAGGCACCAAGGGTGCACAATTTTCAAGCTGGGCTTTTCCCGGTTCACTCGCCGTTACTAGGGAAATCCTTATTAGTTTCTTTTCCTTCACTTATTAATATGCTTAAACTCAGTGGGGGGTCTTGCTTGACCTAAGGTTGCATCTCGATCGATTGATCATTGGATCCGTGAGCCGTGAGCGAGCGATATGCGCACGAGGGAGTACGAGGCCTTTTCTACCACCGCCAAGCCATGACGCGGCGTCGCTCGAGGCTTTTTTTTAGGCCAACCACGAGCCGAAGGCACACGGGAGGCCAACATCTGCCCCACGATGGTCCCTCCCCTCTTAGAAGGGATACGGGGGGGTAGGGGGGTCGGGGGCAACGGTGCTTAACACTCAGGCAGACGTGCCCTCGGCCTGATGGCTTTGGGCGCAACTTGTGTTCCAAGACTCGATAGTTCACTAGATTCTGCAATTCAAACCAAGTATCGCATTTCGTTACATTCTTCATCGATGCGAGAGCTGAGATATCCATTACCGAGAGTCATTTTTGACATCGTTTAGGGACGACACGACTGCTAGCCGCGCATCGAGATTGGGGCAACTGGGGCATTCTTTTGATTCGAGTTCCTTGGCGCATCCCATGCTGTGGGTTTTGTTGTTGCGCGCGACAAGGGGCTTGGGCTCGAGCCCGCCAACCCTTGCAACGTGAGGCAGGACGAGGGGCTCGAGAGCCCATCGCCCCGCCGATGTGTTTACAACGTGTTCGTAGGTCATTTCGTTGAGCGAATTTTCGACAATGATCCTTTCGTAGGTTCGCCGATAGAAACCTTGTTACGACTTCTTCTTCCTCTAAATTATAAGGTTCAGTGGAATTCTCGCGACGTCGTGAGTAGCGAACCGCCCACGTCGTCGCGATTCAAACACTTCACTGGACCATTCAATTAGTAGGAGTGATGGGTGGTGTGTACAAAGGGCAGGGACGTAGTTAATGTGAGCTGATGACTCGCGCTTACTAGGAATTCCTCATTGAAGATTAACAATTTTAATGATCTATCCCCATCACGATAAAATTTCAAAGATTACTCGGACCTGTCGGCCAAGGCTATAAACTTGTTGAATACATCGGTATAGCGCGTGTGCCTCAAACTTTCCTCATCTTTCCCATTGATGAGGCCTTGGCAGCAAGGGTGGCCATGTGGCTCGCTCGATGCTAACAGCTGACGATCGTGTCGTTGATCGCGCTGCATAACGAGTCTGCCTAGGCAAGCATGAGCGACGGGATCCAACCTCTCGTCCACCGCCTCGAGGGCCTACGACAAAGCACGTTGCATGCTCGAAATGCCCCTAGCGATTTGGCTCTCGCGTAGCATGCATCATCGTTAATTTCGCTACCCACACTGTCGAGCTTGTCTAGCCATATCCTAGCTCATTATCCCATGATTTTTCTCATTTTGTTGCCCACAGTTTAGTAGATTTCATTTCCCACATTTTCCCCACTCCGTTGGCTACTGATCGGGCATCCTACACTCTTTGACTGACGTCGTCGGTCGCCTGCCAGCCAAAGGTGGTGGCCGCCATAGCCACGCACCACCAGCTGGATGGGCAAGGCAGCAAGCCGCCCTGCCCATACCATGCGCGTTAGGTTCCCCAAGCCCAGTACCTGCCCATGTGGGATGGCCTGAGGGGGAGCACGCATGGCCCGTTGCCACCCAGCAAGCTAGGTGACCACCTCCCCTCTAAAGAGTCTTAAATGAAATTTTACTCTTGACAAGAGAAAACATCAATATGTTTGAGCCATCATAATGGCTCTAAAAAATTATTTACCTGGAATTTTGAGCTGAATACATAAATGGAGAAAAATCATATCTACCACTAAAAAAAAATTCAGAATTTTCTGGGCACCAATTGTTTTTAATGAATTTTCTACAACCAAAAATTGAAAAAATCATTAAAAATAGACTGTGAGTGGAAATGATCCCAAACTTCAGTGGCAGACTTCTCGTGAATTACACAATTTATTTAAGTCATTTTGGGACAAATTCCGTGTTGAAAAGACTGTCAATTGACACCAATTTCGCAAGTAGGCATTGTGGCCGGCAGGCTAGGGCAGCTGTGCCTCTACCTGGCCCAAGGTGCATGCTGTCTACCCTGTCCAGTGCACCTCCAGCCACCCCATGGCTACCCTCACAGTCCATCACAACCAGGGGACATGGCCAAGCCTAGCTTGCCCATGAAATCAATGCCCATAGCACGTGCCGAGCCTCACAGCATGCTCATGGCAGGCTCGCGTGGGGTACCCCTGCCAAGGCTGGCACCGTGCTTGCTGGGAACTGCTGTGGAACCCCTTGCTCGCACGCTGGGCACCATGTCGAGGGGCAGGGACAGGGAGCTAGCTCACGATAGGCGCCCGTGGCCTGGCTGGCGCGCCCACCGCTGCCGCACGCTAGGCTAGCAGGCCACGCAGTGGCTACTGGAGGCTACCGAGGCATGCCTCCCGTGCCTAGGGTGCGTGCAACGTGGCTTCCCTAGCTCGCTCGCTGGGCAATAAGTCGAGGGGCAGAGACGACGGTGGTTGACACCCAGGCAGACGTGCCCTCGATTTGATGGCTTCAGACGCAACTTACGTTCAAAGACTCGATGGTTCACGAGATTCTGCAATTCACACCAAGTATCGCATTTCACTACGTTCTTCACGAGATATCACGATGAAATTTCAAAGACTACTCGAGCCTGTTAGCCATGGCTATAAGCTCGTTGAATACATCAATGTAGCCCAGAACATCTAAGGGCATCACAGACCTGTTATTGCGTCAAACTTCCTTGGCCTAAGCGACCATAGTTCCTCTAAGAAGCCGGTCATGGAACGTCACCTCCACGTAACTAGTTAACAGGCTGAGGTCTCGTTCATTAACGAAATTAACCAAACAAATTGCTCCACCATCTAAGAGCGGCCATGCACCACCACCTATAGAATCAAGAAAGAGCTCTTAGTCTGTCAATCCTTACTATGTCTGGACTTGGTAAGTTTCCCCGTGTTGAGTTAAACTAAGCTGCAGGCTCCACTCTTGGTGGTGCCTTTCCATCAATTCCTTTAAGTTTCAACCTTGTGACCATACTCCCCCCGAAAGCCAAAGACTTTGATTTTTCATAAGGTGCCAACGGAGTCCTAAAACAACATTCGTTGATCCCTGGTGGACATCGTTTATGTTTAAGACTAGGACGGTATCTGATCATCTTTGAGCCCTCAACTTTCATTCTTGATTAATGAAAACATCCTTGGCAAATGCTTTCACAGTTGTTCGTCTTTCATAAATCCAAGAATTTCACCTCTGACTATGAAATACGAATGCCCCTGACTATCCTTGTTAATCATTACTTCGATCTCGAAGGCCAACATAATAGGATTGAAATCCTATGATGTTATCCTTGCTAATGTATTCAGAGCATAGGCTTGCTTTAAGCACTCTAATTTCTTCAAAGTAATAGCATCGAAGGCACGACCCGGCCAATTAAGGCCAGGAGCGCGTCGTCGGCAATAGGGATGAGCCAACCGGTGCACACCATAGGTGGACCAGCTGGCCATTCCCAAGGTCAGACTACGCGCTTTTTAATTGCAAACAACTAACACTATTGGAGCTGGAATTACCGCGACTGCTGGCACCAGGCTTGCCCTCCAATGATCTTCGTTAAGGGATTTAGATTGTACTCACTCCAATTACCAGACCCAAAGAGCCTGGCATTGTTATTTATTGTCACTACCTCCCCGTGTCAGGATTAGATAATTTATGCGCCTACTGCCTTCCTTGGATGTGGTAGCCGTTTCTTAAGCTCCCTCTCCAGAATCTAACCCTAGTTCTCCATCACCCGTTACCACCATAGTAGGCAACTATCCTACCATCAAAAGTTAATAGGGCAAAAGTTTGGATGATGCATCGCCAACACGATGGCCTTACGATTCGTCAAGTTTTTCATGAATCATCAAAGCAATGGGCGAAGCCCTCGTCGACCTTTTATCTAATAAATGTGCCCCTTCCAAAAATCAGGGTTTATTGCACGTATTAGCTCTAGAATTACTACGGTTATCAGAGTAGTAGGTACCATCAAACAAACTATAACTGATTTAATGAGCCATTCGCAGTTTCACAGTCTGAATTAGTTCATACTTACACATGCATGGCTTAATCTTTGAGACAAGCATATGACTACAGGCAAGATCAACGAGGTAGCATCCTTCGAGACACCGCGCCAACTAGAATTGAAGCGTGCCACAAGGCTCGCTGAGGCCAAAGCTGTCGCGATCATCTTTCAAAATCGATGGGACGTGGGACAAATACTTTCGCTTGGACAGCCAGAGGCTGATGCCACTCTTGTCGCAACACCTGATGTGACCTATGAAAAACCAACGTATGGCTCAGGGTCGAGCTTAAAGCAATGTGCTAGCCGATAGTTTGACAGGGGAGCATGGAGCCTGCCAACATGCATGACTAGATCACCACTCACACGCCGCACGTACAAATGGGCAGCAACAGCACCAAACGAGCTGCAAGCAGATGAGCGAAAGGGCCATCGATCATGGAGGTCGTCGAGGGTCACCGCACCCAAGCCGCTAAGCGCAAAATTTTTTCGATAACGAGGGACGATTCTTTGATGGCAAGGGACCATCGATGAGGCCTTAGCAGCAGGGGTGTCATGCGATGCCCAGGCTGGCCGTGTGGCTCGCTCGATGCTAATGGCTAACGTTCGCGTCATCAATCGCGCTGCGCAACGAGTCTACTTAGGCAAGCATGAGCATCGAGATCCAACCCCACGTCTATCGCCTTGAGGGCCTATGATGAAGCACTCCACAAGCTCGAAATTCCCCCAAGCGATTTGGCCCTTGCGTAGCATGCATCATTGTTAGCTTCGTCGCCCACACCGTCGAGCTTGTCTAGCCACATTCCAGCTCATTATCCCATAATTTTTCTCATATATTTGCCCACAATTTATTAGATTTTGTTTCCCACATTTTCTCCACTTTGTTGGCTACTGATCGGGCATCCCATACTCTTCGGCTGACGTTGTCGGCCACTTGCCTGCCGGCGGTGGTGGCCGTCACAGCCACGCACCATCAGCTGGATGGGCAAGGCAGCAAGCCGCCCTGCCCATGCCATGTGCGCTGGGTTCCCCAAGCCCAACGCTTGCCCATGTGGGATGGGCAGGGGGGAGCACGCATGGCCTATTGGCACCTAAAGAGTCTTAACTGAAATTTCACACCCCGCAGGAGGAAACAACAATTTTTTTGAGCCATTATAATGGGTCTAAAAAATTATTTACTTGGAATTTTGAGCTGAAATTTTGTACATATATGGAGAATAATCATATCTACCACCAGAAAAAATTTTAGAATTCTCTATACCAAAAAATTGAAAAAATCATCAAAAATAGCCCGTGAGTTGAAATGATCCCAAACTTCAGGGGCAGTCTCCTTATGAATTACACAATTTATTTGAGTCATTTTTGGACTAATTCCATGATGAAAAGACCTTCAATTCACACCAATTTCGCAATGGGGCATTGCGGCCAGCAGGCTGGGGTAGCTGTGCCTCTGCCTGGCCTAGTGTGCAAGCTGGATGCCCTATCCAGTGCACCTCCAGCCACCTCATGGCTGCCCTCAGGGTCCATCACAGCCAGGGGACACGGCCAAGCCCAGCTTGCCCATGAAATCAACGCCCACAGCACGTGCCAAGCCTCACAGCTTGCTCGTGGCAAGCTCGCGTGGGGCACCGCTGGCAAGGCTAGCGTCGTGCCTGCTGGGGACTGCTGTGGCTGCCTTGGCTCGCACACTGGGCAGTAAGTCGAGAGGCAGGGACAATGGGGCCGGCTCACGATAGGAGCCCGTGGCCTGGCAAGCGCGCCCACAGCTCTCGCACGCTGGGAAAGAAGCCCATGCCGTGCAACCTTGTGGTTGCAAAGGCATGCCTCTCATGCCCAGGGTTCGTGCGACGTGGCTCCCCTGGCTCGCTCACTAGGCACTATGTCGAGGGGCAAGGACGAGGGGGCCGGCTCACGATGGGAGCCTGTGGCCTCGCAAGCGTACCCACCGCTCTCGCACGTTGGGAAAGAAGCCCATGCCGTGCAACATGGTGGGGGCAAAGGCATGCCTTGCCCAGGGTCAGTGCGACACAGCTCCCTTGGTTCACTCACTAGGCACTATGTCAAGGGGTAAGGATGAGGTGGCCGGCTCGCGATGGGTGCCCGTGGCCTCGCTAGCACGCCCACTGCTCCAGCACGCTGGGCACGAAGCCCATGCCGTGCAACCTGTTGGATGCCAAGGCATGCCTCTCATGCCCAGGGTCCGTGCGACGCGGTTCCCCTAGCACGATTGTTGGGCATTATGTCGAGGGGCAGGGACTAGGGGGTCGGCTCATGATGGGAGCTCGTGGCCTGGCAAGCGCGCCAACCGCTCTCGCATGCTGGGTAAGAAACCAATGCCATGCAACTTGGTGGTTGCCAAGGTGTGCCCCTCATGCCAAGGGTCCGTGTGATGCGACTCCTATTGCTTTAATGCTAAGTACTATGTCGAGGGGCAGGGACGAGGGGGCCCACTCGCGATGGGCACTGGTGGCCTGTCTAGCGCGCCCACCGCTCCCAGACACTAGGCAAGAAGCCCATGCCATGCAACCTGGTGACGGCCGAGGCATGCCTCCCATGCCCAGGGTCTGTGCGACGTGGCTCCCCTGGCTCGTTCGTTAGGCACTATGTCAAAGGGCAAGGACAAGGTGACCGGCTCACGATGGGCGCCCGTGCCCTGGCTGGCATGCTAATCGCTCCCGCACGTTGCGTAAGAAGCCCAGGTCGTGTAACCTGGTGGCTGCCAAGGCGTGCCCCTAGTGCTTAGGGTCCATGCGACACGGCTCCCCTTGCTCGCATGATGGGCACTATGTCGAAGGGCAGGGATAAGGGGCCGCCTCGCGATGGGCGCCCGTGGCCTAGCTAGTGCGCCCACCGCTCTCGTACACTGGGCAAGAAGCCCAAGCCATGCAACCTGGTGGCTGCCGAGGCATGCATCCCGTGCCTAGGGTCTGTGCGACGCGGCTCTCCTGGCTCACTCGTTGGGCACTATGTAGAGGGGCAAGGACGAGGGGTTGGCTCACGATGGGCGCCCGTGGCCTGGCTGGCACGCCCACCGCATCTATACGCTGGGCAAGAAGCCGAGGCCATGCCTGCATGGGGTTGTCGTGGCTTGCATCCCGTGCTGAGGGTCCGTGCGACACGGTTCCCCTTGCTCATTCGGTGGGCGCTATGTAGAGGGGGTCGGCTCAGTATGGGCGCCCGTGGCCTGGTTAGCAAGCCCACCAGTTCCGCACGCTGGGCAAGCAACCCATGCCATGCAACCTGGTGGCGGCCAAGGCGTGCCTCTCGTGCCCAGGGTTTATGCGACTTGGCTCTCCTAGCTCACACACTGGGCACTATATCAAGGGGTAGGGACCAGTGGTCGTGTCACGATGGGAGCTCGTTTCCTGGCAAGTGTGCCAACCACTCTTGCATGCTGGGCAAGAAGCCCATGTCGTGCAATCTGGTGGTTGCCAAGGTGTCCCTCTCATGCCAAGGGTCCGTGCGACATGGCTCCCCTAGCTCGCACGCTGGGCATTATGTCGAGGGGCACGGACGAGGGGCCAGCTCGCAATGGGCGCCCATGGCCTGGCTAACGCGCCTACCGCTCTCGCACACTGGGCAAGAAGCCCATGCCATGCAACCTGGTGGTGGTAGTGGCGTGCCTCTTGACCCCAGGTTCTATGCGCCAAGTAGCTCCCTTGGCTCATTCGCTGGGCACTATGTCGAAGGGCAGGGACGAGGTGGCCGACTCAAGATGGGCGCCCGTGGCCTTGTTGGCACGCCTACCGCTCCTGCACATTGCGCAAGAAGCCCAGGCCATGCAACATGGTGGCTGCCAAGGGGTCGCCCTCATGTCTAGGGTCCATGCGACATGGCTCCCTAGGCTCGCACGTTGGGCGCTATGTCATGGGGCAAGGACGAGGGGCCAGCTGGCGATGGGTGCCCGTGGCCTAGCTAACGCTCCCACCGCTCCTGCACACTGGGCAAGAAGCCCAAGCCATGCAACCTGGTGGATTCTGAGGCATGCCTCCCGTGCCTAAGGTCTGTGCGACGCAGCTCCCCTAGCTCTCTCGCTCACGATGGGCGCCCGTGGCCTAGCTGGCACACCTACCGCATCCATGCGCTGGGCAAGAACCCAGGCCATGCCTGCTGGGGGCTATCGTGGCTTGCCTTCCGTGCCCAGGTTTCGTATGACGCGACTCCGTTAGCTCGCTTGCTGGGCACTATGCAAAGGGGGCCAGCTCACGATGGGCGCCCGTGGCTTGGCTGGCATGCCCACCGCTTCTGTAAGATGGGCAAGCAACCCATGCCATGTAACCTGGAGGCTGCCAAGGCGTGCCTCTTGTGCCCAGGGTTTGTGCGACGTGTTTGCCCTAGCTCACACGCTGGGCACTATGTCAAGGGACTGGGACGAGGGGTCGGCTCATGATGGGAGCTCATTGCCTGGCAAGTGTGCCAACCGCTCTCACATGCTAGGCAAGAAGCCCATGCCGTGCAACCTGGTCGTTGCCAAGGTGTGCCTCTCGTACCCAGGGTCCGTGCGACGTGGCTCCTCTGGCTCGCACGCTGGGCACTATGTCGAGGGGCAGGGACGAGGGGGCTGGCTCGCAATGGGCACCGGTGGCCTGACTAGCGCGACCACTGCTCCCACACACTAGGCCAGAAGTCCATGCAATGCAACCTGGTGGCTGTCAAGTCGTGCCCCTCGTGCCCAGGGTCCGTGCGACACGGCTCCCCTGGCTCGCATGCTGGGCACTATGTCGAGGGGCCAGTTGGCGATGGGCACTCGTGGCCTGGCTAGCGTGCCCACTGCTCCCGTACATTGGGCAAGAAGCCCAAGCCATGCAACCTGGTGGCTGCCGAGGCGTTCCTCCCGTGCCTAGGGTCTATGCGACGCGGCTCTCTTGGTTCGCTCGTTGGGCACTATGTAGAGGGCCAGGGACGAGGGGTTGGCTCACAATGGGCGCCCGTGGCCTGGCTGGCATGCCCACCGCATCCATACGCTGGGCAAGAAGCCGAGGCCATGCCTGCTAGGGGCTATCGTGGCTTGCCTCTCATGCCCAGTGTCCGTGCGACGCGGTTCCCTTAGCTCGCTCGGTGGGCGCTATGTAGAGGGGGCCGGCTCACGATGGGCGCCCGTTGCCTGGCTAGCACGCCCACCGCGTTTGCACGTTGGGCAAGCAACCCATGCCATGTAACCTGGTGGCGGCCAAGGCGTGCCTCTCGTGCCCAGGGTTTGTGCGATGTGGCTCCTCTAGCTCTCACGCTGGGCCTTATGTCAAGGGGCAGGGACGAGGGGCTCGGCTCATGATGGGAGTTCATTACCTTGCAAGAGCGCCAATTACTCTCGCATGGTGGGCAAAAATCCCATGTCGTGCAACCTGGTGGTTGCCAAGGTGTGCCTCTCATGCCAAGGGTCCCTGCGACATGGCTACCCTAGCTCGCATGCTAGGTACTATTTCGAGGGGAAGGGACGAGGGGTCAGCTCGCGATGGGCGCCTGTTCCCTAGCTAACGCGCCCATCGCTCTCGCACACTAGGCAAGAGGCCCATGCCATGCAACCTGGTAGCGGTCCAAGCGTGCCTCCCGTCCCCAGGGTCTGTGTGACGCGCAGCTCCCCTTGTTCTCTCGCTGGGCACTATGTCGAAGGGTAGGGACGAGGTGGCCGGCTCACGATGGGCTCCCGTGGCCTGGCTGGCACACCTACCGCTCCCGCACGCTGTGCAAGAAGCCCAAGCCATGCCACATGGTCGCTGCCAAGGCGTGCCCCTCGTGCCCAGGGTCCGTGCGACACGGCTCCCCTGGCTCGCACGTTGGGCGCTATGTCGATAGGCAAGGACGAGGGGCCAGTTGGCGATGGGCGCCCGTGCCCTGGCTAATGCACCCACCGCTCCCGCACACTGGGTAAGAAGCCCAAGCCATGCAACCTGGTGGCTGTTGAGGCGTGCCTCCCGTGCCTAGGGTCTGTACGACCCGGCTTTCCTGGCTCGCTCGCTGGGTACTATGTAGAGGGGCAGGGACGAGGGGTTGGCTCACTATGGGAGCCCGTGGCCTGACTGGCATGCCCACTGCATCCGTATGCTGGGCAAGAAGCCTAGGCCATGCTTGCTGGGGGCTGCCATGGCTTGCCTCCCGTGCCCAGGGTCCGTGTGACGCGGCTCCCCTAGCTTGCTTGCTGGGCACTATGTAGAGGGGGCTGGCTCACGATGGGCACCTTGGCCTGGCTGGCATGCCCACCGCTTCCGTACGCTAGGCAAGCAACCCATGCCATGCAACCTAGTGGCGGCCAAGGCGTGCCTCTCGTGCCGAGGGTTTGTGCGATATGGCTCCCCTAGCTCACACGCTGGGAACTATATCAAGGTGCGGCAACGAAGGGGTCGGCTCACGGTTGGAGCTCATTGCCTGGCAAGCGCGCCAACTGCTATCGCATGCTGGGCAGGAAGCCCATGCCGTGCAACCTGGTGGTTTCCAAGTTGTGCCTCTCGTGCCCAGGGTCCGTGCTACGTGGCTCATCCGGCTCGCATTCTAGGCACTATATCGAGGGGCAGGGACGAGGGGGCTTACTTGCGATGGGCGCCGGTGGCCTGGCTATTACACCCACCACTCCAACACACTAGGCAAGAAGCCCATGCCATGCAACCTGGTGGCGGCCAAGGCGTGCCTCCCATTCCCAAGGTCTATGTGATGCGGCTCCCCTAGCTCGCTCGCTGGGCACTATATCGAAGGGTAGGGACGAGGTGGCCGGCTCGCGATGGGTGCCTGTGGCCTGGCTGGCACGCCTACCACTCCCGCACGCTGCACTGGAAGCCCAGGCCATGCAACCTGGTGGCTGCCAAGGCGTTCCCCTCATGCCCAGGGACTGTGTGACGCGGCTCCCCTGGCTCGCACGCTGGGCACTATGTCGAGGGGCAAGAACGAGGGGCCAGCTCGCGAAGAGCGCCCGTGGCTTGGCTAGCGCACCCCTGCTCCCGCACACTGGCCAAGAAGCCCAAGCCTTGCAACCTAGTGGCTGCCGAGGCGTGCCTCCCATGCCTAGGGTCTGTGTGACGTAGCTCTCCTGGCTCGCTCGCTGGGCACTATGTAGAGAAGTACGGACGAGGGGCTGGCTCATGATGGGCGCCCGTGGCCTGGTTGGCACACCCAGCTCATCCGTACGCTGGGCAAGAAACCCAAGCCATGCCTACTGGGGGCTGCCGTTGCTTGCCTCCCGTGCCCAGGGTCCGTGCGACGCGGCTCCCCTAGCTCCCTTGCTGGGCACTATCTAGAGGGGACCGGCTTACGATGAGTGCCCCTGGCCTAGCTGGCATGCCCACCGCTTCCGCACGTTGTTCAAGCAACCCATGCCGTACAACCTGGTGGCTGCCAAGGCGTGCCTATCATGCCCAGGGTTTGTGCGACGTGGCTCCCCTGGCTCACACGCTTGGCACTATGTCAAGGGGCAGGGATGAGGGGGTCGGCTCACGATGGGAGCTCTTTTCTTGGGAAGCGCGCCAAGTGCTCTCGCATGCTGGGCAAGAAGCCCATGCCGTGCAACCCGGTGGTTGCCAAGGTGTGCCTCTTGTGCCCAGGGTCCGTGCGACGTTGCTCCTCTAGTTCGCACGCTGGGCACTATGTCGAGGGGTAGGGACGAGGAGGCCAGCTGGCAATGGGTGTCGGTGGCCTAACTAGCGCTGCCCCCGCTCCTACACACTAGGCAAGAAGCCCATGCCATGCAACCTAGTGGCGGTCGAGGCGTGCCTCCCATGGCCAGGGTCTGTGAGATGCGGCTCTCCTGGCTCGCTCGCTGGGCACTATGTCGAAGGGTAGGGACGAGGTGGCCGGCTCGCGATGGGCGCCCGTGGCCTGGCTAGCACACCTACCACTCCTGCACGCTACGCAAGAAGCCCAAGCCATGCATC
>JAJFZO010000135.1:190000-215000 GCA_021397835.1 Moringa oleifera
TTAAAAAGGCTATCCCTCGCTTGGTCAATCAACTCTTGCTTGTCCCGAGCATAGTGGTAGGCTACTGGATAGCTTCCTTGGCTCTTTTACTTGGCTATCTCATGGGGTGTCGTTGGTTGTTGCCCAAAAGCTACCTCTGTGGGACTTAGACTTGTTGATGACGAGTGATGGATATTGTAGCAAAACTATGCTACATCCAACTATTCAAACCAATCTCTTTGGCTTACAGTCACGTAGCGCCGCAAATACTCCTCCAACAAGCTATTTACCCTCTCCATTTGACCATCTGTCTGTGGATGGTTTGCTGTGGAGAATTTGAGTTCTGTTACCATCATGTTTAGCAACACTGTCCAAAATCTTCCTGTGAATCTAGCATCTCTATCACTCACAATGTCATTCAGCACCCAAACAACTTAACAACATGTTTGAAAACCATCTCAGCGACCATATCAGCTGGGCATGTTCGAGTAACAGGAACAAAGATAGCATACTTTAAGAAGTTATCAACAATCACCATTATAGCGGATAGTTCCTTTACCTTTGAGAAGCCCACAATGAAATCCATCGACACCGACTCCCATGGGTGTTCTGGAATGGGCAAGGGTTGGAGCAAACCCGCCTCCCTCCTTCTATCCGTTTTGTCCTATTGGCACACTAAGCATGTGCAAACATAGGCCTCCACATCTTCCATTAATCTTGGGCTAGTAATAGGCCCTTGTAAGTAATGCGAGCATCCTCTCCACGCTTGGGTGACCTGCCCATAGCGGGTCATGGGTTTCCCTCAGGAACTGTTTCTGAAGTCCTCCAGATTTAAGCACAAATAATCTGTCTCTTCGAGCATATAGCAACCCATCCTTGATCCAGTATCTTTAGATCAAGCCTTTGCTCACCTCTTCCATGAGTCAGGCATATTCGGTATCTTCCCCAGCTACCGATCTTATTTGCTCGAGTAAGTCGCTCTGGACACTTGTCAGAGCAGCCATATAAGTTTGCACTTTTACTTGGCTTAGTGCATCAGCAACAATGTTTTGTTTGCCTGGTTTGTGTTCCCATACAAAATCAAACTCCACCACAAACTCTTGCCATCTTGCTTGTTTTAGAGATAGCTTTTTCTGTGAGCAAAAATAGATATTAGCGACATTGTCAGTAATTACCTTAAATTTCGTCCCAAGCAAGTAATGTCGCCATGTCCCTAGGCAATGGACAACAGCCATTATCTCCTTTTCATGAGTCGAATAACACTGCTCTACATCCTTGAGTTTTTGACTCTCGAATGCCACGAGATGGTCATTCTACAGCAACACACCCCCGATTGCTCGATCAAAAGCGTCTGTGACTACCTCCAATGGCTCTTCAAAGTTTGATAGGGACAGTACTGGTTCCGAGGCTACTGTCTGTTTTAATCTCTCGAAAGCCTTCTTGCATTCATCGGTCCACACCTATGGGCTATCTTTCTTTAGCAAGTCCATCAAAGGGTTGCTCTTGCTCGAATATCCTTTGATGAACCATCTGTAATAGTTTGCAAGCCCAAGGAATGATCACAATTTAGCAACTTTTCGCAGGGTTGGCCACTCCATGATGGCCTTCACTTTCCTTTCATCCATCCGTATCTGTCCGTTCCCGACCCAATGTCCCAAGAATGGCACTTCTTGCTTGCAAAACTCTCATTTTTCCTTCTTGATGTACAGCTGGTGCTCTCACAGCTGCATTAATACTTGTTGCAAATGGTTTGCATGGTCGTATAGAGCCTCGCTATAGACCACAATGTCATCCAAGTAGACTACCACAAACTTGTCCAAAAACTCAAACAATACGTCATTCATAAGATTGCAAAAGGTAGCAAGTGCATTGGTTAGCCCGAAGGGCATCACCATGAACTCATAAGAGGCATACCTTGTGACGCATGCGGTTTTTGCTTCGTCCCCCTCAGTTATTCTGACTTGCTAGTATCTCGACCGCAAGTCTAGCTTTGTAAAGTACTTGGCCCTTGATAACTGATCAAATAAGTTAGCAACTTTTGGCACCTGATATTTGTTCTTTATTGTTACCTTGTTTAATGCTCAGTAATCAATGCACATTCTCAGCGAGCCATCTTGTTTTCACTGGAATAGCACAGGTGCTCGATAAGGGGCCTTCGAGGTTGAATGAAACCCGCTTCCAACAGCTCGTCTAGTTGCTTCCGTAGTTCGGCTAGTTCCGACGAGGGCATTCGATATGGTGCTTAAGCAGGGGGTCTAGCTCCCAGAAGTAACTCGATCATATGATCAAGATTCCTCCTCGAAGGCAATGTCTTGGGGAGCTCCGGTGGCATCATGTCGCTGAATTCCCTCAACACTTCAGTGATCTTGTCAGGCACCTCTACAACCTGATCTGGTTTTACCTCAAATAGTGCTACCACCATCGTCACTTCACCCTTCCGCAGTCCTAACTTAAGTTGCTTTGCAGATTGCAACCCAACCTGTTTTTTGTCTGCCGAAAGCTCTCTTGCTACTTCGGTTCTGATTAGGCTTGGGGCTCGCTCATCAACCATGAGTAGTCCACCTAAGTGGGGCATCACTGATTACTTGGTTTGTCTGAAGAATTCTAGACCCAAGATAACATCAAAGTCATCTAACTCAGTTATCATGAAGTTGGACGTACCTTTCCATTCGCCTACTTCAAGGGTCATAGTGGTAGCTCCGCATACTGCCTTCGTCTCGGAATTCACTGCTTTGAACTTGACCGAGGCTGGAGAAAGCTTAAGCCTGAGCTTTCCCGGTTCTCTTTCCGTGATGAAATTGTTGGTAGCTCCCATATCCAACATTACCATTGCATCCTTCCCGTTTACCTTCACTGAGACATAGATCAACCCTTTCTGCAAGTTGTTGGGTGTGATCGCATTCAGCAACTGGATTGGATTCACCTGAGTTGTGGCATTCCCTTCCTTTTCCTCGGAGGAATCCTTTGCTGCCATGAGCGCCACTAACTTTTCCTTGCGAGGACAGTCGCGTGCTCTCTGTGGCCCATTGCATAAGAAGCAACCCCCTTGGTCCACATTCGTTCCTTTTCCTTTCAAAGGGGATGAGCCCCAAGGCTTGCTGGACTCAGCATTCTTCTTTTTTTTGCCCTTGCCATTGGGATTTTTCATCTCTTTTCCAGCCTTCCCTCGTTTCTCACCTTTCTTTTCAGGGGTACCACCCGCGTACTTGAAATCCACCAAGCTATCTGCCACGAAAAATGCTAAGGGCAAGTCTTTGACACCTTGCCGCCTCAGTTCTGCTTGAGCCCATGGCTGCAAGCCTGATAGGAAGTTAAACAACCTATCCTCTTCTGACATGTTCTTGATGTCCAGCATCAGTGAACTGAATTCCTTGACAAAGTCACGCACTGAACCTGTGTGCTTCAGGCATTTTAGTTGTTCCCTAGCCATGAACGAGGTGTTGCATGGTAGGAATTGCTCCTTCAATTCCCTTTTGAGTGCCTCCTATGAATGAATGCTAAACCTTCCCATGATAGCGTCATCCTGCATACGGGTGCGCCACCACAACTTAGCATCACCAGATAAGTACATGGATGTTATCATTACCTGGTCATTTTCGGGCACTCTGGCAGCTTTGAAGTACTGCTCCATATCCCACAAGAAGTTGTCCAACTCCTTGGCATTCCTCTCTCCAGAGAACGGCTTTGGTTCTGGCACCTTCAGCTTAGCCATAGTAAAGTCTGCCCCAACTGTAGGGCTGTGGGGAGCCCTTTTTAGCAACCCGATCTCGGTCTCAAGGCTCCTCATGGTTTCCTTGAGGTTTTCGATGTCCTCTTCCATTAAAGATTGTTGCTCAGCGATTGTCTCCATCAACTCAGCTAGCATGCATGTTGATCTTTCCATCAGTGTACCAACAATCTCTTCCAACCGAGCGGCAAGGTGTCAAAGACTTGCCCTTAGCATTTTTCATGGTGGATAGCTTGGTGGATTTCAAGTACTCCCTCCTGGCATGAGCCTTGGCAGCAATAAGATCAACCATGAGTTTGAGAGAAAGTGGTGACCGAAACCGCGCCCTGATACCAAACTGTCACACCATTGGTTGTGGGATCAGCGCAACTCAAGTGTGATGGCGCTAGATGCGTCCACCTAACCAGCCCAACTTTCTAAGCCCGTGCCGAAAGAAGAATAAGAGCTAACAACGCAAAATGCAAAGTAAGAAGACGGTATTACGAGAACTCTTTCTCAATCTTTATTGAAAATAAAGGAACTCTTTACAAAAGAAGGGTCTCTCTCTAAGAGCACCCAAAGCCTCTAGCTACCCACACACTTGAGTTTGTATTACTCAAACACTCTCTCTTAGTTATCCCACGTTTTTCGGATGGGCCACCCAATCTTGATCACGAATCTTTATCTCATTGAGGCTTATCTTCAAAGTTTGGATAGCATCCTTCTCTCGCAAAGACTCTCTTTGAGTCAAGGATCTCATCTCCTTTGAAGTCCTGTCTAAGCCTTCTTATCTGCTTTCAACCAGTTTGGATAGGCTTGAGGAGGTGGTTTCCGTTCAGGACTCATTTTGAGCCTTATCTCCCTTGGATTTCAGGATAGACATCTCTTTCTTATCCTTCTATCGCCTTGATCCTCCTCTAGCCAATAACCATATCCTTTCTTTGTGGAATATCTTCGCTTGCTGGACTTTCCATCCATACCAAGCTGGGTTCCCGGATTTTGCCCTGTGTTCCCTTCAATGGACATATTTGCACCATCATGTGTTGGTGCTTGCTTGAGGCATCTCTGCTGCTTTCCCCTTAAGCGGGCTTATGGGTCTGTTTGTGTGCTTCATCCCTCGCTTCACAACGTTCCCAACTCACCATAAAATCTAGCCACTATAAGTATGAAACTCAATTTCTCACTAAGTCTTCCACATTCATTTTCATATCTAACTTATGCATTTTTGGCTTGCTAGTGTGGTCCTCCACACTTGTAGGTCTTGGCATGGAGCAAGACTCACCATGCCTACGCCTTGGTACTCAGATTCAAGGGTCTAACAGTAGGCAACTACACTATCATCAAAAGTTGATAGGGTAGAAATCTGAATGATGCGTCGCCGACACGATGGCCTTGCGATCCGTCAAGTTATCATGAATCATCAGAGCAACGGGCGAAGCCCGCATCGACCTTTTATCTAATAAATGAGCCCCTTCCAGAATTCGGGGTTTGCTGCACGTATTAGCTCTAGAATTACTACGTTTATCCGAGTAGTAGGTACCATCAAACAAACTATAACTAATTTAATGAGCCATTCGCAGTTTTACAGTCTGAATTATTTCATACTTACACATGCATGGCTTAATCTTTGAGACAAGCATATGATTAATGGTAGGATCAACCAGGTAGCATCCTTTGAGACACAGCGCCAACTAGGACCGAAGCGTGCCATAAGGCTCGCTGAGGCCAAAGCTGTCGTGGTCATCATTCAAAATCGATGGGACGTGGGACAAATGCTTTCGCTTGGACAAGCAGAGGCTGAGGCCACCCCTGTCGCAACACTTTTTGCACTCAAGGGGATGACCGAGCACCCGTGTGCCAAAGCAACCGCATGCCAAAGCAAGTCGCACTTGGAGCATGAGGCCCGGCTTAGGTTTCCACCCATGCTCGCAAGGGACATGGTGCAAAGACAACCGACTCAAATCATCAAATTTTATTTGTGAAGGCATGTAACACAAGGTCTCGATGTCACCCACGAAAAGCCAACGTATGGCTCGGGGTCGAGCTTGAAATGACGTGCTAGCCGACAGTTCGATGCGGGAGCATGGAGCCTGCCAATGCACATGACTAGATCACCACTCTCATGCCGCACGTACAAATGGGCAGCAACAGCACCAAACGAGCTGCAAGCCGACAAGTAAAAGGCCCATCGATCATGCAGGTCATCAAGTGCCGCCGCACCCAAGCCGCTAAGTGCGAAATTGTTTTCATAGCAAGGGAAAATTCTTCGATTGTAAGGGACCATCGATGAGGCCTTGGCAGTGGGGGTGTCACGAAGTGCCCAGGCTGGCCATGTGGCTCGCTTGATGCTAACGGCCGACTATCGTGTCGTCGATCGCGCTGCGCAACCAGTCCACCTCGGCAAGCCTGAGCGTCGGGATCCAACCCCGTGTCCATCACCTCGAGCGCCTGCGATGAAGCACTCCGCATGCTAGAAATTCCCCCAGCGATTTGGCCCTTGCATAGCATGCATCATCGTTAGCTTCACCACCCACACTGTTGTGCTTGTCTAGCCATATCCCAGCTCATTATCCCACGATTTAGCAGATTTTGTTTCCCACATTTTTCCCACCGATGAGGCCTTGGCAGCAGGGGTGTCATGCCATGCCCAGGCTGGCCGTATGGCTTGCTCAATAATAACAGCCGACAATCGTGTCGTCGATCACGCTGCGCAATGAGTCCGCCTAGGCATGCCTGAGCATTGGGATCCAACCCCGTGTCTGCCACCTCGAGGGCCTGTGACGAAGCACTCCGCATGCTCGAAATCCCCCCAGCGATTTAGCCCTCGTGTAGCATGCATCATCGTTAGCTTCGCCGCCCACACCGTCGAGCTTGTCTAGCCACATCCCAGCTCATTATCCCATGATTTAGCCAATTTTGTTTCCCATGTTTTCCCCACTCTGTTGGCTATTGATCGGGCATCCCACACTCTTCAGCCAACGTCGCCGGCAGCCTTTTGCCAGTGGTGGTGGCCGCCACAGCCACGCACCAACAGCTGGATGGGCAAGGCAGCAAAGCCCTGCCCATGCCATGCGCGCTGGGTTCCCCAAGCCTTGCACCTGCCCACATAGGATGGGGAGAGGGGGTGCACGCATGGCCCATTGGCACCCAGCAAGCTAGGTGAGCACCTCCCCCCTAAAGAGTCTTAAATGAAATTTCACTCCCGGTAGGAGGAAACATCAATATGTTTGAGCCGTCATAATGGGTTTTAAAAAATTATTTATTTGGAGTTGTGAGCTGAAATTTTGTACATAAATGGATAATAATCATATCTACCACCAGAAACAATTTCAGAATTTTTTGGACACTAAATTTTTTTAATGAATTTTCTACAGCCAAAAATTGAAGAAATCATCAAAAATAGCCCGTGAGTCGAAATGATCCCAAACATCAGGGGCAGACTCCTCATGAATTACATGATTTATTTGAGTCATTTCGGGACCAATTCCATGAAGAAAAGACCGCCAATTCACACCGATTTCGCAACTGGGCATTGCGGCCAGCAGGCTGGGGCATCTGTGCCTCTGCCTGGCCCAGGGTGCATGCTAGCTGCCCTGTCCAGCACACCTCCAGCCACCCCATGGCTGCCTGCAGTGTCCATCACAGCCAAGGGACACGGCCAAGCCCAGCTTGCCCATAAAATCAACGCCCACAGCACGTGCCGAGCCTCACAGCATGCCTCACTCGCTGGGCAGTAAGTGAAGGGCAGGGATGAGGGGGCTGGCTTGCGATGGGTGCCTGTAGCCTGGCAGGCACGCCCACAGCTGCCGCACACAGGGCAAGCCACCCATACCGTGCCTGCTGGGGCTTCCGAGGACTGCCTCCCGTGCCCAGGGTCCATGCGATGCGGCCCCGCTGGCTCGCTCGCTCTGCAGTAAGTCGATGGGCAGGGACGAGTTGGCTGGCTCGTGATGGGCGCCCGTGGGCTGGCTGGCACGCCCACCGCTGCCGCACACTAGGCCAACAGCCCATGCCATGCCTGCTGGGGGCTGCCAAGGCATGCCTCCCATGCCCAGGGTCCGTGTCACGTGGCACCCCCGGCTCGCTCGCTGGGCAGTAAGTGGAGGGGCAGTGACGAGAGGACTGGGTCGCGATGGGTTCCCGTGGCCTGGCTGGTACGCCTACCGCTGCCGCACGCTGGGCACTTCACCCATGCCATGCTTGCTGTGGGCATCCGAGGCACATCTCCCGTGCCTGGGGTCCATGTGACAAGGTTCCCCTGGCTCACTCGCAGGGCAGTCAGTGGAGGGGCAGGGACGAGGGGGCTGGCTCGCGATGAGTGCCTGTGGCCTGGCTGGCGCGCCCACAGCTGCCTCACACTGGGCAAGCTGCCTATGCCATGCCAGCTGGATGCTGCCGAGGCATGCCTCCCATGCCCAGTGTCCATGCGACGCGGCTCCCATGGCTCGCTCACTGGGCACCATGTCGAGGGGCAGGGACGAGGGGGCTGGCACGCGATGGGTGCCCATGGCCTTGCTGGTGTGCCCACCGCTGCCGCACGCTGGGCAAGCAGCCCATGCCGTGCCTGCTGCGGGCTGCCGAGGCATGCTTCCCTTGACCAGGGTCTGTGCGACGCGGGGGGCTGGCACGCGATGGGCGCCCATGGCCTTGCTGGTGTGCCCACCGCTGCTGCACGCTGGGCAAGCAGCCCATGCCATGCCTGCTGCGGGCTGCCAAGGCATGCTTCCCTTGACCAGGGTCTGTGCGATGCGGCTCCCCTGGCTTGCTCGCTGGGCAGTAAGTCGAGGGGCAGGGACAAGTGGGCTGGCACGCGATGGGCACCTGTGGCCTTTCTGGTGTGCCTCCCGCAGCCGAACGCTGGGCAAGCAGCCCATGTGCCTGCTGGGGGCTGCCAAGTCCTGCCTCCCATGCCCATGGTCTGTGTGATGCGGATCCCCTGGCTAGCTCGCTGGGCAGTAAGTGGAGGGGCAGGGACGAGGGGGCTGGTTTGCGATGGGCGCCCGTGGCCTGGCTAGCTTGCCCACCGCTGCCGCACGCTGGGCAAGCAGCCCATTCCGTGCCTGCTGGGGGCTGCCGAGTCATGCCTCCCATGCCCAGGCTCTTTGCTACGCGGCTCCCCTGGCTCGCTCGCTGGGCAGTAAGTGGGGGGGGCAGGGACGAGGGGGCTGGCTCGCGATATGCACCCGTGGCCAGGCTTGCGCGCCCACCTCTGCCGCACGCCGGGCTAGCAGCACATGCCACGCATGCTGGGGCCTGCCGGGACTTGCCTCCCATACCCAGAGTCCATGCAACACTGCTCCCTTGGCTCGCTCGCTGGGCAGTAAGTCCAGGGGCAGGGACGAGGGGGCTGGCTCGTGATTGGCACCCTTGGCCTGTCTGACGCATTGACAGCTGCCGCACGCTGGGTAGGCAGCCCATGCCGTGCCTGCTGGGGGATGCTGAGGCATGCCTCCTGTGCCCAGTGTCCGTACGACTCGGCTCCCCTGGCAGTAAGTCCAGGGGCTGGGACAAGGGAGCTGGCTCGCGTTGGGCGCCTGTCGTCTGGCTAGCGCGCCCACCGCTGCCGCACGCTGGGCAAGCAGCCCATTCCGCACCTGCTGGGGGCTGCCAAGTCATGCCTCCGATGCCCAGGGTCTGTGCGATGCGGCTTCCCTGGCTCGCTCGCTGGGCAGTAAGTGGGGGGGCAGGGACGAGGGGGCTGGCTCGCTATGGCCGCCCGTGGCCTGGCTGGCGTGCCCACAGCTGCCGCACTCTGGGAAAGCAGCCCATGCCATGCCTGCTGGGAGTGGCTGAGGCATGCCTCCCATGCCCAGGGTCCGTGCGATGCGGCACCCCTGGCTTGCTCACTGGGCAGTATGTCGAGGGGCAGGGACGAGGGGGCTGGCTCGGGATGGGCGCCACTGGCCTGGCTGGCACGCCCACCGCTGCCGCAAGCTGGGCAATCAGCCCTTGCCGTGCCTGCTGGGGGCTGCCAAGGCATGTCTCCCATGCCTAGGGTCCGTGCAATGCGGCTCCCCTGGCTCACTTGCTGGGCACAATGTTTAGGGGAAGGGACAATGGGGCTGGCTCACGATAGGCACCCGTGGCCTGGCTGGCATGCCCACCGCTGCCACACGCTGGGCAAGCAGCCCATGCCGTGTGACCCGGCTCTCCTGGCTCGCTCGCTGGGATCCGTGTAGAGGGGCAGGGACAAGGGGGCTGGCTCGCGATGGGCCCCCGTGGCCTTGGTGCCGCAAGCTGTGCGAGCAGCCCATTACATGCCTGCTGGGGGCTGCCGAGGCATGCCTCCCGTGCCCAGGGTCCGTGCGATGCTGCTCCCCTGGCTCACTCGCTGGGAACCATGTTAAGGTGCAGGGATGAGGGGGCTGGCTCCCGATGGGAGCCCATGGCCTGGCTGGTGCGCCAACCGCTGCTGCACGCTAGGCAAGGTGCCCATGCCATGCCTGCTGGGGGCTGTGAGGCATGCCTCAGGTGCCCAGGGTCCGTGCGACACAGCTCCCCTGGCTCATACGCTGGCACCTTGTTGAGAGGCAGGGACGAGGGGGCTGGCTCATGATGGGCACCACTGGCCTGGTTGGCGCGCCCACAGCTGCCACACACTGGGCAAGCAGCCCATGCCTTGCCTGCTGGGGGCTGCCGAGCATGCCTTCCATGCCCGGGGTCCATGCGACGTGGCTCCCCTGGCACGCTCGCTGGGTACTACGTCAAGGGACAGGGACGAGGGGGTTGGCTCACGATGGGCGCGCGTGGCCTGGCTTGCGCACCCACTGCTGCCACATGCTGGGCAAGCAGCCCATGCCGTGCCTGCTGGGGGCTGCCGAGGCCTCCCCCCCGTGCCCAGGGTCCATGCGACGCGGCTCCCCTGGCTCGCGATGGGAGCTACTGGGCCATGCCGTGCCTGCTGGGGGCTGCCGAGCATGCCTTCCCTGCCCAGGGTCTGTGTGATGTGGCTCCCCTGGCTCGCTCGCTAGGCACTACGTCAAGGGTTGGGGACGAGTACGCTTGCACGCGATGGGCGCCACTGACCTGTCTGGCGTGCCCATCACTGCTGCATGCTGGGCAATTGGCCAATGCAGTGCCTTCTGGGGGGTGCCAAGGCATGCCTCCCATGGCCAGGGCCCGTGCGTCGCGGCTCCCCTGCCTCGCTCGCTGGGCAGTAAGTGGAGGAGCAGCAACGAGTGGGCTGGCTCGCGATGGGCGCCCACCGCTGCTGCACGCTGGGCAAGCAGCTCTTTCCGTGCCTGCTGGGGGCTGCCGAGGCATGCCTCCACTGCCCAGGGTCCATGCGATACGGATCCCCTGGCTTGCTCGCTGGACACTACGTCGAAGGACACGGACGAGGGGTGTGGCTCGCGATGGGCGCCCGTGGCCTGGCCGGCGGTCAACAGCTGCCACATGCTGGGCAAGCAACCCATGCCATGCCTGCTGGGGGCTGTCGAGGCATGCCACCCGTGCCCAGTGTCAGTGCGACGCGGCTCCATCTGGCCTGCATGCTGGGCACCATGTCGAGGGGCAGGGACGAGGGGGCTCGTTCGCGATGGGCACCCGTGGCCGGGCTGGCGTTCGCACAGCTGCTGCATGCTGGGCAAGCAGCCCATGCCTTGCCTGCTGGGGGCTGCCGAGGACTGCCTCCCGTGCCCAGGGTCCTTGCGATGCGGCTCCCCAGGCTTGCGCGCTGGGCAGTACATCAAGGGTCGGGGACGAGGGGGCTGGCTCGCCATGGGCACCACTGGCCTGGCTGGTGCGGCAATTGCTGCCGGACACTGGGCAATTGGCCCATGCAGTGCCTGCTGGGGGATTCCGAGGCATGCCTCCCAGCCTCGGGGCCATGCGACGCAGCTCCCCTGGCTCACTCGCTGGGCACTACATGGAGGGACAGGGATGAGGGGGGCTGCCTAGCGATGGGCACCTGTGGCCTCGCCCACAACTGCTGCACACTGGGCACGCAGCCCATGCCATGCCTGCTGGGGGCTGTGAGGCATGCTTCCCATGCCCAGGGTCCGTGCGACGTGGCTCCCCTGGCTCGCTCAATCGGCACCATGCCGAGGGGCAGGGACGAGGGGGCTGGCTCGCAAAGGGCGCCCATGGCCAGGCCGGCGCGCGCACTGCTGCCGCACGCTGTGCAAGCAGCCCATGCCGTGCCTGCTGGTGGCTGCCAAGGCAGGCCTCCCAAACCAGGGTCCATGCGATGCGGCTTCCCTCGCTCGCACTCTGGGCACCATGTCGAGGGGCAGGGACAAGGGGGATGGCTCGCGATGGGCGGCCGTGGCCTGGCTGGTGCTCCCACCGCTGCCACACGCTAGGCAAGCAGCCCATGCTGTGTCATCTGCGGGCTGCCAAGGCATGCCTTCCATGCCCAGGGTCCAAGCGATGCAGTTCACTTGGCTCGCTCGCCGGGCTGTAAGTCGAGGGGCAGGGACAAGGGGGCTGGCTCGCGATGGGAGCCCGTGGCCTGGCTTGCGTGCCCACCACTGCCGAATGCTGCTCAAGCAACCCATGCCATCCCTGCTGGCGGCTACCGAGGCATGCCTCCCATGCTCAGGGTCCATGCAACGCGGCTCGCTCGCTTGGCACTATGTCGAGGGGCAAGAACGAGGGCGCTGGCTTGGGTTGGGCGCCTGTGGCCTGGCTGGTACCCCCACCGTTGCCGCATGCTGGGCAAGCGGCCCATGCTGTGCCTGCTTGAGGCTGCCGAGAAGTGCCTCCCATGCCCAGTGTCTGTGCGACACGGCTCCCCTTGCTCGCTCGTTGGGCACTATGTCGAGGGGCTGGCTCGTCTTGGGTGCCTGTGGCCTCGCTGGTGCGCCCACCGCTGCCAAACACTGCTCAAGCAACCCATGCCACCCCTGCTGGGGGCTGCCGAGGCATGCCTCCCATGCTCAGGGTCTGTGCAACGCGGCTCCCCTGGCTCACTAGCTTGGCACTATGTCGAGGGGCAAGAACGAGGGCACTGGCTCGCGTTGGGCGCCCATGGCCTGGCTGGCGCCCCCACCGTTGCCGCACGCTGGGCAAGCAGCCCATGCTGTGCCTGCTGGGGGCTGCTGAGAAGTGCTTCCCATGCCCAGTGTCTGTGCGACGCTGCTCCCCTGGCTCGCTCATTGGGCACTACGTCGAGGGGCTGGCTCGTGTTGGGCGCCTGTGGCCTCGCTGGCGCGCCCACCGCTGCTGCATGCTGGGCAAGCAGCCCATGCCGTTCCCGCTGGGGGCTGCCTAGGCATGCCTCTCGTGCCCAGGGTCCGTGTGACGGGGCTCCCTTGGCTCGCTCGCTGGGCACTACGTCAAGGGACAGGGACGAGGGGGCTGCCTAGCGATGGGCGCCCGTGGCCTGGCTGGCGAGCCCACCGCTGCCACACGCTGGGCAAGCAGCCCATGCCATGCCTGCTGGGGGCTGTGAGGCATGCCTCTCATGCCCACGGTCCGTGCAACGTGGCTCCCCTGGCTCGCTGAATCAGCACCATGCCGAGGGGCAGGGACGAGGGGACTGGCTCACAAAGGGCGCCCGTGGCCAGGCCGGCGGGCACACCGCTGCCGCACACTGGGCAAGCAGCCCATGCCGTGCCTGCTGGTGGATGCCGAGGCATGCCTCCCAAACCAGTGTCCATGCGACGCGGCTCCCCTGGCTTGTACCCTGGGCACCATGTCGAGGGGCAGGGACAAGGGGGCTTGCTCGCAATGGGCGCCCGTGTCCTGGCTGGCGCGCCCACCGCTGCCACACGCTGGGCAAGCAGCCCATGCTGTGTCATCTGCGGGCTGCCGAGGCATGCCACCCATGCCCAGGGTCCAAGCGATGCAGTTCCCCTGGCTCGCTCGATGGGCAGTAAGTTGAGGGGCAGGGACAAGGGGGATGGCTCACGATGGGATCCCGTGGTCTGGCTTGCACAACCACCGCTGCGGAACGCTGCTCAAGCAACCCATGCCATCCCTGCTGGGGGCGGCCGAGCAATGCCTCCCGTGCTCAGGGTCCGTGCAATGCGGCTCCCCTGGCTCGCTCGCTTGGCACTATATCAACGGGCAAGAAAGAGGGCGCTGGCTCGGGTTGGGTGCCCATGGGCCGGCGGGTGCCCCCACCATTGCCGCACGCTGGGCAAGCAGTCCATGCTGTGCCTGGTGGGGGCTGCTGAGAAGTGCCTCCCATGCCCAGTGTCTGTGCGACGCAGCTCCCCTAGCTCGCTCGTTGGGCACTTGATCGAGGGGTTGGCTTGTATTGGGCGACTGTGGTCTCGCTGGTGCGCCCACCTCTGCGACATGGTGGGCAAGCGGCCCATGCCGTGCCGGCTGGGGGCTGCCTAAGCATGCCTCCCGTGCTCAGGGTCCGTGTGACGGGGCTCCCTTTGCTCTCTCGCTGGACACTATGTCGAGGGGCTGGCTCAGTATGGGCACCTGTGGCATTGCTGGCGTGCGCACCGCTGCCGCATGCTCGGTAAGCAGCCCATGCCTTCCCTACTGGGGTCTGCCGAGTCATGCCTCCCATGGCCAGGGTTTGCACGGCGCGGCTCCCTTGGCTCGCTCGGTGGGCAGTATGTCGAGTGTCGGGGACGAGGAGGCTGGCTCGCGATTGGCGCCACTGGCCTGGCTGGCGCTCCCACAGCTGCTGCACGCTGGGCACTTGGCCCATGCTATGCCAGCTGGGGGCTGCCGAGCCATGCCTCTCTTGGCCAGGTCCATGCGACATGGCTCCCCTGGCTCGCTCGCTGGGCACTATGTCGAGGTTCGGGGACAAGGGGGCGCGCTCGTAATGGGCGCCAATGGCCTGGCAGGCACATCCACCGCTGCAGCATGCTGGGTACTTTGCCCATGCCGTGCCTCCTGGGGCCTGCCGAGGCATGCCTCCTGTGCCCAGTGTCCGTGCGACGTGGCTCTCCCGGCTCGCTCGCTGGGCACCACGTCGAAGGTCGGGGACGAGAGGCTGGCTCGCGAAGGGCGCCACTGCCCTGGCTGGCGCACCCAGCGCTGCTGCATGCTGGGCCCTTAGCTTATGCCATGCCTGCCGGAGACGACCGAGGTATGCCCCCCGTGCCCTGTGCCTGTGCGACGCGGCTCGCCTTGCTCGCTCGCTGGGCACTACGACGAGGGACCGGGACGATGGAGCTGGCTCGCTATGGGCGGAAGTGGCCTGTCTGGCGAGCCCACTGCTGCCGCACGCTGGGCACTTGGCCTATGCCGTGCCTGTTGGGGGCTGCCGAGGCATGCCCCCTATGCCCAGGGTCCATGCAACGTGGCTCCCCAGGCTCGCTTGCTGGGCACTATGTCGAGGGGCAGGGACGAGGGGGCTGGCTTGTGATGGGTGCCCGTGGCCTGGCTGGCGTGCCCACCACTGCTGCACGCTGCGCAAGCAGCCCATGCCGTGCCCGCAGGGGGCTACCGAGGCATGCCTCCCCTGGCTCGCACGCAGGCACTACATCGAGGGGAAGGGATGAGGGGGCTGGCTCTAGATGGGCGCCCATGGCCTGGCTAGCGCACCCACCACTGCTGGGATGAGGGGGCTGGCTCGCGATGGGCACCCGTGGCCTGGCTGGCATTCCCTCTGCTGCCGTAAGCTGGCAAGCAGCCCATGCCATGCCTGCTGGGGGCTGCCAAGGGGTGCCTCCCGTGCCCACAGTCCATGCGACGCGGCTCCCCTGGCTCGCTCGCTGGGCAGTATGTTGAGGGGCTGGCTCGGGATGGGCCCCTGTGGCCTGGCAGGTGTGCCCACCGATGCCGCACGCAGGGCAAGCAGCCCATGCTGTGCCTGCTCGGGGCTGCCGAAGCATGCCTCCTGTGCCCACGGTCTGTGCGATGTGGCTCCCCTGGCTCGCTCGCTAGGCACTGCATCGAGGGGCTGCCTCGGGATGGGTGCCCGTGGCCTGGCTGGTGCACCTACCACTGCTGCACGCTGGGTAAGCCGCCCATGCCATGCCTGCTGGGGACTGGCGAGGCGTGTTTCCTGTGCCCAGGGTCCGTGCGACGTGGATTCCCTGGCTCGCTCGCTGGGCACTATGTCCAGGGGGAAGCTCAAGATGGGTGCACGTGGCCTGCCTGGCACGCCCACCGCTGCTGCATGCTGGGCAAGCAGCCCATGCCGAGCCTGCTGGGGGCTGTCGAGGCCTGCATCCCATACCCAGGGTCCGTGCGACGTGGCTCCCCTGGCTGGCTCGCTCGGCACTACGTCGAGGGACAGGAACGAGGGGGCCTGGCTCGCGATGGGTGCCAGTGGCCTGGCCAGCGAGCCCACCGCTGCTGCACGCTGGGCACTTAGCCTATGCCGTGCCTGCTGGGGGCTGCCGAGGCATGCCTCCCGTGCCCAGGGTCCATGCAATGTGGCTCCGCTGGCTTGCTCGCTGGGCAGTAGCTCGAGACGCAGGGACGAGGGAGCTGGTTCACGATGGGCGGCCATGCCCTGGATGGTGTGCCCACCGCTGCCGAACGCTGGCCAAGCAGCCCATGCCATGCCTGCTGGGGCCTGCCAAGGCATGCCTCCCGTGCCCAGGGTCCATGCGACATGGCTCCCCTTGCTCGCTCACTGGGCAGTAAGTCAGGGGGCAGGGATCAGGGGGCTGGCTCGCGATGGGCGCCCGTGCCCTGGCCGGCACGCCCACCGCTGCGGAACGCTGGGCAAGCAGCCCATGCTGTGCCTGGTGGGGGCTGCCAAGTTATGCCTCTCGTGCCCAGGGTTCGTACAATGGAGCTTCCCTGGCTCGCTCACTGGGCAGTAAGCCAAGGCGCGAGGGCAAGGGCACTCGCTTGTGATGGGCGCCCGTGGCTTGGCTGGTGTGCCTGCTGCTGCCACATGCTGGGCAAGCTGCCCATGCCATCCCTGCTGGGGGCTGCTGAAGCATGCCAGCCATGCCCAGGCTCCACACGATGCGGCTTCCCTGGCTCGCTCGCTGGGCACTATGTCGAGGGGCAGGGACGAGGGGGCTGGCTTGCGATTGGCGCCCGTGGCCTGGCTGGCGCACCCACCACTGCTGCACGCTGGGTAAGCAGCCCATACCGTGCCTGCTGGGGGCTGCCCAGGCATGCCACCCATGCCCAGGGTCTGTGCGATGCAGCTCCCATGGTTCGTTCGCTGTGCACTATGTTGAGGGGCTGGCTCGCGATAGGAGCCGGTGGCCTGGTTGGCGCGCCCACCACTGCAGCACGCTGGGCAAGCAGCCCATGCCGTGCCTGCTGGGTGCTTCCGTGGCATTTCTCCCGTGCCCAGGGTCAGTGCGACGTGGTTCCCCTGGTTTGCTTGCTGGACACTGCATCGAGGGGCTGGCTTGCGATGGGCGCTCGTGGCCTGGCTGGAGCGCCCACCGCTGCCGCACGCTGGGCAAGCAGTCCATGCCGTCCTGGCTGGGGGCTGCCAAGGCATGCCACCCATGCCCAGGGCCCGTGCAACAAAGCTCCCCTGGCTCGCTTGCTGGGCAGCAGGTCGAGGGTCGGGTTCGAGGGGGCTGGCTCACGATGGGTGCCACTGGCCTGGCTGGCGCGCCCACAGCTGCCGCATGCTGGGCACTTGGCCCATGCCGTGCCGGCTGGGGCCTGCTGAGGCATGGCTCCTGTGCCCAGTTTCTGTGCAACGCAGCTTCCCTGGCTCGCTCGATGGGCACTATGTCGAGGTTCGGGGACGAGGGGGCGCCCTCGCGATGGGTGCCAATGGCCTGGCTGTCACGCCCAAAGCTGCTGCACGCTGGGCACTTGGCCCATAGAGTGCCTGCTAGGGGCTGCCGAGTCATGCTTCTCGTGCCCAGGGTCCGTGCAACGCAGCTACCCTGTCTCGCTCGCTGGGCAGTATGTGGTGGGGCAGGGACGAGGGGGCTGGCTCGCGATGGGTGCCCGTGGCCTGGCTGGCGCGCCCCCCACTGACGCACGTGGGCAAGCAACCCATGCCATGCCTGCTGGGCGCTGCCAAGGCATGCCTCCCGTGCCAAGGGTCCATCCGACGTGGATCCCCTGGCTCGCTCGGTGGGCAGTAAGTCGAGGGGCAGGGACAAAGGGGCTGGCTTGCGATGGGCTTCCGTGGCCTTGCTGGCATGCCCACCGCTGCAGCACACTGGGCAAGAAGCCCATGCCATGCCTGCTGGGGGCTGCCAAGGCATGCCTTCCAAGCCCAGGGTCCATCCGATGTGGCTCCCCTGGCCCGCTCGCTGGGCAGTAAGTCGAGGGGCAGGGACAAGGGGGCTGGCTCGCAATGGGCTTCCGTGGCCGGGCTGGCGCGCCAACCGCGTCCACACACTGGGCGTGCAGCCCATGCTGTGCCTGCCGGGGGCTGCCAAGTCATGCCTCCCATGCGAAGGGCTCGTTCAATGCAGCTCTCCTGGCTCGCTCGCTGGGCAGTACGTCGAGGGTCGAGGACGAGGGGGCTGGCTCACGATGGGCGCCACCGGCCTGGCTGGCGCGCCCACAGCTGCCGCATGCTGGGCACTTGGTCCATGCTGTGCCGGCTGGGGCCTGCTGAGGCATGGCTCCTGTGTCCAGTTTCTGTGCGACACGGCTCCTCTGGCTCGCTCGCTGGGAACCATGTCGAGGGGCAGGGACGAGGGGGCTGGCACGCGATGGGCGCCCGTGGCCTTGCTGGCATGCCCACTGCTGCCACACGCTGGGCTAGCAGCCCATGCCATGCCTGCTGGGGGCTGCCATGGCATGCCTCCCATGCCCAGGATCCATCCGATGTGGCTCCCCTGGCTCGCTCGCTGGGCAGTAGGTCGAGCAGCAGGGACGAGGGGGCTGGCTCGCAATGGGCTTCCGTGGCCTGGCTGGCGCGCCCACCGCTGCCGCACGCTGGGCGAGCAGCCCATGCCGCGCCTGCTGGGGGCTGCCGAGGCATGCCTCCCGTGCCCAGGGTCCATGCAACATGGCTCCCCTGGCTCGCTCACTGGGCACCATGTCGAGGGGCAGGGACGAGGGGGCTGGCATGCGATGGGCGCCCGTGGCCTTGCTGGCGAGCCCACCGCTGCCGCACGCTGCGCAGTTGGCCCATGCCAGCTGGTGCACCCACAGTTGCCGCACGCTGGGCAGTTGGCCCATGGCAAGCCTGCTGGGGGCTGCCGAGGGATGCCTCCCGTGCCTAGGGTCCATGCAATGTGGCTCACCTGGCTCGCTCGGTGGGCACCATGTCCAGGGGCAGGGACGAGGGGGTTGGCACACGATTGGCACCCATGGCCTTGCAGGTGTGACCACCGCTGCTGCAAGCTGGTCAAGTAGCCCATGCCGTGCCTGCTGGGGGCTGCCAAGGCATGCCTCCCATGCCCAGGGTCCATGCGATGTCGCTCCCCTGGCTCGCTTGCTGGGCAGTAAGTCGAGGGGCGGGGACGAGGGGGCCGGCTCGTGATGTGCACCCGTGGCCTGGCTGGCGCACCCACCGCTGCCGAACGCTGGGCAAGCAGCTCATGCCGTGCCTTCTGGGGGCTGTCGAGTCATGCCTTCTGTGCCCAGGGTTCATGCGACGCGGATCCTCTGGCTTGCTCGCTGGGCACCATGTCAAGGGGAAGGGACGAGGGGGCTGGCTCGCGATTGGCTTCCGTGGCCTGGCTGGCGTGCCCACAACTGCCACACACAGGGCAAGCAGCCCGCGCCGTGCCTGCTGGGGGCTGCCAAGGCATGCCTCCCATGCCCAGTGTCCGTGCAACACGGCTGCCCTGGCTTACTCCCTGGGCAGTACGTCGAGGGTCGGGCACGAGGGGGCTGGCTCGCGATGGGCGCCACTGGCTTGGCTGGCGCGCCCACAGCTGCCGCATGCTGGGCACTTGGCCCATGCTGTCCCTGCTTAGGGCATCCAAGGCATGCCTCCCGTACCCAGGGCCCAAGCAACGCAGCTCCCCTGGCTCGCTCGCTGGGCACTACGTCGGGGGTCGGGGACAAGGGGGCTGGCTCGCGATGGGCACCACTGGCGTGGTTGGTGCGCCCACAGCTGCCACACGCTGGGCACTTGACCCATGCCGTGCCTGCTGGGGACTTCTGAGGCATGCCTCCTGTGCCCAGGGTCTGTGCGACGTGGCTCCCCTGGCTCGCTCGGTGGGCACTACGTCGAGGGACCGGGACGATGGGTCTGGCTCGCGATGGGCGCCATTGGCCTGGCTGGCAAGCCCACTGCTGCCACACGCTGTGCACTTGGCCTATGCCGTGCCTGCTGGGGGCTGCCGATGTGTCCCTCCCATGCCCAGGGCCCGTGCGACGCGGCTCCCCTGGATCACTCGCTGGGCACTACATCGAGGGTCGGGGCCGTGGGGGCTGGCTCACAATGGGAGCCACTGGCCTTGCTGGTGCACCCACGGCTGCCGCACGGTGGGCACTTGGCCCATGGCGTGCCTGCTGGGATCTGCCGAGGCTTGCCTCCCATGCCCTGGGTCCGTGCAATGTGGCTCCCCTGCCCTGCTTGCTGGGCGCTATGTCGAGATTGCCGGGCACTTGGCCCATGCCATGCCTGCTGGGGCCATCCAAGGCATTCCTCCCATGCCCAGTGTCCATGGGATGCGGTTCCCCTGGCTCACTCGCTGGGCAGTAAGTTGAGGGGCAGGGACGAGGGGGCTGGCTCACGATGGGCACCCGTGGCCAGGCTGGCGCGCCCGCTGCTGCCGCATGCTGGGCAAGCAGCCCATGCTGTGCCTGCTGGGTGCTTCCAAGGCATGCATCAAGTGCCCAGGGTCTGTGCGATGCGGCTCCCCTGGCTTGCTCGCTGGGCAGTAGGTCGAGCGGCAGGGACGAGGGGTCTGGCTCATGATGGGCGCCCGTGGGCTGGCTGGCGTGCCCCTCGCTGCCGCACACTGGGCAAGCTGCCCATGCCGTGCCTGCTGGGCGCTGCCGAGGCATGCCTCCCGTGCCCAGTGTCTGTGTGACATGGCTCCCCTGGGTCGCTCACTGGGCAGTACTTTACCGTGGGACAGCATCGGGGGACAAGTTTCTGTTAGATATATATATATATATATATATATATATATATATATATTATTGGAGTAACACTTGGTTCGCCAATGGTTCCCGTTATATTTCCAAGTGTTTGTCCCTTGTGTTTCTCATTCTCCACAAGCCCAAAGGACTTGCTTCTTTTTCCAGGTCATTATCTTGAGGGACGATTTCAGACCTCGGGCATCGATTGCCAAAAAGCGAGGGACAATTGTTGTGGGGGTTCCGGAGGGGGGGAGGGACGAATCAAAGCGACAAAGGGCTGAATCTCAGTGGATCCTTGCAGCAAGGCCACTCTGCCACTTACGATATCCCATCGCGTATTTATGTTGTCTGCAAATGATTCTACCCATCACTCAGTGGGAATCACACTTCAAGGCAGCCCACGAAGCCCCTCCGCCACGGGGGCTTGGCCAACGAAACGTGCCTTTGGGGGCCGGGTGGCCCCTACTCAGGTCGGCAATCAGGCGACGGGCGCATGCATCGCTTCTGGCCCGGATTCTGTCTTAGAGGTGTTCAGTCATAATCCAGCGCATGGTAGCTTCGCGCCACTGGCTTTTCAACCAAGCGCGATGACCAATTGTGCGAATCAATGGTTTCTCTCGTACTAGGTTGAATTACTATCATGACACAGGCATCAGTAGGGTAAAACTAACCTGTCTCACGACAGTCTAAACCCAGCTCACGTTCCCTATTGGTGGGTGAACAATCCAACACTTAGTGAATTCTGCTTCACAACGACAGGAAGAGTCGACATCGAAGGATCAAAAAGCCACGTCGCTATCAATGCTTGGCTGCCACAAGCCAATTATCCCTGTGGTAACTTTTCTGACACCTCTAGCTTCAAATTTTGATGGTCTAAAGGATCGATAGGCCACACTTTCACGGTTCATATTCATACTGGAAATCAGAATCAAACGAGCTTTTATCCTTTTGTTCCACAGGAGATTTCTGTTCTCGTTAAGCTCATCTTAGGACTCCTTTGTTATCTTTTAACAGATGTGCCGCCCCAGCCAAACTCCCCACCTGACAATGTCTTCCACCCAGATTGGCAGGGCGAAGCCGACCTTGGGTCCAAAAAGAGGGGCGACGCCCTGCCTCCGATTCACGGATTAAGTAAAATAACGTTAAAAGTAGTGGTATGTCACTTTCGCCATTTCCGGCTCCCACTTATCCTACACCTCTCAAGTCATTTAAGAAAGTCGGACTAGAATCAAGCTCAACAAGATCTTCTTTCCCCGCTGATTCTGCCAAGCCCGTTCCCTTGGTTGTGGTTTCGCTAGATGGTAGACAGGGACAATGGGAATCTCGGTAATCAATTCATGCACCTCACTAATTAGATGATGAGGCATTTGGCTACCTTAAGAGAGTCATAGTTACTCCCGCCGTTTACCCACGCTTGGTTGAATTTCTTCACTTTGACATTCAAAGCACTGGGCAGAAATCACATTGCGTGAGCATCCACAGGGACCATCATAATGCTTTTTTTAATTAAACAGTCGGATTCCCTTTGTCTGTACCAGTTATGAGTTGGCTGTTCGACGCCCGGGGTAGGCCCCCGAAGGAATCGTTCCCAGTCCGTCCCCTGGCAGCACATAGCGACCCGCTTTTTTCGTGGGAGTAGCTCGAGCAGTCCACCGACAATCGACAGGTTCGGGACTGGGACCCCCGTGCCCAGCCCTCAGAGCCAATCCTTTTTACAAAAGAAGGGTCTCAAAATAAAGGAACTATTTACAAAAGAAGGGTCTCTCTCTAAGAGTACCCAAAGCCTCTAGCTACCCACACACTTGAGTTTGTATTACTCAATATCTTTACAACTGAACCCAAGCCCCCTTTTTATACTAGTTGAGGAGTGTCCTACTGAAACACTTCCTCTTAGTTATACCATGTTTTTTGGATAGGTCACCCAATCTTCATCACGAATCTTTATCTCATTGAGGCTTATATTGAAAGTTTGGATAGCATCCTTCTCTCGCAAGGACTCTCCTTGAGTCAAGGATCTTATCTCCTTTGAAGTCTTCTCTAAGCCTTCTTATCCGCTTTCAACCGGTTTGGATAGGCTTGAGGAGGTGGTTCCCGTTCAGGACTCTTTTCGAGCCTTATCTCCCTTGGCTTTGGGAATAAACATCTCTCTCTTATCCTTCTATCGCCTTGATCCTCCTCTAGCCAATAGCCATATCCTTTCTTTCTAGAATATCTTTTCTTGCTGGACTTTCCATCCATGCTAAGCTGAGTTCTCGGATTCTGCCCTGTGTTCCCGTCATTGGAGATGTCCGCACAACCGTGTGCTAGTGCTTGCTTGAGGCATCTCTACCACTTTTCCCTTAAGCGGGCTTATGGGTCTATTTGTGTGCTTCGTCCCTCACTCTTAAGGTTCCCAACTCACCAGCGAATCTTGCCGCTGTAAGTATGAAACTTGATTTTTCACCAAGTCTCCCGCATTCGTTTTCATATCTAACTCATGCATTTTTGCCTTGCTAGCATGGTCCTCCACTCTTGTAGGTCTGGGCATGGAGCAAGACTCGCCATGCCTACGCCTTCGTACTCAAATTCAAGGGTCTGACAATAGGCAACTATCCTACTATCGAAAGTTGATAGGGTAGAAATTTGAATGATGCGTCGCCAACATGATGGTCTTGTGATCCGTCGAGTTATCATGAATAATCAGAGCAATGGGCGAAGCCCGCGTCGACCTTCTATCTAATAAATGCGCCCCTTCCAAAAGTTGGGGTTTGTTGCACGTATTAACTCTAGAACTACTACGGTTATCTGAGTAGTAAGTGCCATCAAACAAACTATAACTGATTTAATGAGCCATTCGCAGTTTCACAGTCTGAATTAGCTCATACTTACACATGCATGGCTTAATCTTTGAGACAAGCATATGACTACTGGTAGGATCAACCAAGTAGCATCTTTCAAGACACCGCACCAACTAGGACCGAAGCGTGCCGCAAGGCTCGCGGAGGCCAAAGCTGTCGCGATCGTCGTTCAAAATCGATGGGACGTGGGACAAATGCTTTTGCTTGGATAGGCAGAGGCCGAGGCCACTCCTGTCGCAACACTTTTTGCACTCAAGGGGACGACCGAGCTCCCATGTGCCAAAGCAGCCACATGCTGAAGTAAGCCGCGCTTGGAGCACGAGGCCCGGCTGAGGCTTCCACCCATGCCTGCGAGGGACATGGTGCAAAGACAGTTGACTTGAATCATGGAATTCCGTTTGTGAAGGCACGCGACACAGGGTCCCGATGTCACCCACGAAAAGCCAACGTATGGCTCGGGATCGAGCTTGAAGCGATATGCTAGCTGACAGCTTGATGCGAAAGCATGGAGCCTTCCAACGTGCATGACTAGATCACCACTCACACGCCGCATGTACAAATGGGTAGCAATAGCACCAAACGAGCTACAAGCTAATGAGCAAAAGGGCCATCGATCATGCAGGCGTCGAGTGTCGGTGCACCCAAGCCGCTAAGCGCGAAATTGTTTCGATAGTAAGGGATGATTCTTCGATGCCAAAGGATCATCGATAAGGCCTCAGCAGTAGAGGTGTCTCGCGGTGCCCAGGCTGGTCGTGTGGTTCGCTCAATGCTAACGACCAACAATGATCGTGTCGTCGACAGCGCTACGCAGCGAGTCTGCCTCGGCAAGCCTGAGCATCGGAATCCAACCCCGTGTCCCCTGCCTCGAGGGCCTGCGACAAAGCACTCTGCATGTTCGAAATCCCCTCAGCGATTTGGCCCTCGCGTAGCATGCATCATCGTTAGCTTCGTCACCCACACCGTCGTACTTGTCTGGCCACATCCCAGCTCATTATCCCACAATTTAACGAATTTCATTTCCCACGTTTTTCCCATCGATGAGGCCTTGGCAACAGGGGTGTCATGCTGTGCCCAAGTTGGTCGTATGGCTCGTTCAATGCTAACGACTAATGATCGTGTTGTCGATCGCGATAGGCAATGAGTCCATCTAGGCAAGCCTGAGGGTCGAGATCTAACCCCGCATCTGCCACCTCGAGGGCCTACAATGAAGCAGTCTGCATGCTCAAAATCCCCCCAGTGATTTAGTCCTCGCGTAGCATGCATCATCGTTACCTTCTCTGCCCACACCGTCAAGCTTGTCTAGCCACATCCTAGGTCATTATCCCACGATTTAGTGGATTTCATTTCCCACGTTTTTCCCATCGATGAGGCCTTTATAGCAAGGGTGTCGCGTAAGGCCCAAGCTGGCCGTGTGGCTCGCTTGATGCTAACGGTCGATGATCGTGTCATCGATCGCACTGTACAACGAGTTCGCCTAGGCAAGCCTGAGCGTCGGGGCCATGTTTGCCGTCTCGAGGGCCTGCGACGAAGCACTCCACATGCTCAAAATCGCCCCAGTGATTTGACCCTCGCGTAGCTTGCATCATCGTTAGCTTCGTCGCCCACACAGTCGAGCTTGTCTAGCCATATC
>JAJFZO010000135.1:220000-222500 GCA_021397835.1 Moringa oleifera
ACAAGGCTCGCTGAGGCCAAAGCTATCGCGATCATCGTTCAAAATCGATGGGACGTGGGACAAATGCTTTTGCTTAGATAGGTAGAGGCCGAGGCCACTCGTGTCGCAAAACTTTTTGCACTCAAGGGGACGACCGAGCTCCCATGTGCCAAACCAGCCACATGCCGAAGGAAGCCGCGCTTGGAGCACGAGGCCTGGCTGAGGCTTCCACCCATGCGTGCGAGGGACATGGTGCAAAGACAGTTGACTTGAATCATCGAATTTCGTTTGTGAAGGCACGCAACACAGGGTATCGATGTCACCCACGAAAAGCCAATGTATGGCTCGAGATCGAGCTTGAAGCGATGTGCTAGCTGACAGCTTGATGCGAAAGCATGGAGCCTGCCTACGCGCACGACTGGATCACCACTCACATGCCGCATGTACAAATGGGCAGCATCAGCACCAAACGAGCTACAAGCTGATGAGTAAAAGGGCCATCGATCATGCAGGTTGTCAAGTGTCGGCGCACCCAAGCCACTAAGCGCGAAATTATTTCAATAGCAAGGGATGATTCTTCGATGCGAAAGGACCATCGATGAGGCCTCGGCAGTAGAGGTGTCACAAGTGCCCAGGCTGGTCGTGTGGTTCGCTCGATGCTAACGATCGACAATGATCATGTCGTCGATTGCGCTGCACAACGAGTCTGCCTCGGTAAGCCTGAGCATCGGGATCTAACACCGCGTCCGCTGCCTCGAGGGTCTGCTACGAAGCACTCTGCATGTTCGAAATCCCCTCAGCAATTTGGCCCTCGCGTAGCATGCATCATCGTTAGCTTCGTTTAACATATCGTCGTACTTGTCTGGCCACATCCCAGCTCATTATCCCACGATTTAATGAATTTCATTTCCCATGTTTTTCCCATCGATGTGGCCTTGGCAACAGCGGTGTCACGCTGTGCCCAAGTTGGCCGGATGGCTCGTTCAATGCTAACGACTAATGATCATGTTGTCGATCGCGCTAGGCAATGAGTCCATCTAGGTAAGCCTGAGGGTCGAGATCTAACCCCGTGTCTGCCACCTCGAGGGCCTACGATGAAGCACTCTGCATGCTCAAAATCCCCCCAGCGATTTAGCCTTCGCGTAGCATGCATCATCGTAACCTTCTTTGCCCACACCGTCAAGCTTGTCTAGCCACATCCCTGGTCATTATCCCACGATTTAGCGGATTATATTTCCCACATTTTTCCCACCGATGAGGCCTTTACAGTAGGGATGTCGAGCGAGGCCCAAGCTGGCCGTGTGGCTCGCTTGATGCTAAGGGTCGATGATCGTGTCGTCGATCGCGCTGTACGATGAGTTCGCCTAGGCAAGCCTGAGCGTCGGGGCTATGTTTGCCGCCTCGAGGGCCTGCAACGAAGCACTCCACATGCTCAAATCGCCCCAGCGATTCGGCCCTTGCGTAGCTTGCATCATCGTCAGCTTCGTCGCCTACACAGTCGAGCTGCTCTAGCCACATCCCAGCTCATTATTGCATGATTTTTCTCGTTTCATTGCCCATAATTTAGTGGATTTCATTTCCCACATTTTCCCTACTCCGTTGGCTTATGAGCGGGCATCCCACACTCTTCGACTGACGTCGCCGACCACCTACCTGCTGCGGTGGTGGCCACCACAGCCACGCACCATTGACTGAATGGGCAAGGCAGCAAGCCGCCCTGCCCATGCCATGCGCACTGGGTTCCCCATGTCCAGTACCTGCCCATGTGGGATGGGCAGGGGGGAGCACATATGGCCCGTTGGCACCCAGCAAGCTTGGTGACCACTTCCCCCCCGAAGAGTCGTAAATGAAATTTCACTCCGGTAGGAGAAAACGTCAAAATGTCTGAGCTGTCATAATTGGTCTACAAAGTTATTTACTTGGAATTTTGAGCTGAAATTTTGCACATAAATGGAGAATAATCATATCTACCACCAGAAAAGATTTCAGAATTTTTTAGGCACTAAATTTTTTTAATCAATTTTCTACAGCCAAAAATTGAAAAAATCATCAAAAATAGCCCGTGAGTTGAAATGATCCCAAACATCAGGGCGGACTCCTCATGAATTACACAATTTATTTGACTCATTTTAGGACCAATTATGTGATGAAAAGACTATCAATTCACACCAATTTCACAACTGGGCATTGCAGCCAGTAGGCTGGAGCAGTTATGCCTCTGCCTGGCCTAGGGTGCATGCTGGCTACCTTGTCCAGTGAACCTCCAGCCACCCCATGGCTGCCTTTAGTGTCCATCACAGCCAAGGGACACGGCCAAGCCCAGCTTGCCCATGATATCAACGCCTACAACACATGCCGAGCCTCACAGCATGCTCGCGGCTCCCCTAGCAAGGCTGATGCCGTGCCTGCTGGGGACTGCTGTTGTACCCCTGGTTCACAAGCTGGGGATCATGTTGAGGGCAGGGACTAGGGGGATTGCTCGCAATGGGCGCCCGTGGCCTGGCTGGCGCGCCCACCGCTG
>JAJFZO010000135.1:225000-262500 GCA_021397835.1 Moringa oleifera
GTCAACACGAATTGATGACTCGCATTTACTAGGAATTCCTCGTTAAAAACCAACAATTGCAATGATTTATCCCCATCACGATGAAATTTCAAAGATTACCCGGTCCTGTCGGCCAACGCTATAAACTTGTTGAATACATCAGTGTAGCGTGCGTACAGCCCAAAACATCTAATAGCATCACAAACCTGTTGTTGCCTCAAACTTCCTTGGCATAAGTGGCCATAGTCCTTCTAAAAAGCCGGTCGTGGAGGGTCACCTCCCTGTAGCTAGTTAGCAGGTTGAGGTCTCGTTCAAGAAAGAGCTCTCAGTCTGTCAATCCTTACTATGTCTAGACCTGGTAAGTTTCCCGTTGTTGAGTCAAATTAAGCAGCAGGCTCCACTCCTGGTGGTGCCCTTCCTTCAATTCCTTTAAGTTTCAGCCTTGCGACCATACTCCTCCCAGAACCCAAAGACTTTGATTTCTCATAAAGTGCCAGCGAAATCTTAAAAGCAACATCCGCTGATCCCTGGTCGGCATCGTTTATGGTTGAGACTAGGACGGTATCTGATCATCTTCAAGCCCCTAACTTTCGTTCTTGATTAATGAAAACATCATTGACAAATACTTTCATAGTTGTTCATCTTTCATAAATCCAAGAATTTCACCTTTGACTATGAAATATGAATGCCCCCGAATGTCCTTGTTAATCATTACTCTGATCCTGAAGCCCAACAGAATAGGATCGAAATCGTATGATGCTATCCCATGCCAATGTATTCAGAGCATAGGCTTGCTTTGAGCACTCTAATTTCTTCAAAGTAACAGCGTCGGAGGCACGATCCGGCCAATTAAGGCCAAGAGTGTATCACGACAGTAGGGACGAGCCAACCGATGCACACTGTAGGCGAACTAGCTAACCCATCCCAAGGTCCAACTACGAGCTTTTTAACAACAACTTAAATATACGCTATTGGAGCTGGAATTACCGTGGCTGTTGGCACCGGACTTGCCCTCCAATGGATCCTCGTTAAGGGATTCAGATTGTACTCATTCTAATTACCAGACTCGAAAAGCCCGATATTGTTATTTATTGTCCCTACCTCCCCGTGTCAGGATTGGGTAATTTGCGTGCCTGCTGCCTTCCTTAGATGTGGTAGCCGTTTCTCAGGCTCCCTTTTCATAATCGAACCCTAATTCTCAATCACCTGTCACCACCATAGTAGGCAACTATCCGATCATCAAAAGTTGATAGGGCAGAAATTTGAATGGTGCGTCGCTGGCAAGATGGCCTTGCGATCAATTAAGTTATCATGAATCATCAAACCAATGGGAAAAGCTCGTGTCAACCTTTTATCTAATAAATGCATCCCTTCTAAAAGTTGGGGTTCATTGCACATATTAGCTCTAGAATTACTACAGTTATCCGAGTAGTAGGTACCATCAAACAAACTATAACCGATTTAATGAGCCATTCGCAGTTTCACAGTCTGAATTAGTTCATACTTACACATGCATGGCTTCATCTTTGAGACAAGCATATGACTACGGGCAGGATCACCCAAGTAGCATCCTTCGAGACGTCGCAACAATTAGGACCGAAGCGTGCTATAAGGCTCCCAAAGGCCAAAGCCGTCACGGTCGTCATTCAAAATCAATGGGACATGGGACAAATGATTTCGCTTTGATAGGCAGAGGTCGAGGCCACTCCTGTCGTAACATATTTCACACCCAACGGGACGATCGAGTGGCCGTGTGCCAAAGAAGCGCATGCCGAAGTAACCCGCGCTTGGAGCACGAGGGCTAGCTGAGGTTTCCACCCATGCCCGCGAGGGACATGGTGTAAAGATAGCTGACTCGAATCATCGAATTCCGTTTGTGAAGGCACGCGACACAAGGTCCCGCTGTCGGACGCTGGGCAAGCAGCCTATGTTGTGCCTGCTGGGGGTTACCGAGGCATGTCTCCAGTGCCCAGGGTCCGTGCAACACGGCTCCCCTGGTACTCTCACTGGGCACTACGTCGAAGGGCAGGGATAAGGGGGTCGGCTCTTGATGGGCGCTTGTGGCATGGCTGGCGCGCCCACCGCTCCTACACGCTGGGCAAGCAGCCAATGCCATACCTACTAGGGGCTGTCGAGGCATACCTCCCATGCCCAAGTTCTATGCGACGAGGCTCCCTTGGTACTCTCACTGGGCACTACATCTGGAGGCAGGGACGAGTCGGCTGGCTCGCGATGGCACCCATGGCCCGGCTGGCGCACCCATCGCTACCGCAAACAGGGCAAGCTACCCATGCCATGCCTGGTGGGGGCTGCGGAGGCTTGCCTCCCATGCCTAGTCCGTGCGACCTGGCTGCCCTGGCTCGCTCCCTCGGCACCATGTCAAGGGGTTGGAACGAGGGGCTAGCTCGTGATGAGCGCCCGTGGCCTGGCTGGCGCGCCCACCGCTGTCGCAAGCTTGGCAAGCAGCCCATTCCGTGCCTGCTAGGGGCTGCCGATGCATGCTTCCCATTCCCAGGGTCCATGCAACGTGGCTCCCCTTGATGCTCGTTGGGCACTACATCGAGGGGCAGGGACGAGGGCACTCGTTCACGATTGTCACCACTGGCCTGGCTGGTACACCCACAGCTGCCGCACGTTGGGCAAGCAGCCCATGTCGTACCTGTTAAGGCCTGTAGAGGCATGCCTCCCATACCCAGGGTCAGTGCGAGGCGGCTCCCCTAGCTCGCTCGTTAGGCACTATGTCGAGGGGCCGAGACGAGGGGCTGGCTCACGATGGGCGCCCGTGGCTTACCTGGTGCGCCCACTGCTGCCACACGCTGGGCAAGCAGCCTATGCCCTGTTTATTGGCCGCTGTCGACGCATGTTTCTCGTGCCCAGGGTCCGTGCAACGTAGGTCCTTGGCTCGCTCGCGGGGCACTATGTGGTAGGGTCGGCTCATGATCAGCGCCTGTGGCCTGGCTGGCGCATCCATCGCTGTCGCACGCTGGGCAAGCAGCCCATGCTGTGCCTACTGAAGGCTATCGAGGCATGCCTTCCGTGCCAAGGGTCCATGCGACACGGCTCCCTGGCTCGCCCTCTAGGCACTATGTCCAGGGGTTGGTTCGTGATGGGCGCCCGTTGCCTGGCTGGCGCGCCCATCGCTGTCGGACGTTGGGAAAGCAACCCATGTTGTGCCCAGGGTCCGTGCGACGCGGCTCCCTTGGCTCGCTCGTGGGATACTATGTCGAGGGGCAAGGACGAGGGGGCTTGCTCGCGATGGGCGCCTGTAGCTTGGCTAGCGCGCCCAACGCTATCTCAACCTGGGGAAGCTGCCCATGCCGTGCTTGATGGGGGTTGCCGCAGCCTACTTCTAGTGCCCAGGGTCCGTGTGATGCGGCTCCCTTGGCTTGCTCACTAGTCACTATGTTGAGGGGCGGGGACGAGGTTGTTGGCTCGCGATGGGCGCCCGTGGCCTGGCAAGCTCGCCCATCGCATCCGCACACTGTGCAAGCAGCCCATGCCATACCTGCTAGGGGCTACCGAGGCATGCCTCCCATGTCCAGGGTCCATGCAATGCGGCTCCCCTGGCGCTCTCACTGGGCTCTAAGTAGAGGGGCAAGGATAAGGGGGTTGGTTCGAGATGGGCGCTGGTGGCTTGGCTAGCGCTTCCACTGCTGTCGCAGCTTGGGCAAGCTACCCATGCTGTGCCTGCTGGGGGCTGCCATGGCCTGCCTCTAGTGCCCAAGGTCCGTGCGACGCGGCTCCCCTGGCTCGCTCGCTGGGCACTATGTCGAGGGGCAGGGACAAGTGTGTTGGCCCGCGATGGGCACCCGTGGCCTGGCAGGGTTGCCCACCGCATCCGCACGCTGCGCAAGCAGCCTATGCCGTACCTACTGGGGGCTTTCGAGGCATGCCTCCCGTGCCCAGGCTCCGTGCGACATGGCTCCCTTGGTTCGCTTACTCGAAACTATGTCGTGGGGCTGGCTCGTGATGGGCGTTAGTGGCCTAGCTAGCACGCCCATCGCAGTCGTAAGCTCGGTAAGCAGCCCTTGCCGTGCCTATTGGGGGATGCCGAGGCATGCCTCCCGTGCCCAGGGTCTATGCGATGCGTCTCCCCTGGCTCGCTTGCTGAGCACTATGCAGAGGGTCTAGCTCATGATGGGTGGCCATCACTTGGCTTGCGCGCCAACTGCTGTCGAAAGCTGGGCAAGCAGCCCATACCATGCCAGCTAGGAGCTTCTAAGGCATGCCTTATGTGCCCACGATCCGTGCGACGCGGCTCCCCAAGCTCTCTCGCTGGGCACGATGTCGAGGATGTCGAGGGGCTGGCTCGCAATGGGCGCCCGTGGCCCAACTGACATGCCTACTGCCCCCGCACGCTGGGCAAGCAGCCTATACCACACCTGCTAGAGGTTGTCGAGGCATGCCTCCTGTGCCCAGGGTCCGAGCGACACGGCTCCCCTAGCTCGCTCACTGGGCACTATGTAGAGGGGCTAGCTCGTGATGGGCGGCCATGGCCTAGTTGGCGTGCCCACCGCTGTCAAAAGCTGGGCAAGCAGCCCATGCCATGCCAGCTAGGGGCTACTGAGGCATGCCTCCCATGCACAGGGTCTATGCGATGCGGCTCCCTAGGCTCACTTGCTGGGCACGATGTTGAGGGGCTAGATCGCGATGGTCGCCCGTGGCCTACCTGGCACGCCTACTGCCCCCACACACTAGGCAAGCAGCCCATGCCGTGCCTGTTGGGGGCTGTCAAGGCATGCCTCTTATGCCCACGGTATGTGTGACACGGCTCCCTTGGCTTGCTCACTGGGCACTATGTTTAGGGATAAGGACGAGGGGGCTTGCTCGTGATGGGTGCCCGTGACCTGGCTAGCGCGCCTACGTCATGCCGTGCTTGCTAGGGGCTACCGAGGCATGCCTCCAATGCCCATGGTCCATGCGAGGCAGCTCCCTGGCTCACTCGCGGGGCACTATGTCGAAGGGCTAGCTCGTGATGGGCCCTCGTGGCCTGGCTGGCGTGCCCACCGCTACCGCGTGCTGGGCAAGCAGCCCATGCCATGCTTGGTTGGGGCTGTCGAGGCGTGCCACCTGTAAACAGGTAGAATTTTAGAGAAAAGAATATTATTCCTTGTACTCTTTATAATAGAAATACAAAACTTATTATACTAGGTAGTAGCCTACTAATCAAGGAGTATATTACTCCTTTCCTATTATAAATAATAATATCACAGCTAGTATATTGCAGCTAGTATATCTAAAAATAATCTTCTTTAATTTTCAACATAAGATTTTCTAACACTCCCCCTCAAGCTGGAGCATAGTTGTCTATCATGCAAAGCTTGTCACTCAATCCATGGAAATCTTCCTTCTTAAGTGCTTTAGTAAACATATCAGCAATTTGATCTCTTGAAGGTGTAAAAGGAGTGCAAATATTCTTGTCAGTATCTGCATTTCTCACAAAATGACAATCGACTTCTATATGCTTTGTTTGTCCATGAAAAACAGGACTGCTTGCAATATGAATTGCAACTTGATTATCACAATGCATAGGAATAGGATCTGAATAGGTGACACCGAAATCTTTGAGGAGAGCTTTTAACCAAATCAGCTCACATGTGGTTTGAGCCATGGCACGATATTTTGCTTCAGCACTAGATCTTAAGACAACTATCTGTTTCTTACTGTTCCAAGTTACTAGATTCCCACCCACAAAGGTACAATATCCGAATGTAGATTTTCTATCACTTTTGTCACCAGTATAGCTAGCATTAGAATAGCCAACTAATTTCACATTATTGTTATTTTTGAACCACAATCCTAGAGATTTCTTTATATATCTCAAAATGTTGTAGGCAGCCTGCCAATGACCTTTTTTAGGCTTGTCCATGAATTGACTAATCAAACCCACAGCATGCATAATGTTTGGTCTAGTAACTGTCAAGTAAGCTTCCCAACAAGTCTTCTGTATTGGCCATAGTCTGCAAAGTTATCATTCTCCTTCCACAGGTCAAGATTAGATTCTATTTGTGTATCCAACAATTCTGCACCAAGTAAACCTACTTCTTGTAATAGATCAGTTGCATACTTTCTTTGAGACAGTACTACACCTTCTTTACCATGAGCAACTTAAATATTAAGAAAGTACCTTGATTGACTAAGATCTTTGGTGACAAATTGTTGGTGCAAATGTTTCTTGGTTGCTTCGATTCCATTTACATCACTACCTGACAAGAGTATATCATCAACATAAACAATAAGTATTATAATCCCCAATGCACTATGTTTTACAAAAACCGAATGATCAGCTTGACTTCGCTTGAATCCTGCTGCAAAAACAACTTGGCTAAACTTATCAAACCAAGCTCTAGGACTTTGCTTTAATCCATAAATAGTCTTGTTAAGCTTACATACTAAGTGAATCTCCCCCTGAGCAATAAAGCCAGGTGGTTACTCCATATAAACTTCCTCATTCAAATCTCCGTAAAGAAATGCATTCTTGACATCTAGTTGATACAGTGGCCAATCACAATTAACTGCAACTGAGATGGCCACACGAATAGAGTTTAACCTGGCAACAGGTGAAAAGGTTTCAAAGAAGTCAATACCAGGTGTTTGCGTGTATCCTTTTGCAACTAGTCGGGCTTTATACCAATCAATAGAACCATTAGGATTGTATTTGACGTAAAGACCCAACGACAAGCAACAGGTGAAACTCCTTCAAGTAAAGGTACTAAGTCCCATGAGTTTCTACTGAGAAGAGTTGACATTTCCTCATTCATGGCCTGTTTCCAATTATAATCTTGAACTACCTCTGGATAATTCTTAGGAATAGACATGGTTGACAAAGATAAATCTAAGAGACGAAAAACAAGACCAAGTGACTAAAGGAAACAACATTACCAATATAATGTTGGGTACAAGAGCGTTTACCTTTCTGGAGAGCTATTGGCAAATCATCAAGATCATCAGCAGAAAGCAATGAAGGAGATGGCTATGAGGCAGGAGGAGTTTGCAACTTATTCCTTCTGGTGTAAACTTGGATAGGTTTTGAAGAAGGTAGAGTCACGGGAGAAGGTGTTACTATGGTAGGAAAGGGAACTAACTCTTTGACTTTAGAGTTTTTAAAAAACGATTCTGACTCAAAAAATGTGACATCAGCGGAAACAAAAATTCTTTTTAACACCAGATCATAACATTTATAACCTTTTTGAGTTCGAGGATATCCTAAAAAAACACAACGTACAGCCCTAGGAGACAATTTATCCATACCAGTTTCAAATAAATGAATGAAGCAAACACACCCAAAAATTCGCGGAGTTAGAGAAAAGAATGGACAATCTAGAAAAAGACATTTGAAAGGAATGTCACCTCCAAGAGTTGAAGATGGCATCTGATTAATGAGAAATCCAATAGTGAGTACGGCATCACTCCAAAAGTATTTGGGTACATTTGTTTGAATCATAATAGTACGAACAACATCAAGAAGATGTCTATTTTTACGTTTTGCCACACCATTTTGTTGTGGAGTATGAGCACATGATGATTGGTGAATAATGCAATTTGCAGAACAAAAAAGAGAGAAGTCAGTTTTCATATATTCCAAGGCATTATTAGATCGTAAAATACAAATACTGATTGAAAATTGAGTCTTTATTTCATTATAAAACGTTTGAAATGCATCAAAAATATGAGACCTATCTTTTAGCAAATAAATCTAAGTCATTCGAGAATAATCGTCCACAAAAGTGATAAAAATATTTATGACTGGACAAAGTAGGATAACGACAAGGCCCCTATACATCGGAGTGAACTAAATCAAAAGGACTTAAAATTTCAACTCTCTTTAGGAGAAAAAGACGACCTGTGATGTTTTCCCAACTAATATGCATCACAGTTTATTAAAGCAGTAGACTCAACAAAAGGTACTATTTTTTTTAGCTTGGAAAAATTAGGATGACCTAAACGACAATGCCAATCATAAGGAGACACACCACCAGCAATAGCAGTAACAGAAGAATTAAGAAAATAAACGCCTCCTGATTCAGAGCCGTGTCTAATTAATGTATTTGTTTGAAGATCCTGAAAAATACAATGAGTAGGAAAGAAGGTTACAGAACAATTTAAAGATTTTGTAATTTGATTTACTGAGAGAAAATTAAATGATAATTTGGGAACATGTAATACTTGATTAAGTGTAAGAGAAGGAGTGTGAACAATACCAAACCTAGAGAAGTAGAAATAGACCCATCAGCAATAGTAATTAGTGACAGAGATTGACAAGGAGTAAAAGTATGAAACTGACGTTGGTCCGCAGTCATGTGATTTGATGCACTAGAATCTATTAACCAAGAATTACTTGAAAGAGTTGCAAGTGTAGCGGTACCTGTTTGGAGGCTACGAGAGGTAATAAAATTAGGTTGTGATTGAATTAACTATTCATACTCCACCTTAGAAATCTGAATAACATCATCAAGTCCAATTGAAGAAACAGAACCATCAGAAGTGAATGTAGCAGCAGCTGCCTCAAGAGTGTTGTGCTTTTTGGTACGTTTGGTAGCCCATTCAGGTTTACCATGCTTGTCCCAACATGCATCTTCAGTGTGATTTCCTTTGCCACAAAAATCACATTTTCTATCACGTCCTTTACTCTTTCCAATATTGTGCCGACGTTCTTGTGCGAACATGGCCGAATACTCAAGAGTAATAGGTGGAGATGATAGAGTTAAAGAGGCTGATTGCAAGCGAGAGAAGATTGCTTGACGAGTAGGCATTGTGCTTTCTGCAAGTAATTGAATTTTGAGAGTATTGTATTGGTCGTTTAGATTCATAAGAAATCCATAAACAAAGAGATTTTTCCACTGACGTTTTTGAGTTTCTAGATCTGTAGAGAGGGGCTGCAATTCACGGAATTCATTGATAATTCCTCTATAGGCAGCCAAAATTTATGGAAGGGATTTTTCACTTTGTTTGTTATCAACAAGTTGTTGAAATAAAGAGAAAATTCAAGAATTATTACCATCATTTAAGAACATTTCTTTAATAGAGTCCCACATTTCCTTAGCAGTTGATATCAATCCAACAGAGGCAGCAATCTCAGGTTCCAAAGAATTTAGCAGCCACGTTTTCACGGCACAATCAGATTGACACCAAGCTACATATTTGGAATCCTTAGTGGCTATCATCGTTTGAACTAGATGATGATCACGACCTTGAGAACCAAGGAAGGTACGAAATGCTTAAGACCAAAGAGCATAATTTCTACCATTAAACTTTACAGTAGTTCCAACAGAATCACCCAAATCAGAGTGAGACATATTATCTGACATCTTGATTTGTAGATTCAAGTACCCAAAAATAAAAAATAATAAAATAAAATGCATAACCTCAAACACAGAGGCACAAACTCAAATACGGAAGCCCAACCTCAAATATGGAGGCACAACCTCAAAAACAGAGGTACAAAAAAAAAAATCAATCACACAAGAGGGGATTGATTAACCCTCACAAAAAAAAAAAGTTTAAGATAAGAATGAACCTTGCTCTGATACCATGTAAACAGGCAAAATTTTAGAGAAAAGAATATTATTCCTTGTACTCTTTACAATAGAAATACAACACCTATATATACTAGGTAGTAGCCTACTAATCAAGGAGTAGATTAATCCTTGATATATGGTAACAGCCTACCAATCAAGGAGTAGATTACTCCTTTCCTATTATAGACAATAATTTTACAGCTAGCATATCTAAAAATAATCTACTTTAATTTTCAACATAAGATTTTCTAACACCACCCATGCCCAGGTCCGTGCGACGTGGCTCACCTGGTTCGCTTGCTGGTTCCTATGTTGAGGGGCAGGGGCGAGGGGGCTGGCTCACGATGGGCGCCCGTGGCCTGGCTGGCGCGCCCACCGCTCTCGCAAGCTGCGCAAGTAGCCAATGTCGTACCTGTTGGGGGCTACCGAGGTATGCCTTCAGTGCCCAAGGTCCGTGCGACATGGCTCCATTGGCTCGCTCGCTGGGCACTATGTCGAGGGGCAGGGACGAGGGGGCTTGCTCGCGATGGGCGCCCGTGGCTTGGCAGGCGCGCCCACTGGTGTAGCATAATTGGCAAGCAGCCCATCCCGTGCTTGCTAGGGGCTGCCGAGGCGTGCCTCCAATGCCCAAGGTCTGTGTGCCGCGGCTCCCCTGCTTCGCTCACTGGGCACTATGTCGATGGGCAGGGACGAAGGGGCTGGCTGGCGATGGGCGCCCGTGGCTTGGCTAGCGCGCTCACCGCTGTCGCAAGATGGGCAAGCAGCCCATGCCATACCTACTGGGGGCTGCCGAGGCAAGACTCAAATGCCCATGATCCGTGCGACACGGCTCCTTGGCTCGCTCGCGAGGCACTATGTCAAGGGGCTGGCTTTTGATGAGCGCCTGTGGCCTGGTTGCCGTGCCCACCGCTGCCGCACTCCGGGCAAGCACGCATGCCATTCCTGCTAGGGGCTGCCGAGGCATGCCTCTGGTGCCCAGGGACCGTGTGACGCGTCTCCCCTGCCTCGCTCGATGGGCACTAAGTGGAGAGGCAGGGACGAGGGGGCTGGCTCGCGTTGGGTTCCTGTAGCCTGATTAGCGCACCTACAACGGCCGCACGCTGGGCAAGCAGCCCATGTCGTGCTTGCTGGGGCCTGCTGAGGCATGCCTCCTTTGCCCAGTGACCGTTCAACGCTGCTCTCCTGGCTCGCGATAGGCGCCACTAGACTGGCTAGCGAACTCACCGCTGCTACACGCTAGGCACTTGGCCCGTGCCATGCTTACTAGGGGCAACCGAGGCATGTCTCCCGTTCCCAGGGTCTGTGCAATGCGGCACACCTGGCTCAGTCGCTGGGCATTAAATCGAGGGATAGGGATGATGGGGCTGGCTCACGATGGGAGCCACTGGCCTGGCTGGCGCGCCCACCGCTGCTGCATGCTGGGCACTTCCCCTATGCCGTGCCTGCTGGGGGCTGCTGACGTATGCCTCCCTTCTGCAGGGCCTATGCGATGCGCCTCCCCTGTCTCACTCGCAGGGCACTACATCTGGGGTCAGGGATGACGGGGCTGGCTCACGATGGGTGCCACTAGCCTCACTGGCGCGCCCGCAGCTGCCGTACGCTGGGCACTTGGCCCATGCCGTGCCTGCTGGTGGCTACCGAGGCATGCCTCCCATTCCCAGGGTCCATACGACGTGGCTCCTTTGGCTCGCTCGCTGGGCACCATATCAAGGGGCAGGGACGAGGGGGCTGGCACATGATGGGCAACCGTGGCCTTACTAGTGTGCCCACCGTTGCCGCATGGTGGGCAAGCAGCCCATGCAGAACCTGCTGGGGGCTGCGGAGGCATGCCTCCTGTGCCCAAGGACCGTGTGACGCAGCTTCCCTAGCTCGCTTTCTGGGCAGTAAGTCGAGGGGCAGGGATGAGGGGGCTTGCTCGCGATGGGCGCCCGTGGCCAGGCTGGCACGCCCACAGCTGCCGCACGCTGGGCAAGCAGCCCATGCTATGCTTGCTGGGGTTTGCTGAGGCATGCCCTCTTTGCCCAGTGTCCATGCGACGTGGCTCCCATGGCTCGCTCGCTGGGCACTGTCTCGAGGGTCAGGGACGAAGGGCCTGGCTCGCGATGGGCGCCACGGGCCTAGCTAGCGCACCCACCGCTGCTGTACGCTGGGCACTTGGCCCATGCTGTGCCTACTAGGGACTGTTGACGTGTACCTCCCTTGTGCAGGGCCTGTTTGACGCGGCTCCCCTTTCTCACTCGCTGGGCACTACCTCTGGGGTCGGGGATGAGGGGGCTGGCTCGCGATGGGTGCCACTGGCCTTGCTGGCATGCCCATGGCTACCGCACGCTGGGAACTTGGCCCATGCCATGCTTCCTGGGGGCTGCCGAGGCATGCCTCCCGTTCCCTGGGTCCAAGCGACGCGGCTCCCCTGGATAGCTCACCGGGCACCATATCGAGGGGCAGAGACGAGGGGGCTGGCACGTGATGGGTGCCCGTGGCCTTGCTGGTGATCCCACTGCTGCCGCACTTTGGGCAAGCAGCCCATGCCGTGCCAGCTGGGCGCTGCCGAGGCATGCCTCCTATGACCAGGGTCCATGAGACCCGACTCCCCTGGCTTGCTCGCTGGGCAGTAAGTCGTGGGGCAGGGACGAGGGGGCTGGCTCGCGATGGGCGCACGTGGCCTGGCTGGTGTGCCCTCTGTTGCTGCACTTTAGGCATGCAGCCCATGTCGTGCCTACTGGGGGATGCTGAGGCGTGCCTCCCGTACCCGGGGTTTGTGCGGTGCTGCTCCCCTGGCTCGCTCACTGGGCGCTATGTCGAGCGGCTGGCTCGTGATGGGCGCTTGTGGCAGGGCTGGCATACCAACCACTGCCACTTGCTGTGCAAGCAGCCCATGCCATACCTGCTGGAGGCTTCTATGGCGTGCCTCCCATGCCCAGAGCCCATGCGACACGGCTTCTCTGGGCAAGCAGCCAATGTCGTGCCTTGTGGGGGCTTCTGAGGCATGTCTCCCATGGCAAGGGTCAAATCGATGCGGCTTCCCTGGCTCGCTTACTGGGCACTATGTCGAGGGGCAGGGACTGGGCGGCTGGCTCACGATGGGCGCCCGTGGCCTGGCTGGAGCGCCCACTGCTCCGGTACGCAGGGCAAGCAGCCCATGCTGTGCCTGCTGAGAGCTACCGAGGCTTGCCTCTCGTGGCAAGGGTCCGTGCGATGCAGCTCCCCTGGCTCACTCGCTGGGCACTATGTCGAGGGGTAACGACGAGGGGGCTGGCTCGTCATGGGCGCCCATGGCCTCACCGGCATGCCAAACGCTGCTGCATGCTCGGCAACCAGCCCATGCCATGCCTGCTGGGGGCTGCAGAGGCATTCCTCCCATGTGCAGGGTCCGTGAGACGCGGCTCCCCTGGCTCGCTCGCTGGGCACTATGTTGAGGGGTAGGGAAGAGGGTGCTGGCTCGCGATGGGAGCCCGTGGCCTTGCTGGCGCGCCCTCCACTGCTGCACTCTGGGCAAGCAGCCCATGCTGTGCTTGCTGTGAGCTGCCATGGCTTGCCTCCCGTGCCCAGGGTCCATGCGATGAGGCTCCCCTAGCACGCTCGCTGGGCACTATGTCAAGGGGCTGGCTCGCGATGGGCGCCTGTGGCCTGGCTGGCACGCCTGCTACTCCCATACGCTGGGCAAGCAGCCCCTGCCGTGCCTGCTATGGGCTTCCGAGGTGTGTCTCCCGTGCCCAGGGTCCGTGTGACGCGGCTCCCCCGTCTCGCTCACTAGGAGCTAAGTCGAGGGGCAGGGACGAGGGGGCTGGCTCGCGATGGTCTCCCGTGGCCTTGCAGGCACGCCCACTGTTGCCGCACGCTGGGCTAGCTGCCCATGGCACGCCTGCGGTGAGCTTCCAAGGCATGCCTCTAGTACCCAGGGTCCATCCGACGTGGCTCCCCTGGTTCGCTCGCTGGGCACTATGTCGAGGGGCAACGATGAGGGGGCTAGGTCGCGATGGGCTCCCGTGCCCTGGCTGGCGCACCCACCGCTGCCGCATGCTAGGCAAGCAGCCCATGCCGTGCCTGTTGGGGGATGCCTAGGCATGGCTCCCATGCCCAGGTTCCATGTGACGTGGCTCCCCTGGATCGCACGTTGGGCACCATGTCTAGGGGCAAGGACAAGGGGGTTGGCTCGCGATGGGCGCCCATGGCCTGCATGGCGCACCCACCGCTGCTGCACACTGGGCAAGCCCATGCCATGCCTGCGGGTGGCTACCTAGGAATGCATGCCATGCCCAATGTCCATGTGACGCGGGTCCCCTGGCACGCTCCCTAGGCACCATGTCGAGGGTCAGAGACGGAGGGGGCTCTTAAGTGATGGGCGCCAGTGGACTTGCTAGCACGCCCACTGCTGCCGCACGCTAGGCAAGCAGCCCATGCCGTGCCCGTTGGGGGCTGCCGAGGCATGCCTCCCATGTGCAGGGTCCATGCGACGTGGCTTCCCTGGATCGTTCGCTGGGCACCATGTCGAGGGGCAGGGACGAGGAGGCTATCTCGCGATGGGCGCCCGTGGCCTGGCTGGCGTGCCCTCCGCTACTGCACACTGGGCAAGCAGCCCATGTCATGCCCGTTGGGGGCTGCTGAGGCATGCCTCCCATTCCCAGGGTCCATGCAACATGGCTTCCCTGGCTCGCTCGCTGGGCACAATGTCGAGGGGCAGGGACGAGGGGGCTGCCTCGCGATGGGCGCCCACGGCCTGGCTGGCGCGTCCTCCGCTGCCGCATGCTGGGCAGTTGGCCCATGCCGTGCCTGCTGGGGGCTGTCGAGGCATGCCTTCCTTGCCCACTGTCCATGTGACGCTGCTCCCTGCCTCGCTCATTAGGTAGTACTTTACCAAGGGACAGCATTGAGGGACAACTTTCTGTTAGATATATATACTTTTTATTAGAGTATCACTTGGTTCCCCAATGCTTCACCAAAGGACTTGCTTCTTTTTCCAGGTCATTATCTTGAGGGACATTTCAAACCTTGGGGGATTGATTATCAAAAAGAAAGGGACAATTATTGTGGTGGTTCGGGAAGGGGGGGTGGGGGAAGGACGAATCAAAGCCACAAAGGGTTAAATCTCAGTGGATCATGGCAGCAAGGCCACTCTGCCACTTACAATACCCCGTCGCATATTTATGTCATCTGCAAATGATTCTACCCCTCGTTCAGTGGGAATCACACTTTAAGGCAGCCCGCAAGGCTCCTTCGTCGCGCGGGCTTGGCCAACGACATGTGCCTTCGGGGTCCGAGAGGTACCTACTGCAGGTCGATAATCGGGCGATGGGGGCATGCATCACTTCTAGCCTGGATTCTGACTTAAAGGCATTCAATCACAATCCAGTGCACAGTAGCTTCACGCCACTGGCTTTTCAACCAAGCAGATGACCAATTATGTGAATCAATGGTTCCTCTCATACTAGGTTGAATTACAATCGTGACGCGGGCATCAATAGGGTAAAACTAACCTGTCTCACGACGGTCTAAACCCAGCTCACATTCCCTCTTGTGGGTGAACAATCCAACACTTGGTGAATTCTGCTTCACAATGATAGGAAGAGCCGAACTTGAAGGATCAAAAAGCAACGTCGCTATGAACGCTTGGCTGCCACAAGCCACTTATCCCTGTGGTAACTTTTCTAACACCTCTAGCTTCAAATTTTGAAGGTCTAAAGGATCGATAGGCCACGCTTTCATGGTTTGTATTCGTATTGGAAATCATAATCAAACGAGCTTTTACCTTTTTGTTCCACACGAGATTTCTGTTCTCATTGAGCTCATCTTAGGACACCTGCATTATCTTTTAACAGATGTGCCACACCAGCCAAACTACCCACCTGACAATGTCTTCCGCCCAGATCGACCGGCCAAAGCCAACCTTGGGTCCAAAAAGAGGGGCAATGCCCCACCTCTGATTCAAGGAATAAGTAAGATAACGTTAAAAGTAGTGGTATTTCACTTTCACCATTTTTGGCTCCTAGTTATCCTACACCTCTCAAGTCATTTCACAAAGTCAGATTAGAGTCAAGCTCAACAGAGTCTTCTTTCCCCACTGATTCTGCCAAGCCCGTTCCCTTGGCTGTGGTTTCACTGGATAGTAGACAGGGATAGTGGGAATCTCGTTAATCCATTCATGCATGTCACTAATTAGATGATGAGGCAATTGACTACCTTAAGAGAGATAGTTATTCCCACTGTTTACCCATGCTTGGTTGTATTTCTTCACTTTGACATTCAAAGCACAAGGGTAGAAATCATATTGCGTTGGCATCCGCAGGGACCATCGCAATGCTTTGTTTTAATGAAACAATCGGATTCCCCTTGTTCGCACCAGTTCTGAGTTGGTTATTTGATGCCCGAGGAAGGCCCGAAGGAACCATTCCCAGTCCGTCCCCAGACCAGCACGCGGTGACCCACTCTCACCGTGGGAGTAGCTCGAGCAGTCCATTGACAGTCGACGCGCTTGAGACTGGGACCCCCGTGCCCAGCCCTCAGAGCCAATCCTTTTCCCAAGGTTACCAATCCATTTTGCTGACTTCCCTTGCTTACATTATTCCATCGACCAGAGGCTGTTCACCTTTGAGACCTGACGGGTTATAAGTACGATCTGGCGTGGGAGGCACTCAGTCCTCCGGATTTTCAAAGGGCCGCCGGGGGCGCATCGGACACCACGGGACATGCGATCCTCTTCCAGCCACTAGACCCTACCCCCGGCTGAGCCGTTTCCAGGCTGAGCAGGCTATTAAATAGAAAAGATAACTCTTTCCGGGGCCCCCGTCGACGTCTTCGGGCTCTTTAACGTTACCATCAACCGCCACGTCCCGATTCCAAAATTTTAACTGGGCCTTCTTACGAAGCTCGCGCCTAGGCACTATCCGATGAGCTTCCCCCATCTCCTAGGATCAACTAACCTATGTGCAAGTGCCGTTCACATGGAACCTTTCCCTTCTTTGACCTTCAAAGTTCTCATTTGAATATTTGCTACTACCACCAAAATCTGCACCAATGGTTGCTCCACACAAGCTCATGCCCCTGGTTTTATAGCGACCACTGCCCCCTCCTACTCATTGGGCCTTGGCCCTTGCCCCAAAGGCAGAGTATAGATCACGTGCTTCAGCGCCATCCATTTTGGAGGCTAGTTGATTCGGCAGGTGAGTTATTACATATTCTTTAGCAGATTTCGACATCCATGGCCACCGTCCTAGAGTCTTAATCGACCAACACCCTTTGTGGGTTCTAGGTTAATGCGTAGTTGGGCACCGTAACCAACTTCTGGTTTATCCCGCATCACCAGTTTTGCTTACCAAAAATGGCCCACTCGAAGCTCTCAATTCCGTGGGATGGCTCAACGAAGCAGCTGCCTCGTATTACTTATTTAAAGTTTGAGAATAGGTCGAGGGCATTGCGCCCTCGATACCTCTAATCATTGGCTCTACCCGATAGAACTCGCATCTGAGCTCTAGCTATCCTGAGGGAAACTTTGGAAGGAAGCAGCTACTAGACGGTTCGATTAGTCTTTCGCCCCTATACCTAAGTCAGACGAATGATTTGCACGTCAGTATCGCTGTGGGCCTCCACTAGAGTTTCCTCTAGCTTCGCCCTGCTCAAGCATAGTTCACCATCTTTCAGGTCCCGATAGGCATGGTCGCACTTGAACCCTTCTCAAAAGATTGAGGTCGGTCGGTGGTGCACCCATGAGGGATCCCACCAATCAGCTTCCTTGTGCCTTATGGGTTTACTAGCTCGTTGACTCACACGCATGTCAAGCTTGTTGGTTTGTGTTTCAAGACGGTTCGAATGGGGAGCCTGCTAACCAATGCTAGAGGTGCACAGGTGCTGAAGCGCCACTACGATGGCACGTGCTGCCAGCCACAATCTCGACGACGACATCTCCGCGAGCGTATCAAAGGCTTGGGCTTGGGCCGTCATCGCGATCTGCATCGGTCCACACCCCGAGTCGATCGACGAACCGGCTCGTGGTCATTCCACATCGGAATGAGGTGCATCGCTGGACCCCATCCGTCCCCCTCCCGACAATTTCAAGCACTCTTTCACTCTCTTATCAAAGTTCTTTTCATTTTTCCCTTGCAGTACTTGTTCGTTATCGGTCTCTCGCCCATATTTAGCCTTAGACAGAATTCTCCACCCTATTGGGGTTGCATTCCCAAACAACCCGACTCATCGATAGCGCCTCGTGGTGTAATAGGGTCCGAGCGAGACGGGGCTCTCACCCTCTCTGGCGCCTCTTTACAGGGGACTTGGGCCCCAGTCCATTGCTGAGGATGTTTCTCTAGACTAAATTCGGGCACCAAGGGTGCATGATTTTCAAGCTGGACTTTTCCCAATTCGCTCGTCATTACTAAGGGAATCCTGCCAATGCGCACGACTAGATCACCACTCACATGCCGCACGTACAAATGGGCAGCAACATCACCAAACAAGCTACAAGCCGACAAGCGAAAGGCCCATCGATCATGCAGGTCATCGAGTGCCACCGTACCTAAGCCACTAAGCGCGAAATCGTTTTGATAGCAAGGGACAATTATTCGATTGCAAGGGACAATTGATGAGGCCTTGGCAGCAAGGGTGCCACATGGTGCCTAGTCTGGCCATGTGGCTCGCTCGATGCTAACGGGATCCAACCACGCGTCCACCGCCTCGAGTCCGTCTCGACAACGAGTCCGCCTTGGCAAGCCTGAGCATCGGGATCCAACCACGCGTCCACCGCCTCGAGGGCATGCGATGAAGCACTACGCATGCTCGAAATCCCCCTAGCGATTTGGCCCTCGTGTATCATGCATCATCGTTAGCTTCACCGCCCACATTGTTGTGCTTGTCTAGCCACATTCTAGCTCATTATCCCATGATTTAGCGGACATTTTTCCCACTGATGAGGCCTTGGCAGCAAGGGTGTCACGCCATGCCCAGGCTGGTCGTGTCGCTCGCTCGATGCTAACGGCTGACAATCGTGTCATCGATCATGCTGCACAACGAGTCCGCCTAGGCAAGCCTAAGCATCGGGATCCAACCATGCATCCACCGCCTCGAGGGCCTGAGACAAAGCACTCCGCATCCTCAACATCCCCCCAGTGATTTGGCCCTTGCGTAGCATGCATCATCGTTAGCTTCGTCGCCGACACCGTCGAGCTTGTCTAGCCACATCCCAGCTCATTATCCCACAAATTTTCTTGTTTCATTGCCCACAATTTAGAGAATTTCGTTTCCCATGTTTTCCCCACTCCGTTGGCTATTGATCGGGCATCCTACACTTTTCAGCCAACGTCGCCGGCTGCCTGCCTGTCGGCGGTGGTGGCCGCCACAGCCACACACCACTTGCTGGATGGGCAAGGCAGCAAAGCCCTGCCCATGCCATGCGTGCTGGGTTCCCCAAGCCCTGCGCCTACCCACATAGGATGGACAGGGGGGTGCACGCATGGCTTGTTGGCACCCAGCGAGCTAGGTGACCCCTTCCCCCTAAACATCAGGGGCAGACTCCTCATGAATTACATGATTTATTTGAGTCATTTTTGGACCAATTCTTTGATGAAAAGACCGTCAATTCACACCAATTTTGCAACTGGGCATTGCGGCCAGCAGGCTGGGGCAGCTGTGCCTCAACCTGGCCCGGGGTGCATGTTGGCTGCCCTGTCCAGTGCACCTCTAGCCACCCCGTGGCTGCCCGCAGCGTCCATCACAGCTAGGGGCACGGCCAAGCCCAGCTTGCCCATAAAATCAATGCCCACAGCATGTGCCGAGCCTCACAACATGCTCGCGGCTAGCTCGCGTGGGGCGCCCCTGGCAAGGCTGGCGCCATGCTAGCTGGGGACTGCTATGGCAGCCCTGGCTCACACGCTGGGAACCATGTCAAGGGGCAGGCACAAGGGGGCTAGCTCGCGACGGGCACCTGTGGCCTGGCTGGCGCACCAATCGCTGCCGCACGCTGGGCAAACCGCCCATGCCATGCATGCTGGTGGCTGTCGAGGCATGCCACCCGTGCCTAGGGTCTGTGCGATGCGGCTCCCCTGGGTCGCCTGCTGGGCACCATGTCGAGGGGCAGGGACAAGGGGGCTGGCTCCTGATGGACGCCTGTGGCCTGGTTGGTGCGCCCACCGCTGCTGCACGCTGGGTAAGCAGCCCATGTCATGCCTGCTACAGGCTGCCAAGGCATGCCTCCCATGCCCTGGCTCTATGAAACGCGACTGCAGTGGATCGCTCGATGGGCACCATGTCGAGGGGTAGGGACGAGTGGGCTGGCTAGCGATGGGTGCCAGTGGCTGGCCTTGTACGCCCACTGCTGCCGCACGCTGGGCAAGCAGCCCTTGCCATGCCTACCGGGGGCTGCCTAGGCATGCCTCATATGCTGAGGGTCTGCGTGACGCGGCTTCCCTCGCTCGCTCGCTGGGCACCATGTCGAGGGGTAGGGGCGCGGGCGCTACCTCGCGATAGGCGCCCGTGGCCTGGCTGGCGCACCCATCGCTGCCACACACTGGGAATGTAGCCCATACCGTGCCTGCTGAGGGCTCCTAGACATGCCTCCCATGCCCAGGTTTGTGCGACACGACTCTCTTGGCTCGCTCGCTGGGCATCATGTCGAGGGGAAAGGACGAGGGGGCTAGCAAGCGATGGGCGTCAATGACCTAGTTAGTGCGCCCACCGCTGCAGCATGCTGGGCAAGCAGCCCATGCCATGCCTACTGAGGCTGCCAAGGCATGCTTCCCGTGCCCAATTTTCGTGTGACGCAGCTCCCCTTACTCACTCACTGGGTAGTACTTTACCGAGGGACAGCATCGAAGGACAAGTTTCTATTAGATATATATATATATATATATATATATTTTATTAGAGTAACACTTGGTTCCCCAATGCTTCTTGATATGTTTCCAAGTGTTTTTCCTTGTGTTTCTCATTCTCTACAAGCCCAAAGGACCTACTTCTTTTTCCAGGTCATTATCTTGAGGGACGATTTCAGACCTCGGGGCATCGATTGCTGAAAAGAATCGGACAATTGTTGTGAGGGTTCGAGAGAGGGGGAGGGACGAATTAAAGTGATAAAGGGCTGAATCTCTATAGATCATGGAAGCAAGGCCACTCTGCCACTTACAATACCCCATCGCATATTTAAGTTGTATGCAAATGATTCTACCGGTCTCTCGGTGGGAATCGCACTTCAAGGCAGCCAGTGAGGCTCCTCTGCCGTGCGATCTTGGCTAACGACACATGCCTTTAGGGGTCGGGAGGCATCACTTCTAGCCCAGATTCTAACTTAGAGTCGTTTAGTCATAATCCAGCGCATGGTAGCTTCGCGTCACTGGCTTTTTAACCAAGCGCGATGTCTCGTACTAGGTTGAATTACTACTGCGACACGAGCATCAGTAGGGTAAAACTAACCTGTCTCACAATGGTCTAAACCCAGCTCACGTACCCTATTGGTAGGTGAACAATCCAACACTTGGTGAATTTTGCTTCACAATGATAGGAAAAGCAAACATCGAAGGATCAAAAAGTAACGTCGCTATGAACGCTTGGCTGCCACAAGCCAGTTATCCATGTGGTAACTTTTCTGACACCTCTAGCTTCAAATTTCGAAGGTCTAAAGGATCAATAGGCCATGCTTTCACTGTTCGTATTCGTACTAGAAATCAGAATCAAACGAGCTTTTACCCTTTTGTTCCACACGAGATTTCTATTCTCATTGAGCTCATCTTAGGACACCTGCATTATCTTTTGACAGATATGCCGGCCCAGCCAAACTCCCCATCTGACAATGTCTTCCGTTTACCCACACTTGGTTGAATTTCTTCACTTTAACATTCAGAGCACTGGGCAGAAATCACATTGCGTGAGCATCCGCAGTGACCATTGCAATGCTTTGTTTTAATTAAACAATCGGATTCCCATTGTCCGTACCAATTCTGAGTTGGTTGTTTGACGCTCGGGGGAGGCCCTCGAAGAAATCATTCCCAGTCCATCCCCCAGCCGACACGCGATGACCCGCTCTCACCATCGGAGCAGCTCAAGTAGTCCACCGATAGCCGACGGGTTTGGGATTGGGAACCCCATGCCCAACCCTCAGAGCCAATTCTTTTCCTGAGGTTACAGATCTATTTTTTTGAATTCCCTTGTCTACATTGTTCCATCGACCGGAGGCTATTCACCTTGGAGACCTGATGCGGTTATGAGTATGACTGGGCGTGGGAGGCACTCGGGTCCTCTGGATGTTTAAGGGCTGTTGGGGGCGCATCGAACTCCACGCGACGTGCGGTGCTCTTCCAATCACTGGACCTTACCTCTGGTTGAGCTATTTCTAGGGTGGGCAGGCTGTTAAACAGAAAGGATAACTCTTTCTGGGGGCCTGGCCAATGTCTACGAACTCCTTAACATTACCGTCAGTCGCAACATCCTAGTTCCGAAATTTTAACGGGATCCCCTTTTGATGCTCACACCGAGGCACTATCCGACGAGCTTCCCCCGTCTTTTAGGATCGACTAACCCATGTGCAAGTGCCGTTCACATGGAATGTTTCCCCTCCTCGGCCTTCAAAGTTCTCATTTGAATATTTGCTACTACAACCAAGATCTGCACCGATGGTCACTCCGCCCGGGCTCACGCCCCGAGTTTTACAGCGACCACTGCGCCCTCCTACTCATTGGGGCTTGGCCCTTGCCCCAACGATCGGGTATAGGTTGCGTGCTTTAACGTCATTCATTTTTTGGGCTAGTTGATTCGGCAAGTGAGTTATTACACACTCCTTAGCGAATTTCGACTTCCATGACCACAGTCCTACTGTCTTAATCAACCAACACCCTTGAGTCAACAATGCAAAACGCAAAGTAAGAAGATGGTATTATGAGAACTCTTTCTCAACCTTTATTGAAAATGAAGGAACTCTTTACAAAAGAAGGGTCTCTCTTTAAGAGCACCCAAAGCCTCTAGCTACCCACACACTTGAATTTGTATCACTCGATGAGTTTACAACTCAACCCAAGCCCCCTTTTTATACTAGTTGAGGAGTGTCATACTCAAACACTCCCTCTTAGTTATCCCACGTTTTTCGGATAGGCCACCCAATCTTGATCACGAATCTTTATCTCATTGAGGCTTATCTTCAAAGTTTGGATAGCATCCTTCTCTTGCAAGGACTCTTTCTGAGTCAAGGATCTCATCTCCTTTAAAGTCTTCTCCAAGCCTTCTTATCCACTTTCAATCGGTTCGGATAGTCTTAAGGAGGTGGTTTCCATTTAGAACTCTTTTCGAGCTTTATCTCCCTTGGCTTGCGGGACAAACATCTCTTTCTTATCCTTCTATCGCTTTGATCCTCCTCTTGCCAATAGCCACATCCTTTCTTTGTGGAATATCTTTGCTTGCTGGACTTTCCATCCATGCCGAGTCAAGTTCCCAGATTCTGCCATATGTTTTCGTCACTGGACATATTCGGATCACTATGTGCTGGTGCTTGCTTGAGGCATCTTTGCCGCTTCCCCCTTAAGCGGGCTTATGGGTCTGTTTGTGTGCTTCATCCCTCGATCCATAACATTCCTAACTCATCAGCGAATCTTGCCACTAGAAGTATGAAACTCGATTTCTCACCAAGTCTCCCGCATTCGTTTTCATATGTAACTCATGCATTTTTGCCTTGCTAGCGTGGTCATCCACACTTGTAGGTCTTGGCATGGAGGAAGACTCACCATGCCTGTGCCTTGGTACTCAGATTCAAGGGTCTGATAGTAGGCAACTATCCTTCCATTGAAAGCTGATAGGGTAGAAATTTGAGTGATGCATCGCCAGCACGATGGGCACTTGTGGCCTGGTTGGTGCGCCTGCTGCTGCCACACGCTGGGCAAGCAGCCCTTGCCCTGCCTGCTTGGGGCTGCCGAGGCATGCCTTCCGTGCCCAGAGTCCATGCGACGCGGCTCCGCTGGCTCATTCCCTGGTTATAATATCGAGGGGTTGGCTCGCGATAGGCTCCTGTGGATTGGCTGACGCGCCAACCGTTGCCGCACGCTGTGAATGCGGCCCATGCCATGCTTGCTGGTGGCTGCCGAGGCATGTCTCTGGTGCCCAGGGTCCGTGCGATGCGGCTTCCCAAGCTCACTCACTGGGCATTATATCGAGTGGCTGGCTCGTGATGGGCGCCCGTGGCCAAGCTGGCGCACCTATTGCTGCCGTACGTTGGGCAAGCAGCCCATGCTGTGTTTGCTGGAGGTTGCTGAGACGTTCCTCCCATGCCCAGGAACGGTGCGACGCGGCTCCCATGGCTCGCTCACTGCGCACTATGTCGAGGGGCTCGCTCGCGATGGGCGCCCGTGGCCTGGTTGGCTCTGCCATCGCTGCAACACACTAGGCACGCAGCCCATGATGTGCCTGCTGGAGGCTGCCAAGGCATGCCTCTGGTGCCCAGGGACCATGCAACGCGGCTTCCTTGGCTCACTCGCTGGGCATTACAATCAGGGGCCAGCTCATGATGGGCTCCCGTGGCCAGGCTAGCACGCCCATTGCTGCCACAGGCTGAGCAAGTAGCCCATACTGTGCCTGTTGGGGGTTGTTGACACGTGCCTCCCATGCCCAAGGTCCGTTCGACGCAGCTACCCTGGCTCGCTCGCTAGGCATTATGTCAAGGTGTTGGCTCGCGATGGGCGTCAGTGTCCTAGTTGGCGCTCCCACCGCTGCCGCACGCTGGCCAAGCAGCCATGCCGTGCCTATTAAGGGCTGTCGAGCCATGCCTCCCGTGCCAAGGGTCCGTGTGACGTGACTCCCTTGGCTCAGTCGCTGGGCACTATGTCGAGTGGCTAGCTCGCGATGGGCACCCGTGGCCTGGCTGGCGCGCACATCGCTGCCGCACGCTGGGCAAGCAGCACATGCCATGCCTGCTGGGGGTTACCGATGCGTGCCTTCCGTGCCTAGGGTCCGTGTGACGCGGCTCCCCTAGCTTGCTTGCTAGGCAATATGTCAAGGCGCTGGTTCGCGATGGGTGTCAGTGTCCTAGTTGGCACTCCCATCGCTGTCGTACGCTGGCCAAGCAGCCCATGCCATGCCTGTTGAGGGCTACCGAGCCATGCCTCTCATGCCAAGGGTCCGTGCAACACGGCTCCCCTGGCTCACTCGCTGGGCATTATGTCGAGTGGCTGGCTCGCGATAGGCACCTTTAGCCTGGCTGGCGCGCCAACCGCTACCACACACTGGGCAGGCAGCCCATGCCATGCCTGCTGGGGGTTACCGAGGCGTGCCTTCCGTGCCCAGAGTCCGTGCGATGCGGCTCCCTTGGCTCGCTTGCCGGGCACTATGTCGAGGGGTGGCTCAAGGTGGGTGCCCGTGGCCTGGTTGGCGCGCCCACCACTATAACCCACGGGGCAAACAACCCATGCCGTGCCTGCTGGGAGCTGCCGAGGCGTGCCTACCGTTCCCAGGGTCCATGCGAAGCGGCTTCCCTAGCTCACTCGCGAGGCACTACGTCGAGTGGCTGGCTTGCGATGAGCGCCCGCGGCCTGGCTGGCACCCTCACCACTGCTGCACGTTGGGGTAGCAACCCATGCCATGCCTGTTGGGGGCTGTTGAGGCATGCCTCCTGTGCCAAGGGTCTGTGCAATGCGGTTCCCCTGGCTCGCTCGCTGGGCACCATGTCGAGTGGCTGGATCGCGATGGGCACCCGTGGCTTGGCTTTAACACCCACTGCTGTTGAACGTTGGGAAAGCAGCCCATGCCATGCTTGCTGAGGGCTACCGAGGCATGCCTCCCATGCCCAGGGTCCGTGCGACGTGACTCCCCTGGCTCACTCACTAGGCACTATGTCGCGAGGCTGGCTCGCGATAGGCGCCCGTGGCCTGGCTGGGGTGCCCACCGCTGTAACCCACTAGGCAAGCAGCCCATGCAGTGCTTGCTGGAAGCTGCCGAGGCGTGCCTCCCGTGCCTAGGGTCTATGCGACGCGGCTCCCCTAGCTTGCTCGCTAGGCATTATGTCGAGTGGCTGGCTCGCGAGGGGCGCCCGTGGCCTAGCTAACACGCCCACCACTACCGCACGCTGGGCAAGCAGCCCATGCCGTGCCTATTGGGGGCTGTTGAGGCATGCCTCCCGTTCCAAGGTCCGTGCGATGCAGCTCCCCTAGCTCACTCGCTGGGCACTATGTCGGGTGGCAGGGACGAGGAGGCTAGCTTGCGATGGGCGCCAGTGGTCTGGCTGGTGCGCCCACCGCTGTCGAACGCTGGGCAAGCTGCCCATGCCGTGCCTGCTGGGGGCTACCGAGGCATGCCTCCTGTGCCCAGTGTCCGTGTGACGCAGCTCCTCTGGCTCGCTCACTGGGCAGTACTTTACCGAGGGATAGCATCGAGGGACAAGTTTTTGTTAGATATATTTTTTTTTATTGGAGTAACACTTGGTTCCTCAATGCTTCCCGATATGTTTCCAAGAGTTTTTCCCTTGTGTTTCTCATTCTCTACAAGCTCAAAGGGCATGCCTTTTTTTTCAAAGTCGTTATCTTGATGGACGATTTCAGACCTTGGGGCATCGATTGCCGAAAAGAGAGGGACAGTTATTGTGGGGGTTTAAGAGGGGGGAAGGACTAATCGAAGTGACAAATGACTGAATCTTAGTGGATCATTGCAGCCAGGCCATTCTGCCACTTACAATATCCCGTTGCATATTCAAGTAATCTGCAAATTATTCTACGCATCGCTCGGTGGGAATCACACTTCAAGGCAGCCCGCGAGGCTCCTCCACCGCGCGAGCTAGGCCAACGACATGTGGCAATTGGCCGATGGGTGCATGCATCACTTCAAGCCCGGATTCTGACTTAGAGGCATTCAGTCATAATCCAACGTACGGTAGCCTGGCACCACTAGCTTTTCAACCAAGCGCAATGACCAATTGTGCGAATCAACGATTCCTCTCCTACTAGATTTAATTACTATCACGATGTGGGCATCAGTAGGGTAAAACTAACCTGTCTTATAACGGTCTAAACCCAGCTCACGTTCCCTATTGGTGGGTGAACAATCCAACACTTGGTGAATTCTACTTCACAATGATAGAAAGCGCCGACATCGAAGGATCAAAAAGCAACGTCGCTATGAACACTTGGCTGGCACAAGCTAGTTATCCCTGTGGTAACTTTTCTGACACCTCTAGCTTCAAATTTTGAAGGTCTAAAAGATCGATAGGCCACGCTTTCACGGTTCATATTCGTACTGGAAATCAGAATCAAATGAGCTTTTACCCTTTTGTTCCACACGAGATTTCTATTTTCGTTAGGCACATCTTAGGGAACCTACGTTATCCTCTAACTAATGTGCCGCCCTAGCCAAACTCTCCACCTAACAATATCTTTCACTTGGATCGGTCGGTCGGAGCTGATCTTGGGTCCAAAAATAGGGGCGACGCCTGGCTTCTGATTCACGGAATAAGCAAAATAACATTAAAAGTAGTGGTGTTTCACTTTCACCATTTTCGGCTCTCACTTATCCTACACCTTTCAAGTCATTTCACAATGTCAGACTAGAGTCAAGCTCAACAGGGTCTTCTTTCCCCGCTGATTCTGCCAATCCTATTCCTTTGGCTGTGGTTTCACTAGATTGTAGACAGTGACAATGGGAATCTCGTTAATCCATTCATGTGCATCACTAATTAGATAACGAGGCATTTGGCTACCTTAAGAGAGTTATAGTTACTCTCGCCATTTACCCTCGCTTGGTTGAATTTCTTCACTTTGACATTCAGAGCACTAGGAAGAAATCACATTGCGTGAGCATCCATAGGGACCATCGCAATCCTTTGTTTTAATTAAACAGTCAGATTCCCCTTGTCCGTACAAGTTCTGAGTTGGTTGTTCGATGCCCGGGGAAAGCTCCCGAAGGAACCATTCCTAATCCGTCCCCCGACCGACACGCGACGACCCACTCTCGCCGTGGGAATAGCTCGAGCAGTCCACCTACAACGGACGGGTTCGGGATGGGACCCCCGTGCGCAGCCCTCAGAGCCAATCCTTTTCCTGAGGTTACGGATCAATTTGTCGACTTCCCTTGCATGCATTGTTTCATCGACCAGAGGCTGTTCACCTTGGAGTCCTGATGCGGTTATGAGTATGACTGGGCGTGGGAGGCACTCGGTCCTTTGGTGCTCTTTCGGCCGCTGGGCCCTACTTTCGGCTAAGCCGTTTCCAGGGTAAGCAGGCTTTTTGAGGCCCCCATCGACATCTTCGGACTCCCTAACGTTACCATCAGTCGCCACATCTTGGTTCTGAAATTTTAACCGAATTCCTTTTCGAAGCTTGCGCCGAGGCGTTATCCGACGGGCTTCCCCTGTCTCTTAGGATCGACTAACCCATGTGCAAGTGCTGTTCACATGAAACCATTCCCCTATTCGATTTTCAAAGTTCTCATTTGAATATTTACTGCTACCACCAAGATCTGCACTGATGGCCACTCTGTCCGGGTTTTGCAACGACCACGACGCCTTCTCACTCATTGGGGTTTGACCATTGCTGCAAAGGCTGAGTATAGGTCGCGCGCTTCAGCGCCATCCATTTTTGGGGCTAGTTGATTCGGCAGGTGAGTTATTACACACTCCTTAGTGGATTTCGACTTCCATGACCACCATTCTGCTGTCTTCATCGACCAACACCCTTTGTAGGTTTTAGGTTAACGTGTAGTTGGGCATCGTAACCCAGCTTCCGATTCATCCCGCATGGCCAGTTCTGCTTACCAAACATGGCCCACTTAGACCTCTCGATTCTGTGGGACAGCTTAACGAAGCAGCCGCCCCGTACTACCTATTTAAAGTTTGAGAATAGATCGAGGCCATTGCGCCCCCGATGCCTCTAATCATTGGCTTTACCCGATAGAACTCACATCTGAGCTCCAGCTATCCTGAGGAAAACTTTGGAGGGAACCAGCTACTAGACAGTTCGATTAGTCTTTCGCCCCTATACCCAAGTCAGACGAACGATTTGCACGTTAGTATCGCTGCAGGCCTCCACTAGAGTTTCCTCAGGCTTCGCCTCGCTCAGGCATAGTTCACCATCTTTCAGGTCCCGACTGGCATGCTCGCACTCGAACCCTTCTCAAAAGATCGAGGTCGATCGGTGTGCACCTGCGAGGGATCCCGCCAATCAGCTTCCTTGCGCCTGACGGGTTTACTCGTCCGTTGACTCGCACGCATGTCAGACTGCTTGGTCCGTGTTTCAAGATGGGTCGAATAGGGAACCCGCTGGCTGACGTCAAGAACACGCTGCTAGCCATGATCTCGATGACGATGTCTCCTCGAGCATTTCAAAGGCTCAAGCTTGGGCCACCGTCACGATCCGCGTTGGTTCGTACCCAGAGTCAATCGACGGACCGGCTCGTTGTCATTCCACATCCGATCGAGGTGCATCGTCGGCCCTCATCCGCTTCCCTCCGACAATTTCAAGCAATATTTCACTTGTTCACTATCGGTCTCTCGCTTGTATTTAGCCTTGGACGGAATTTACCACCCTATTGGGGCTGCATTCCCAAACAACCCGACTCGTCAACAACGCCTCATGGTGCGACAGGGTCAGGGTGAGACAGGGCTTTCGCCGTCTCCAGCGCCCCTTTCCAAGGGACTTAAGCCCTGGTCCATCACTAAGGATGCTTTTCCAGACTACAATTCGAGCGTCGAGGGTGCACGATTTTCAAGCTAGGCTTTTCTCGATTCGCTCACCTTTACTAGGGGAATCCTTGTTAGTTTCTTTTCCTTTGCTTATTGATATGCTTAAACTCAGTGGGTGGTCCCGCCTGACCTGAGGTTGCATCTCGATCGATTGATCCTTGGGTTCGTGAGCCATGAGCGAGCAACGTGCGCACAAGGGAGCACAAGGCTTTCTCTACCATCGCCAATCCGTGACGCGACGTCGCTTGAGGCTCCTTTTTAGGCCAACCATGAGTCAAAGGCGCATGGGAGGCCAACATCTGCCCCACGATGATCCCTCCCCTCCCCGAAGGGATGCCGGGAGGGGGTGAGGGAGGGGTTGGGGGCGACAGTGCTTGGAACCCATGCAGACGTGCCCTAGGCGTGATGGCTTCGGGCTTCACTTACGTTCAAAGACTCGATAGCTCACAGGATTCTGCAATTCACACCAAGTATCACATTTCGCTACGTTTTTCATCAATGCGAGAGCTGAGATATCCATTTACTGAGAGTCATTTTAGACATCGTTTAGGGAGGACACGACCACCAGCAGCGCACCGAGATCGAGACGACTAGGGCGTGCTTCTTCATTCAAATTTCTTAGTGTATCCCACGCTATGGGTTTTGTTTTTACGCGTGATGAGGGGCTTGGGCGCAAGCCCACGTACCTTTGCCTCGCGAGTTGGAACGAGGTGCTAGAAAGCTCTCTGCCCCACCGTTGTGTTTACAACCTGTTCACGGGTCATTTCGCTGAGCGAGTTTTTGACAATGATCCTTCCGCAGGATCCCCTATGGAAACCTTGTTACTACTTCTCCTTCCTCTAAATGATAAGGTTCAGCGGACTTCTCACGACATTGTGAGCGGTGAACCGCCCATGTCGCCACGATCCGAACACTTCACCGGACCATTCAATCGGTAGGAGCGGCGGGCGGTGTGTACAAAGGGCAGGGACATAGTCAATGCGAGCTGATGACTCGCGCTTACTAGGAGTTCCTCGTTGAAGACCAACAATTGCATTGATCTATCCCCATCATGATGAAATTTCAAAGATTACCCGGCCTGTCGGCCAAGGCTATAAACTCGTTGAATACATCAGTGTAGCGCGCGTGCGACCCATAACATCTAAGGGCATCACAGACCTGTTATTGCCTCAAACTTCCTTGATCTAAGCGGCCATAGTCCCTCTAAGAAGCCGGGTGGAGGGTCACTTCCACATAGCTAGTTAGCAGGCTGAGGTCTCGTTCGTTAATGGAATTAACCAGACAAATCACTCCACTAACTAAGAACGGCCATGCACCACCACCCATAGAATCAAGAAAGAGCTCTCAGTCTGTCAATCCTTATAATGTTTGGACCTGGTAAGCTTCCCCATGTTGAGTCAAATTAAGCCGCAGGCTCCACTCCTGGTGGTGCCCTTCTGTTAATTCCTTTAAGTTTCAGCATTGCGACCATACTCCCTTCGAAACCCAAAGATTTTGATTTCTCATAAGGTGCTAGTGGAGTCCTAAAAGCAACATCCGCTGATCCCTGGTTGGCATCGTTTATGGTTAAGACTAGGGCTGTATCTAATCGTCATCGAGCCCCCAACTTTCATTCTTGATTAATGAAAACATCCGTGGCAAATGCTTTTATAGTTGTTCATCTTTCATAAATCCAAGAATTTCACTTCTGACTATGAAATATGAATGCCCCCGACTGTCCCTGTTAATCATTACTCCAATCCCGAAGGCTAACAGAATAGAATTGAAATCCTATGATGTTATCCTATGCTAATGTATTCAGAGTGTAGGCTTGCTTTCAGCACTCTAATTTCTTCAAAGTAACATGGTCGGAGGCATGACCTGGCCAATTAAGGCCAAGCGTGCGTCGCCAGTAGTAGGGATGAGCTAACCGGTGCACACCGTAGGCGGACCGACAGACCCATCCCAAGGTCCAATTACGAGCTTTTTAACTACAACAACTTAAACATATGCTATTGGAGCTAGAATTACCACAGCTATTGGCACCAGACTTGCCCTCCAATGGATCTTCGTTAAGGGATTTAGATTATACTCATTCCAATTACTAGACTCGAAGAGCTCGGTATTGTTATTTGTTGTCACTACCTCCCCATGTCAGGATTAGGTAATTTGCGCGCCTGCTTCCTTCTTTAGATGTGGTAACCGTTTCTCAGGCTCCCCCTCTGGAATCGAACCTTAATTCTCCGTCACCCGTCACCACCATAGTAGGTGTCACATCGTCAGTTGTGGGATCAGCGCAACTCTAGTGTGATGGCGCTAAATTTGTCCACCTAACCAGCCAAACTTTCTAAGCCTTTGCCAAAAGAAGAATAAGAGCCAACAGCGTAAAAGCAAAGTAAGAAGACAATATTACGAGAACTCTTTCTCAATTCTTATTGATAATAAATGAACTCTTTACAAAAGAAGGGTCTCTCTTTAAGAGCACCCAAAGCCTCTAGCCTCCCACACACTTGAGTTTGTATTACTCGATGTGTTTACAATTGAACCCAAGCCTCCTTTTTATACTGGTTGAGGAGTGTCCTACTCAAACACTCCCTCTTAGTTATCCCACGTTTTTTCGGATAGGCCACCCAATCTTGATCACGAATCTTTATCTCATTGAGGCTTATCTTCAAAGTTTAGATAACATCCTTCTCCTGCAAGGACTCTCCTTGAGTCAAGGATCTCATCTCCTTTGAAGTCTTCTCCAAGCCTTCTTATCCGTTTTCAATCGATTTGGATAGGCTTGAGGAGGTGGTTTCCGTTCAGGACTCCTTTCGAGCCTTATCTCCCTTGGCTTTTGGGATAAACATCTCTTTCTTATCCTTCTATCGCCTTGATCCTCCTCTAGCCAATAGCCATATCCTTTCTTTGTGGAATATCTTCGCTTGCTGGACTTTCCATCCATGCCAAGCTGGGTTCTCGAATTCTACCTTGTGTTCCCGTCACTAGACATATTCGCACCATAATGTGCTGGTGTTTGCTTCAGGCATCTCTATCGCTTCCCCCTTAAGCAGGGCTTGTGGTTCTGTTTGTGTGTTTCATCCCTCACTCCACAGTGTTCCCAACTCACCAGTGAATCTCGCCACTATAAGCATGAAACTTGATTTCTCAACAAATCTCCTACATTCGTTTTCATACATAACTTATGTGTTTTTGCCTTACCAGCGTGGTCCTCCACACTTGTAGGTCCCGGCATGGAGCAAGACTCACCATGCCTACGCCTTGGTACTCAGATTCAAGGGTCTAACAGTAGGCAACTATCCTACCATCGAAAGTTGATAGGGAAAAAATTTGAATGATGCGTTGCCGGCACAATGGCCTTGCGATCCGTCGAGTTATCATGAATCATCATAGCAACGGGAGAAGCCCGCGTTGACCTTTTATCTAATAAATGCGCCACTTCCAGAAGTTGGGGTTTGTTGCACCTGTTAGCTCTAGAATTACTACGGTTATCCGAGTAGTAGGTACCATCAAACAAATTATTAATGATTTAATTAGCCATTCATAGTTTCACAGTCTGAATTAGTTCATACATACACATGAATGGCTTAATCTGTGAGACAAGCATATGACTACTGGCATGATCAACCAGGTAGCATCCTTCGAGACACTGCGCCAACTAGGACCAAAGTGTGCCGAAAGGCTCCCTGAGGCCAAAGCTATCGCTATTGTCGTTCAAAATCGATGGGACGTGGGACAAATGCTTTTGCTTGGACAGGCAGAGGCGGAGGCCACTCTTGTAGCAACACTATTCGCACCCGAGGGGATTACTAAGGGGCCATGTGCCAAAGCAGCCGCATGCCAAAGCAAGTCACGCATGGAGCACGAGGCCCAGCTTAGGTTTCCAACCATGCCCGCAAGGGACATGGTGCAAAGACAACCGACTCGAATCATTGAATTCAGTTTGTGAAGGCACGCAACACAAGGTCCCGATGTCACCCACAAAAAGCCAACGTATGGCTCGCGCTCGAGCTTGAAGCGATGTGCTAGCTGACAGCTCGATGCAGGAGCATAGAGCCTACCAATGAGCATGACTAGATCACCACTCACACGCCGCACGTAGAAATGGGCAGTAACAGCACCAAACGAGCTGTAAGCCGACGAGCGAAAGACCCATCGATCATGCAGGTCATCAAGTGCCGCCGCACTCAAGCCGCTAAGCGCAAAATGGTTTCGATAACGAGGGATAATTCTTCGATGGTAAGGGACCATCGATGAGGCCTTGGTAGCTGGGGTGTCACGTGATGCCCAGGCTGGCCGTGTGGCTCGCTCGATGCTAACGGCCGGCGATCGTGTCGTCGATCACGCTGCGCAATGAGTCTGCCTCGGCAAGCCTTAACGTCGAGATCCAACCCTGCTTCTGCCACCTCAAGGGCCTGCGACGAAGCACTCCGCATGCTCGAAATCCCCCCAGCGATTTGGCCCTCGCGTAGCATGCATCATCATTAGCTTTGCCGCCCACACCATCGTGCTTGTATAGCCATATCCCAGCTCATTATCAACTATTTTTCTTGTTTTGCTGCCCACAATTTAGTGGATTTCACTTCCCACAGTTTCCCCACTTCATTGGTTACTAATCAGGCATCCCATACTCTTCGGCTGACATCGCTAGCCGCCTGCCTGCCGGTGGTGATGGCCACCACAACCACGCACCACTGGTAAAATAGGCAAGGCAGCAAGCCGCCCTGCCCATGCCATGCGCGCTGGGTTCCCCAAGCCTAATGCCTGCCAATGTGGGATAAGCAGGGGGGAGGAGGCATGACCCGTTGGCACCCAGCAAGCTAGGTGACCACCTCCCCCCTAAAGAGTCTTAAATGAAATTTCACTCCCGACAGGAGGAAACATCAATATGTCTGAGCCATCATAATGGCTCTAAAAAATTATTTACTCGAAATTTTGAGCTGAAATTTTGTACATAAATGGAGAATATTCATATATATCACTAGAAACAATTTCAGAATTGTTTGGCAATAAATGTTTTTTAATGAATTTTCTACAGCCGAAAATAGAAAAAATCATCAAAAATAGCCCGTGAGACGAAATGATCCCAAACTTCAGGGACAGACTCCTCATGAATTACACGATTTATTTGAGTCATTCTAGGACCAATTCAGTGATGAGAAGACCGTCAATTCATACCAATTTCATGACTGGGCATCGCGGCCAGCAGGCTAAGGCAGCTGTGCCTCTGCCTGGCCCAGGGTGCATGCTGGCTGCCCTGTCCACCGCACCTCCAGCCACCCTATGGCTGCCCTCAGGGTGCACCACAGCCAGGGGACACGGCCAAGCCAAGCTTGCCCATAAAATCAACACCCACAGCACGTGCCGAGCCTCATGGCATGCTCGCATAGGGCGCCCTTGGCAAGGCTGGCGTCATGCCTGTTGGGGACTGATGTGGCACCCCTGGCTTGCATGTTGGCACCATGTGGAAGGGCAGGGAGGAGGGGGCTGGCTCGCGATGGGCTCCCGTGGCCTGGCTGGCACACCCACAGTTGTCGCGTGTTGGGCAAGCAGCCCATGCCGTGCCTGCTGGGGGTTGCCGAGGCATGCCTCCAATGCCCAGGGTCCGTGCGACAAGGCTCCCCTGGCTCGCTCGCTGGCCAGTAAGTCGAGGGGCAGGGACGAGGGGGCTGGCTCGCAATGGGCGCCCGTGGCTTGGCTGGCCTGCCCACCGCTGCCGAACGCTGGGTAAGAAGCCCAGGTCATGCTTGCTGGGGGCTACTGAGTCATGCCTCCCATGTCGTGCTTGCTCGGCCAGATGGCTTCGCGCATAACTTATGTTCAAAGACTCGATGGTTCATGGGATTCTGCAATTCACACCAAGTTTCGCATTTTGCTACCTTCTTCATCGATGCGAGAGCTGAGATATCCATTGTCGAGAGTCATTTTAGACATCGTTTAGGGATGACACGTCCGCCAGCCTCGCACCTAGATCAGGGCAACTGGGGCATGTTTTTTCATTCGAGTTCCTTGTTGCATCCCATGCTGTGAGTTTTGTTGTTCCGCGCGACGAGGGACTTAGGCGCGAGCCCATGCAACCTTGCCGCGCGAGGCAGGACGAGGGGCTCGATAGCCCTCCGCCCCACTGGCGTGTTCACAATGTGTTTTTAAGCCGCAAGCTCCACTCTTGGGGGCTGGCTCACCGCTGCCGCAAGCTAGGCAAGCAGGCCATTCCGTGCCTGCTGGGGGCTGCCAAGGCATTGCCTGTGTTTTCGTCACTGGACATATTCGAACCACTATGTGCTGGTGCTTGCTTGAGGCATCTCTACCACTTCCCCCTTAAGCGGGCTATGGGTCTGTTTGTCTGCTTCATCCCTCGCTCCACAACATTCCCAACTGATCAGCGAATCTCGCCACTATAAGTATGAAACTCGATTTCTCACCAAGTCTCCCGCATTTGTTTTCATATCATACTCATGCATTTTTGCCTTGCTAGCATGGTCCTCCACACTTGTACGTCCGGGCATGGAGAAAGACTCACCATGCCTGTGCCTTGGTACTCAAATTTAAGGGTCTGATAGTAGGTAACTATCCTACAATCGAAACCTGATAGGGTAGAAATTTGAGTGATGCATCGCCAGCATGATGGGTGTTTGTGGCCTGGCTGGTGCGCCCGCTGCTGCCACACGTTGGGCAAGCAGCCCTTGCCCTACTTGCTTGGGGCTGCCGAGGCATGCCTCCCGTGCCCAAAGTCCGTGCGATGAGGCTCTACTGGCTCATTAACTGGTTATAATATCGAGGGGCTGGCTCACGATGGGCGCCCGTGGCCTGGCTGATGTGCCCATCGCTGCCGCACGTTGGGAAAGCAACCCATGCCATGCCTGATGGGGGCTACCGAGGCATGCCTCTGGTGCCAAAGGTCCGTGCGATGCGGCTTCCCTAGCTCACTCACTGGGCATTATATCGAGTGGCTTGCTCGTGATGGGTGCCCGTGGCCAAGCTGGCATGCCCATTGCTACCGCACGCTGGGCAAGCAGCCCATGCCGTGTTTACTGGGGGCTGCAGAGACGTTCCTCCCATGCTAGGAACCATGCGACGCGGCTCCCATGGCTCGCTCGCTACGCATTATGTTGAGGGGCTCGCTCGCGATGGGCGCCCGTGGCCTGGCTGGCTCCGCCACCGCTGCAACCCACTGGGTAAGCAGCCCAGGATGTGCCTGCTGGGTGCTGCAAAGGCGTGCCTCCGGTGCCCAGGGTCCGTGCAACGCAGCTTCCTTGGCTCACTCGCTGGGCATTACAATCAGGGGCCAGCTCGTGATGGGCGCCCATGGTCAGGCTGACTCGCCCATTGCTGCCACATGGTGGGCAAGCAGCCCTTGCCCTGCCTGCTCGGGGCTGCCGAGGCATGCCTCCCGTGCCTAGAGTCCGTGCGATGAGACTCTGCTGGCTCGTTCGCTGGTTATAATATCGAGGGGCTGGCTCGCGATGGGCACCCGTGGCCTGGCTGATGCGCCCATCGCTGCCGCACGCTGGGAGAGCAGCCTATGCCATGCCTGCTGGGGGCTGCCAAGGCATGCCTCTGGTGCCCAAGGTCCGTGCGATGCGGCTTCCCTAGCTCACTCACTAGGCATTATATAGAGTGGCTTGCTCATGATGGGCGCCCGTGGTAAGGTTGGCGCGCCCATTGCTGCCGCAGGCTGGGCAAGCAGCCCATACCGTGCCTGGTGTGGGTTGTCGAGACGTGCCTCCTGTGCCTAGGGTCTGTCCGACACGACTACCTTGGCTCGCTCGCTAGGCATTATGTCAAGGCCTTGGCTCTCAATAGGTGTTAGTGTCCTAGTTGGCGCTCCCACCACAGCCGCACGATGGCCAAGCAGCCCATGCCGTGCCTGTTGAGGGCTACCGCGCCATGCCTCCGGTGCCAAGGGTCCATGCGACACGGCTCCTCTAGCTCACTCGCTGGGCACTATGTCGAATGGCTGGCTCGCGATGGGCACCCGTGGCCTTGCTTTAGCGTCCACTACTGTCGAACGCTGGGCAACCAGCCCATGCCATGCTTGCTGAGGACTGCCAAGGCATGCCTCCCATGCCCAGGGTCCGTGCAACGCGACTCCCCTGGCTCACTCACTGGGCACTATGTCGCGGGGTTGGCTCACGATGGGCGCCCCTGGCCTGGCTGAGGTGCCCACCGCTGTAACCCACTGGGCAAGCAGCCCATGCTGTGCCTGCTAGGAGCTGCCGAGGCATGCCTCCTGTGCCCATGGTCTGTGCGATGCGGCTCCTCTGGCACGCCCACCACTGCCGCACTCTGGGCAAGCAACCCATGTCGTGCCTGTTAAGGGCTGCTGAGGCATTCCTCCCGTTCTAAGGTCCGTGCGATGCAGCTCCCCTAGCTCACTCGCTGAGCACTATGTCGGGT